>JAEQBH010003034.1:0-415983 GCA_016808115.1 Tetrastigma voinierianum
TCTATCTAGACAGTTAATTTATATAGAAATAAAAATAATAGTACAAAAGGAAGGATTGCATTTTTAAATTTCTTAAATTATGTTCTTATCAATTGCACATTTGATAGTGAAGTTGAAGTTTCTATTGTTGTTTCCATGGGCATTGTATTTCTTATATTCACTTGTAATGTTGTTGCACTAGAACAGATTATTAGGTTGGATATCCAAGCTACTACTTAAACGATTATTGATTTGGATTACTGCCTTATAGCTCCAAACCTAGGTAGTTACAAACTCATTTAGTCTGCATAGGGCTCCTGCATAAACTTCTTTTGACATAGGATTATATTATAAACTTAATTTTGTTCTTATTACATTCAAATATGGTTTATTTAAGAATGCTTCCAGACAAGGAAAAGAATTGTCATTGATGACATCCAAATAGAAGCCCAGGATTCAAAAGACACTTCACAAAAACTTTTTTCTTTTTAATTTTGGAATGAGAATGAGAATGAGAATGTAATATATCAATTAGGATTTAACAAAAACGATAGAAGGATGAGGAATCCTCCCACAAACAAAAGCTGAAGAAATGGAACCACCAAAGCAGTAAGTAAACCTAAACACCTACTAATGTAGATGGCAATGTGTCCAGATCCGGATTTCTCGACCTCGATCCGATCCGGTCAAATAAGAAAATCCGCTGACTGATAATGGATATGGATTGACAGGATCAGGGGCGTATCCGATCCGAAACCCGTATCCGATCCGACCCGAACGTGTGGATATCCGATCCGATCCAATTATATCCGATCCGATTCTACCCGATACAAACACACATATATATAATATAGTCCATATACAATTATGTAATTGACAATTAATGTCATTAATATATTTATATACATTATAAATTTATAATCGTCAATATAGGTATGGTTTTTTTAGTATAATATGAATTAATTGTAATTTGTACAACACTATATAATATGATGATCTCACATTACTAATTCAAATATTTAATTGACTAATTTTTTTAAAATCCTAATTAGTAAAGTTAGGAATGAACACTAAAATATAATAATGTAAACCCCAAACCTAACAATAACATTATAAATTATAAATCTAGTCCTAATTGTAATTTGTAACCCAACGTAACATGCTAACATTGTAAACCCTAACTTCTTAAACACAAGAAACTCTTAAACCATAACACCACAAACCCCACTGCGATGTTTCCCATACAAATATACCGATCCACGCCATTATCCTTCCTGGGGCTGCGGATCGGACATATCTCTTCCAAGATGCTTCGTGCCTACTATCTCTTTAATCACCGCAGACTTGATAGTCGCTTGATAAATGCAAGAAGCCCTCCCGCTGTATAAGAATTAAAACTTAGTGGACTCTTTTAAACTCTTTAGCCGCATGAGACGCTCTTTGAATGACTGCTCGATTCGCTTCGCGGTGACATTTAGCCGACACTTCCTTCGAGCATAGGGAAAGCCTAACAAAGAATGATCTTCTGGCCCGCTCGATTTTTAGTCCCTAAATCCCTAACCTTAACGTAACACCACAAATTCTAATTCCTAATATTGTAAATTTTAATTTTAACACTTAAAATCCTAACCCTAACTCTAATACTTTCAAGTATAAATCTTAATCTAATACCACAAATTTTAATCCCTAATACTGTAAATTTTAAGTTTTTAACTATAACACTGAAGACCCTAATCAATCATCATAAACCATAAATCCCAAGATAATCATTTAAAAGCCCTAACCTACTATGATTCCGCATTTAGTGTTTTTCAAAAGCCCAAAAATTCTACGAAGCCCAAAGCCCATAACACTATCACGGGCTATTTTAAGCACAAGTCATGAGAACCCAATCACCAATTAAGGAATTAGCCCTTCATCTTTCCCTCCTTCGTACTTTCCTCTTCATATCTTCTCCTTCGCAAGATCGCGGCTACCTTCTTCTATGATTCTGCCTCCTTACGAGTCGTCAATTCTTCGCTCTCACCGTCAAGTGTTAACTCCTACAACTTCGTGGCTCTCCTCTCCGGTAATGTGCGTTTTCGATTTTAGTTCAAGAAGATCGACGAATTAGACTGCCTCTTTGTTCTTCCTTTGAATTTGTTTTCTCGCCGTGAAAATCATATCGAAATTTCGTTTGTGCTTTGCATTTATTAGGTGCAATTTAATTTTGTTATTTTCCTTGAATTCTTATTTGTCATGCCACAGGGGTTTAATTAGGTTATATTTGACAAATTTGATATGTTTACCTGTATTTTGCATGAACCATTATACTAGTTCTAGAAAATTCCCATTTGGTCGGAATACGGCTGTATAGTTGAACTATTATTGAAGCCTAAGGTATAGGATTAAAGATAAATAGATTACTTTAATGATCATTATAAGGGTTCTATAATTTTTTATTTTGAACAAGATGCCTTATTTAGAATAGCATACACTAAGGCATCTAAGCTATGTTTGATCAGGTCTCTTTTTTCGTATGAATATGGCACATCACAATCTAGCACTGCAAAGACTATAGTGTTGCCAGCACACAAGAATCTGGCTCCACCGAGGAAACTCAGTGGACTCTCCACCAATCAATACCGCTGGATTGTGAATCCAAACAAGAAGATGGTAAGACTTTCTAAGTCCTATGTGGAAACACTTACTCATTTGGTTGTTAATAATGAAGAGAAGGCCCAATGCAATTATTGTAAGAAGCTGGTAAATCATCTATGGTACGTCAGATTTGAAGTAACATTTTGATGTGTGTCCAGAAATACAACTGGGGTGACATAAGGCAAATGATTTTAAAACCGATTCGAAAGGAAATGTTAATTCTGCAAGTATTTAATGAAAACAGAATGTAGAAATTAGCAAAGATGATTATTCTCCATGACTATCCTCTTTCGATGGTGGAGCATAAAAGGGATTTAAAGATTTCACAACTACCATCTCTCAACCTTCTTTTCAAGTGTCCTTGTCGTAATACCGTGAAGAAGCATATTCTGGAACATTTACGGAAGAGAGGGATAAAGTCAGCGGTAAGCTCGAATGGTAATGATAAGAGTTGCTATTACAACGGACATGGGACTTCTAGTAACCAAAAAAGGTTTCATGTCTCACGGCACATTTCATTGATAAATTTTGGACATTATATGTCTAACTCGAGGTATAACAAATTAACATGTTCTTTTCTAAATTAAGTATAATTTTTTTATTCATCTACTTAATAGATAATTTTGTTATTTTTCTGTTTATTTATGTCCCTTGCCCTCATACAAGTGATGTGCTAACAGAGGTGTTGATAGGATGCTACAACTGGGTGGAATGTGACTCAAGGTTATCCGTTATTACAAGTGATAATTGCTCTACTAATGACGTGATAGATTGGTAAGATAAAAGCAAATTGAGTGTTGATTGCTTATTTAATGACAGTCTTTACTCATACGCGCGAAGCCGCACATATCTTGAACCTTATTGTTAGGATTGGTTTAGATGTGATCAAGCATGTCATTGATAATGTCGTGGACAAAGGTAGTTTTTCGACAACATCTCGAAAATAATAGAAAGGTTCGAGAAGTTTGTCACAAAGGAAAGTTCACATGATTGCCTGATTGTCCATCATGCGGAACCCACTTATCTAATGCTTAAACCGCTTGGCTTATAAAAATGTGTTTCCTGCATTTTTGTTATTTGAGTCACACTATGTGCTTGTGCCTAGTGGTTGTATCGGGAGATCGCAAAGGATGTTTAAGTATAGGTTGGTTAGTCAATAATGTCAATGGTTATTTTCTCGGGGACAAGATATCCTGACCGCCAATATGTTTTTTCCGTGATTTGCAGATTAAAAATGGCACTTAATGAATGGTTCATGTCCTCCAATGTAGTAATTAGTACAATGGCAAAGAGTATGGTTGCAAAATTTGATGCATATTGGAATGTGATCCATAAATTGATGGGTGTTGCTGCAATATTGGACCCTATGTATAAGATGACTTTGCTTCACTTTTACTTTCCTTTGGTTTATCCAAATGACTTTAGTGAACAAATTAGCAACATTAAACGACTTTGTTATGAGTTGGTGGAGGAATATTATACTAGAAAGTATAAAGAGATCGGGACAAATCA
The DNA here is from genome assembly GCA_016808115.1 of Tetrastigma voinierianum. Lineage (NCBI taxonomy): Eukaryota > Viridiplantae > Streptophyta > Magnoliopsida > Vitales > Vitaceae > Tetrastigma > Tetrastigma voinierianum. The sequence continues at coordinate 4,132 of JAEQBH010003034.1, forward strand.
GAAGACATGGAACTACTACTTCAACTTCAAGGGAGCTTACTAACTATCTAGATATGATTATCGCTGTTTGTAAAAGGATGAAGACTAATAAAACTAATAGTTTCATAACTCGAATTGGACCACTACTGAGGAAGATGGTTATCTCGATAATTCTCGCTTGATATTTTATTATGGTGGAAGGAATGGGGCATCCGTCTGCAAACTATTGCAAGAGACATATTGCATCTAAAGATCTACTGTTGTTTCGTAGTCTCGTATCTCGCCTCTAGCTGGGAGATTAGTGAGCCTCATTATAATCGACTTCATCCGAAGACGATAGAAGCATTGATGTGTGCTCAAAGTTGGTCATGAGTGAAGTGAAAAACATGATGGTAAATTATTTATTGATTATTTATTTTTTATTTACCTAGAATTTCATAATATTTGTAAAATTTTGTAATATTAGTTTGCTTTTTATATATATTTTTTCTAGTGGGAAAGATGACTTGTTTGTTTGCATGGTTATGCATCAATTTATGAAGAAGATATTCACGTATGATGAAGGGCATATATATTAACTTTGCGAATCACAATTTAATTCATACAATGTAAGTATTCAAATATTAAGTTTTTGCAATTGTGGTATCCAGATTACACGTGATCAAGATGAGATTTTCAATCAACTTTATAATATCGTCACAAACTTGTTGGAAACTTTATTTAAGATGTTAAACATTTTGAATTTGTCATTTGATATACAATATTTTGATCAGATGTTTTATTGAAAATTTTGACTTTATTTGGTACCTAATTTTATAATCATGGAAGTATGTAACCTGTATTATAAATAGTAAAAGATCTCAAGAATATGATAAATCCCAGATCCATAGAGAATATCCCAAATCCAATGAGAAGATATGATTAGATTTCTTTTATCCATATGGATGTATATGGATATATTATATTAGGTTTTGTTTGAGATAGATGTGGATTTTAAAAATCTGACTGTAAACTGGACTATGCCATCCCATCGCTGATACAGTTTATAAAATACAAAATAAACACCTTCCATTTAGCCTAACACCCTTGGAACTACACACCAATGACCAAACAAGATGAAAAACATTAAAGGGTATGCTCTTAACAGTTGTAGTGCAAGAGACTCAAAAAGAAGTAAGGAAATGAATGGTTTCACAAAGAAACTCTGAAGTCCTTGCCTTGTCCTCAAAGAACTCAGCTGGTGCTTAGGGCGGGGGATGTTGAGAAGGCAATAACTCAAAAAGGTGAAACAGATTGATATTAAGAAAGATCTTACGTCACAAGTTTCGGATGAAAATGGGGAGTCCAACACCTTATATCCACCATTATTTACATCAAGATTTGGTGAACAATGCAATGTGCTTTTCAGTTACCAGACTTATTACAAAATCATTATTTTCATAGTAAATTACATCCCAATTGCATTTTATGGTTATTCAATGCATACGAACTTAAACATAGTGTAATCATAGGTAATTGAAGGAAAAATTGTATATTTCATTAATCACAAACCACCTATTTATATACAAGACAATCTCAAACCAAATAGAAAAGAATATAAAGTTTCCTAACTCTACATGAATGCAAGTTTCCTTTTTTCAACTAGTTTCTAATTCTACAATACTATAACACTCCCCCTCAAGTTGGAGCATAGATGTTGATCATGCCCAATTTGTTACAAAGATAACTAACCCGATCCCCACTCAAAGGTTTTGTAAAAATATCTCCTAACTGTTACTTATCCCGTAGAGATCAACCCCAATTGGATCTTCTTACGAACAAAATGACAATCTATCTCAATGTGTTTGGTTCGTTCATGAAATATTGGGTTAGAGGCTATAGGCATGGTAGCTTAGTTATCACAATCAAAGCTTGCCAAGATCGGTTTCCACGCCCACTTCCATCAATAATTGACGATTCGCATCCACATACAAACCGTGGTTGTAAATCTATACTGACCCGCACTAGACCACGAGACAACACTTTGCTTCTTACTCTTCCATAAGATCATATTTCCTCCAAAAAGGACACAATATCCCGAGGTGGATCTCCTATCTTCCTTAGATCCACAATCTGTAGATCGTTAAAAGACTCAATTTCCTGTGATGCCATGCTTTTATACAATATTCATATTGTGGAGCTTCAAATAGCATAGGATATGCTCTACAATTGCCCAATGACTGACTGTGGGAGATGACATATACTGACTCAAAACACTTACTGAATAAGCAATATCCGGGCAAGTTACTATAAAATAATTCAATTTCCCAACCGGTCTTCTGTATCTCTCGGGGTCTTCAAATAGGTCTCCTTCCTTAGTGATCAGCACATTAGGAGTCATAAGAGTACTACACGGTTTGGCACCAAACTTCCCTGTCTTAGATAACAAATCGAGCACATATCTCCGTTGAGATAACAAAATTCCCTACTTACTTCTCATGACGTCAACACCCAAGAAATACTTCAACATTCCTAAATCCTGCATAAAATCGATCACAAGAAAGGATTTGCAGAGATAATATACCTTCGAGCCTACTCCCGATGACAATATCATCCACATTAAACACTATCGGGCCAGACAATACCGTAGAACCGGAATTTATAAAAGACGGAATGGTCGGACTTACTCTTCTACATGCCAAATGTCTCAACTGCCTGACTGAGTTTGCCAAACCAAGTACAGGGACTCTGTTTCAAACCATACAGAGACTTTCGAAGACGAAACACCTTCCCTATCTCCCCCTGAGCAACATACCCCGAAGGTTGCTCGGCAACCCCGCCTCCTCAAGATTCCATATAGAAAGGCATTCTGATATCGCTTTAATGCAAGTCCCAAATCATAAGAAGCAAGGAGAGAAATAAACAGACAATGACTCACTTAGCTTATAGGAAAAAAGTATCGTATCAATCAACGCCATAAGTCCGAAAGCATAGTCCTTACCAACAAGATGTGCCCTTTAATCCAAAGAACAAGACCCATCAGGACTAAATTTTACGAAAAACACCCAACGACAGCCAATGGCCTTCTTTCCAATAGGTAAAGGCACCAAGTCCCATGTACCATTATCATCTAAAGTCTGCATTTCATCCACCATAACACTACGCCAACCAGGGTGAGATAAAGCCTTATGGACAATGTTGGGAAGAAAGATAGAATCAAGAATTGCAATAAAGGAACAAGAGAAAGACAACAAATGGTTATAGGAAACAAACGAAGAGATTGGGTGAGCATACTAACGTTTACCTTTACAAAGAGCAATCGAAAGATCATCATTCTAGATTGGATCTAATGACGAAGCAGCTGGTGTTGGACTAGAAAATGGAGTTCTAGTGCCGAGAATATACCTAAGTAATGGGAGGTTTAATAGGAACAGGAGCTGGAGTAGGAGCCGGTGGAGCCGGTGAGGCAATAGTGTACACTAATAAATCATCATCCTCCCCCTGACTAAGAACAGGCGAAGAAAGGGAAAATGGGGTAGTCTCAAATATTGAAACATCAGTAGACACAATGCAACGTCAAAGAGTGGGACAATAAAACCTATACCCTTTCTGAACACGAGAATAAATTTCACAAAGATACACTTTGGGCGACTTCTGATCAAGCTTGAGACTTGGTGGCTGACATCTCGAACAAAGACGCAGATCCAAAATACCTTGGGATCAATAGGGAACAACGAATAATTTTGAAACAACTTGTGGTAAGGAGTAGCCCAATTAAGAACTAACAAGGGCATCCTATTAATCAAAAAACAAGTTGTGGAGACAGCATCGGTCCAAAAATGTTTAGGGACATTTATTTGGAACAAAAGGACTCGGCCAAAGCCTCAAGAAGATAAGCGACTTTTCTCTCACCCACCCCATTCGAGGGTGTATCAACACACGAGATCTGATGGAGAATCTCATGTTGTAACATGAAGAACTGAAAAGGTTCCGATAAATACTCATTGGCATTATCACTTCTCAATGTTTGAACAGAGACATGGAATTGTGTTTGAATTTCAACACAAAAGGCACTAAAATGAGAAAAAAGCTCAAAACGACTTTTCATTAGATAAAGCCAAGTGACATGAGAGAAATCATCAACAAAAGTAACGAAATACTTAAACCCAATGGGAGACATAACTAGACAAGGACCCCAAACATCATAATGAACTAACTCAAAGGAGTTGAAACTCGCGATCGACTCTAGGACTAAATGCACATGATGGGGTTTGGGCTTATCGACACAACCAACTCACACCATTTATGATAGACTAAACTGAGTGATAAATTTTCTTCAACACGTAGAGTATGACGACCTGCGCGACAATGTAATTCACCGGGGTAACAACTCCAAGCAAATGCACTTTGGCACCTCTGTGTCAAGGATATAGAAACCCTCAGACTCACGTCCTCTACCAATAATCCGCTTCGTCGAAGATCCTAAATCAAACAATAATCAAGAAAGAATGAGATAATGCAATTAAGTGTACGAGTGAGTTTACTCACAGAAATTAACTTAAAAGAGAATTGTGGTAAACTCATAACATAGGTCAAAGTGATTAGAAGAGTCAGATGAATTGTCCTTAACCCAAGGGCATAAGATGTTGACCCATTTACAAGGGTAACAGTAGAGATAAAAGGGTGAGACTGAAACGTAGTAAATAAACTAGAGTTACCTGTCATGTGGTCGGTGGATCCAGAGTCAATGACCCATGTGGAGGAAAAGGAAATGAAACATGTGTTGGTTTTACTTGACTAATGAACAGAAGGATAAGAGATGCCAACTTAAGTGATTTCTCGATATCGAGATGACCGAAATTTCGACGACAAGTAACCCCTCCTACACTTCCGGCGAACATGGCCTGAATTATAGCAATAATAACACATAACTCCTCCTAAGTGTTTCTTGTTAGTCATAGAAGCATATCTAACTGAAGCAGGTCGTTGAAAATTCGAAAAAATACCATAAAAATAGGATTTTGCAAGGAATCAAGGAAAATAGGAAGAAACCCTAGAAAAACATGGCTGTCAGACACAAAATCATTTGAAAAACACCATTGCATGCATCAAAGGAGAGAGGTAGGTGGCTGGAGAGGACCGTCGGCGGCCGACGATGCTGGAGCAGGAGGTGTGTCACCGAAAAGTTCTTTACGCGCCCTCACGCGCCGATGCGTGAGGAACAACGCAGCCACAGAGAAGTGGCACGTGGGGAACCCGTTGCTAGAGCTTCTTCCTTCGCGCAGATCAAAGCAAGAATTCATAGGTGGCCACGGCCGTAGTTGTCGGGAAATGCGTCGAGGTCGGTACTTTGCCCGGCCAGTGATAGAGTTTTCTCAGATTTTTCAAAAAATTGCCTTTCTAAACAAATTAAGCCACAAACTTTGATACCCATCATAATGAGGAGTAATTAATGGAAAAATTGTATATTTTATAGATCACAAACCACCTATTTATATACAAGACAATCTCAAACCAAATAGGAAAAAATATTAAGTTTCATAACTCTACATAAATGCAAATTTCCTTTTTTCAACTAGTTTCTAATTCAATACTATTATACATAGAATATATCGTCGATTCACAGAGCAATATTTCACGAAACAAATGATCGTAGACACTTATAGGCCATTTGAAGATAATAATGACCTTCGAGAAGAACTAGGCGATGCTCTCAAGTATAAACCTATGTGAGTTTTGAAACAAATGGGGAGTCCAACACCTTATATCCACCAGCATTTACTTCAAGATTGGTGATGAATGCAATTACACTCTATCTTTAAGCATGTCTGGAAATTTTTATTTCTTTATTATTTACAATACTATGGTTTATTTAAACACTTATAAGACTCAAAACACAGAACAAATTTTATTATATACATACCTGAAGATGTGGCGGTATAATTACTGCATGTAGCAAAAAAGAATATACTATGAGCAATCAACTGAACAACTGTTTTTAAACTCCTAAGAATTTTGCTTTTTAATAGTGCATCAAAGACAAGATAGAAGAGATAAAGAATTCATAACATACAGAAGCTATACCTGAAAGGGAAAAGTGCAGGAGATTTTTAAATACGAAAAAGAAGAAGAAAATGGCTCCAATAACCAAAAAACAAGCAAACCCCATATGCAACTTGAGAAAATGCAAATACAAGCCCTTTCTCCTGCAAGAAGTAAGAAATGAATTCATGATAAGTAGCAGTTCTACCAAATACATGATCATTTGATCCATTTATCAGAAAATGAAAACTTTTACCAAGCTTTATAATCTATTGGGAAAAATAATAATGGGTTGATCGAATCATAGTCAATTTAGAGTGTTTGCCTGATGACAAGATAGAGTATTAGACAACTTAGAAATAGCAATAAACCTCATCAAAATTAGTTCAGTTACTTCAGTTGTACTTATTTATTAAGTTGCAATTTTCTCCTAAATAACACCTTCCTGCACATCACTGTAGCTGATAAAAGTTTACACGATACATAATGCCATGTCACTAAGAAAACCACTGGTTATCCACTAAACTTATGCCATAGTAGATTCAGGAATGATATTTTAAGACATATGAAATATCCTTTTATCAAGTCAACCATCTGATTTGATGTTCATTTGGAAAACTCTATCTTCATTATTTCTTGTGCGTGCACTTATAAAAAAAAGAAAAAAAGAAAATAGAAATACACGTATTATTTCTAGTGCATTGCACTGGCTAGTTTGGGAGAAGTAGAAAACACCCGTCATCAATGATTGTGAATATAATAAGTACACCACAAGAATCTAGCATCTCTGGGGAGATATGAATAGAAAAATGCTTTATTAAAACATATGAACGAGGAAAACTAATCACTATTTGTTCTGGCATTTAAGCCCATAACATTTTGACAGAACATAGTACATTATTCATTTTACCATTCAGTCGTCATGATATTGAGGATGGAAGTTGTTAAGGCAACGCAAAATTGTAGCTGCAGTTTCAACAATTAATCGCAGTTCTAGAAGATGCAAATTCTGAGAAAGTATGTACAATGGTTCAGCCAATAACTCCAACATACAAGAAAAACCTGTCACATGGAAAGAACAGATCTTAAAGATAAAGCTCTACAAAAGTAATAGTTGTAAAATGAAAAAGAGGACTTATTTAATGCCAATTAAATCATTTTGAGATCTTTAGGGGACAGTTCTCCAAGTGTTTTTTATGCAAGCCATCCTAAAGATAATTTTCTTAGGTGCATCTTGATCTAATCAGAAGAAACCTGGAAGAATGACATTGCAATGCGACCTATAACTACAAACTGTGTACCAAACTCAGAGTGCTAAAATAGAGAAGAAGCTTATGGAAGTCAATATTCCACTAGCTTATTACAAAAAAAATGTGTCTAAAAGTTATGGCGTAAATCTGACAGCCACGATCCACACTCAAGGGCACAGATCTCCAAGCCCTAGGTGCAAGGTCCAAACAAAGGCCCATGTTTGTGTTAAATGAAATGCAACCTGAATCGTATATGCAATAAATTATAGACTCATACGTCACCGAATATTTTCATTTTAACTATGGTGATACAGGCAAAAACAATTTTTATAGGCTTTAAATAAATAAGATTGTGAAAACTACATTTAAAATTTCCCCACCTTCAAGTTATGACCACTTCCTTTTTCTTAGTAAGTGTTGAATTGAGGGAAAGGTGACAAGCATCTTTTTGTTTTAACATTTATCAAATTAATTTTCATAAAATTCATTGTACCTAGTAGAACCTTTAAGGAATTAAATTCTATCTTTTTTTTTTTTCCATTTTTTGAACAACTAACAACTTCATTTATTTTAAAGACAAAACATGAAGGATAAACAATCCTTTATAGAAAACAGGAGAAAAAAGTTAAAAATCTAACAGTATTGAGCCTCCATAAGAACTATCCTAAACTTACAATAAAACCTAAGATGCAAAAGAATTGGAAACAAATAGGGGACATTCAAAGGGAAGAAAAGAACAAAGGCTATTTGAAACCTTACAAATAAAAACCAAGATACAAAGAATTGAAACAAATAGGACATCAAGAGGAAAGAAAAGGCAAGAAACTCAACTCCTTGTGTGGCTTACTAATCTAAGATTAAAGGTTGGCTGAATGAGAAACCCAAGCAAGGGACCAACTTAGCCACTAACAACCAATATTTTGAAAACTAAACAGAATCGGCCAGTTCAACAATTGATTAGTTTGGCTCTCTCATTTAGTTTGAACCTTTGGACTGTTTAAGAGTTGAATTGGATTCTAAGTGACCTCAAACCAACAGTTGGAATGACATGTCCCACTGGCGAATCAGTGTGGGAATGGTGACCACTTAGACAATTATTTCCTCATCCACAAGCCAAACAATTATCTTTTATAAAAGGCCCGACTGTGAAACATCCAAACTGAAAAGCTACCCCCTTTCATCTTTTTCTCTTCATTATCAAAGTTGAGATTAGTTTGCTTTTAGTTGCGTAATAAAATGCTACAGGATAAGATTTATGATTATTATGAAGTTTGTGAAAACTATTTTCTCCCTACTGTTCGATTTTTGTTTATTAAGGTTGAATCTTGATCATTTAGATGCTTTAGTTTTTGTGAAATTGTGTTAATCATAGTTAAAAGGAGTGCTTTAGCATATCTAGGCTCAAGCGCAGCACCTTAATCATAGTACCTCATTTAGACTTTACTTTCCTTCTTTAAACAGTTTATTCTTGAAATTTCTAATTGTATATTGCAATTTATGTAATTTCATTATTATTTATCGAATGCTTTTTTTCAAAAGTAAGAAATCTTAAAATATTATTAATTGAATTGGACTTTAGATCTTATTTTACAAAATTATACATCCAAGATCACATTTCATCACAGCACAAGCCTTGTTTGTGCCACTTCAGCCTCAATATGTAGAAACTTTACGTCTATATGTGCCTTAAGCCTTTACCCAAATGAGTGTTTGTTTTGTAGTATAGACTAATACTTTTGATCTAAAACTAAACAATTATTTAATTATTAAGTGTGTTCATCGAGAAAAGGAACACTCTATTTTCTTTTCTTTTGGAAACTTATAGAAGGGTTTGAGTTGAAATTTAGGAAACCAACACTTGGGAATAGGATTTTCATGCTTTGATATTCATGCAGATTAAAAATATTTATAAAATGATTTGCTACTTTCAATGAGTAGAAAGCAATGAAATCATCGTTGGATCAAAATCATTCTTACATTGTATTTAAATACAATGAAAGAACAACTAACCTTAATAATAATAGTTATATTATAATAGGATTAATAGTTTTAAATATAAATTATAATAATCAATTTTTTTTCTTCAATTAGGCTTCCCTTCTCGTTATTTTAGAAAATTCTTTACTGTATTTGATTTGCAATTATGCCTTTAGATAGCCACCTTACTAGTGTCTACTGAATTTTTTATGAAAAATGGCAATGTGATATATTGAATTAGGAATTAAGAAGAAAATGAATCCTCCCATAAACAAAGCCTAAAGTTAGGAATACAAAAAACAAAAAGTCATAGGGTGATTACAAAAAACCTCTTCTTAGAAACCCATACACTTAGAATTACACACCACTAACCAATCAAGTTGAACAGAATAAAAGAATATGCTCTTAAAATTTGTAGTACAAAGAAGGCTCAAAAGGGCCTTGTAAGAAATAGATAAGTATCCCAAAACCTCTGAAATCTTTGCCTTGCCCTCAAAAATCCTAACATTTCTTTCTAGCCATACAATCAAATTAAAGCAATACAAGCAGTTTTCCACAATACTAGCCTCTCCAAGAGCTTCACAATCTCTAATATGTAATTGTCATCATGTCATAAATACTCCTTAGGAGAACTAAATCTATCTTGCCATTCTAAATAATCTATACCACGAAGGGATGATCTATTGATTCTCCATGCTCACAACTTATACATATCAGGATTGAGGACTTTGTAGGATCTTCTCAACTGTAGCATACATTTACCTTTTGTGTGCCACTAACCAAACAAAGGACTTCACCTTAAAAGGAACTTAAGATCTCTAAACAAAATTAGAAAAGAAAGAAGGAATTGAATCAAAATGGTGGGATAGGCTAGAAATAAATACTTCTCTATAAATAAACTTGAGAAATCCAGAGAGAACATGAGTATTTCTAGTTCTTCTATCTCAAAATCAATAAGGTTATGATGAAAGTTAAAGTTCCAAGAGAAGGGATAAGTAAACCTAAGAATTGAAGAGATTGAAGGTTTTAATTGTGTTGACAGTACTAGAAATTGAGAGCTCAAAGGTTGAATCCCAAGTATAGATCCTCTCATAAATGGATTCTCTTCCTATCTCCCACCACAAACCTAGTACGCTTGGTCTGAAAAACCTATGCAATAGCCTCCCAATGGCAACAACATGTCACTTGCCTATAGTGTTGGCATCCCATCCATTAGTTATCTGTCCCATATATGCTTATGACAACCTGATTCCACAAAGTAGAATCCTCCTTTGGAAACCTCCACAACCATTTGCCCAATAGAGCTTGATTCCTTGGAGAAATCTTCCAAATCTTACTCACCTTCCACCTCAGGCTTACACACTAAATCTCAGCTGAAAAGATAGTCTCTCTTAGACTCAGCCCCTAACCAAAGAAAATCCTACCTATTAATGTTTGTTGTTCTCATGATCATGTAATTTTTAAAGATGATCAAAATTTTAGTTTTTTAACAAATTGCTACTTCCTATCATAGGAAAAACTTTAATTAGGTTTACTTTATGCTACTTAAAAAAATTAATTCAATTTCTTTTCTTTCTGGTATTTAAATAGTTATGTCACCAACGTTTGGTGTTGTCATAATCATGTTATTTGCTTATTAATTTAATGATGATATAAATTTCAACTTTTTTTACAAAAGGAAGCCTTATAGAAAAAGGGAATAAAACTCAGTATTGTCATCTACTCAAGATTCAATCATAAATTCAAAGTTAGTTAAAGGCTGTGGAGAGAAAATGAATACATTGATTCTCATTAATTTACAAAGGAAGGGAAAGCATTACATATTTATCTTTCTAGTGTTAGAGGCCAAAAGGAAATAGGATTAAGTCTAATTAGGAGACTAAAGAGAATAAGGAAAAAGGATCCTAAATAGATTAGGAGACTAAACCTTAACACTCCCCCTCAAGCTACAGCATTTAGGTCAAAAGCACCAAGTTTGTCACATATATACTTTGTATCTGGGACCTCACCAGAGACTTAGTGAAGATATGCTAGTTGGTCATTGGAGCTTAGCTAACAAAACTAGTAGTCATGCATCCCGGTGCAATCTTCTCTCTGATAAAGTGGCAATCCACTTCGATGTGTTTGGTCCTCTGTGGAAAAGCTGGGTTAGATAGATGCTTGCAGAGCGGCTTGATTATCACATATAAGCTTCATCTGTTCATCCTTCTCAAATCTTAACTCTTGGAGGAGATGCTTCAACCATATGAGTTCATATGTTGCTAAGGTCATAGCTCGATACTCGACTTTAGCACTAGATCTAGCTACTACATCTTGTTTCTTACTCCTCCAGAATATTAAGTTACCGTAGTACACCTGATACTGATGTAGACGTCTATCGTAGGTGGTACCTTGTCTTTGCATGTTTTGTAGCCAGAAAAATGCAGGTATGGCGCTACATTCTCATACAACACCCCTTGACTGGAGTTCCTTTGTATGCATGAGTACATTTGCAACATCAGTAGCTATCATAAGGTGATTATAAGAACTAACTAACTACGCTCATAGGAAACGAGATGTCTAGTCAAGTGATAGTGAGATGGTTTAGTTTACCTACAAGTTGTCGATATCTCCCTGGATCTCGTAAAGCTCCCCCTGACTTAGTACAAGTTTAACATTCGGATCATACTGAGTGTCACGAGGGCACGATCCAAACGTACAGTATCTTGATATATCCAAGGTACACTTCCTGCGAAAATAAACCACTCCACAAGATTCGGTATGAGCTACCTCAATGCCTAGAAAATACTTGAGTTTCCCCAAGTCTTTTGTCCGAAAGTGGCTGAAGAGGTGGTGCTTGAGTTTCTGAATGTCATCCTGATGCCTATAATAACAATGTCATCCACATAAACAATCAAGTAAATACATTGTCCAGTAGATGAATGATGATAAAAAACAGAATGGTCTACCATGCTTCGAATCATGGCAAACTACTGAACCACTAAGCTAAACCAACTAAACCAAGCTTTAGGAGACTGTTTCAAACCATATAAGAAACGACATAGTTTGCATACCAAACCAGCTCCCCCTGAGCAACAAAACCAGACAGTTGCTCCATATAAACCTCTTCGGTGAGATCACCATGGAAGAAGGCATTCTTGATATCCAACTGAAAAATGGGTCATGAGCACATAGCAGTCATAGAAAGAAGCAAGTGAATATAGGCAATGGAGGATATTACAGTAGAATCTTTGAATATCATTTAATTGTACAATTTCTTTGGATTCAAAGAGTGTAGCAAGTTTTATAGGCCTTGATATTCTATTAAGTCTTGGCATCAATAGATTCTTTGAAGAATGTGCATATTAAAAGCCTTCAGTTTTTTCCATTGAATGCGTTTATCAACCGGGAATACTTGCAATAGTAAGATGATTCTATACAACCATTACAAATAAACCAAAGGTAAGTCCTTTATGGTAAATAATTTTTCCTCTAGTTAGTTTTACCCACGGTAATCATAAGTTCCCGGATACAAAGAATTAAAGTCAGACCTTTTCATCCATAGAGGCATCTTTTGACCATAGAGGCGTCTTTTTCAATCATAGAGATGAAATCGGCCATAGGTTTATAGAATCAACAAAAACAACTCCTAAGGTCCTGAAGATATCATAGAGCTTCAGAAAACACAAAACAATGGAGATTCAGGAGACAAAAACATTCATAAACAGTGGCCGGAGAGAAAAAGTGAAAAAGGAGGGCTTTTCAGAAGGCGACGGTGGCGCGTGGGTGTTCCGTGGCTCGTCGGCGGCAAGCACCCTTTCCGGGGCGCGTGTCCAGCGGTGGCTCACGCGCCGGCATGTGGATTCGGTACGGGGCCCAAGTAAGTTAAGTGGTGGTAGCATGGGAGGTAATTTTCGGCCAAGGCTTCCACCGAAAGGTAGATCGGAGAGAGGCGCTCCTATTGGTGTGCTTGTTGGCCATAATGGAAGTCGTCGGAAAAAGTTACCGGAGGCAAGGTATTTTGGTTGCGGCTGTGGGTTGTCGGAATTGATCACACGGCGAAACCCTAACGCTAGTGTTCTCAAACTCTTTTATGACTCTGATACCATGTTGAGAGAAAATTAATACATTGATTCTCATTAATTTACAAAGGAGGAAACATACATATTTATACTCTAGTGTTAGGGCAAAAAGGAAACAGAATTAGAGTCTAATTAGGAGACTAAAGAGAAGAAGGAAAAAGGATCCTAAATAGATTAGGAGATTAAACCCTAACAAAGGCAAAAGGGACCCTACATTGGGCCTGCTTTTAAAAGAAAGATATGCAAATGGAAGAAAAGTTTTCATATGTGCGTATTGAAAAAAGGTTGTGAAAGATGGGGGAATTCATAAAATGAAACAACACCTTGTTAGAGTGAAAGGATGATATTTAACCAAGTAAATCAATTTCTCAAAATGTCATATTTCCAAAGGAAATATCTGGGCATGAGTTTATGAAATTTAAAAAGGTGGCTCAAGCAATTTAGAAATCGAACATTCATATGGCCCTAATAAATCACAAGTTGAAGGAGAAGAGGGATAGCAATAATAAAACGTTAAAGTTAAGTTATAGAAGTGAAACATTTGGCATTTATGGCTCAGGGGGTGAGAGCTGGCCACACAAACCCTATACAGTCTACTACTCTATCTTCACTACTCTCTCCTCTTTACTTTACTTTAGTCGAAATTTGCTACTCTTACAAAAATATTAAAAATAGCAATGACTCGAGAATAAAGTTAAGTTAAAGTTAAAAATAGCAATCCTATCAAAGACTACATTACCGCACTCGCATAATAAAGTTAATATGTGAACCTAAGTGTTTCTAAAATGATCTAAGCAATAATAAAAGTTGGAGATAAAACCAAAATAAAAAAGATTCTAAAATGTTGAATAAGCTTTTGCAATTGGATGAGATAAACTTAGTGCTTCTGACCAGAAGGTATATGTGCATCTTGAGGAGTGTAATAATTATTCCACGTGGAGATAATCCGCAGGTTGTTTTCATTAGCACTACATTTAATGCTCATTTAAAGCACCATGGCTGCAAGATCAGAAAATAATGTCTTAGGATATTAAGATGCAGATGTAGCAGTACTGAAACTTTTTAACAACATATTAATGTTTTTTTTAATTAGAAGCATATTAGCTATTCATAAAGAAATGCAAAAGAAGGATGAGGAATTCTCCCCAAAATACAACAATAAAAAAAAAAGGTTTAAGACTTCCAAAATACAAAGTAAACACATTCAATAGTAAAGCACCACATGTAAATATACAAATAACAATTCATTACTCCAATATTAGAATAATTTTTCTTCCAAAGCAAGACCTACAAAATGCTCTTCTCCTTGTTAACCCACACATTTCAAACTATGCATATAATACTAGTTGAGTTGTACTGCATTGAGAGGAATGTCATGGTGCAAAAACCTAAAAGGAAGCACAGAAATGAGTGAGATCCCAAAGAGTCTCTAAAGTCATTGCCACTAATGGAATTTCCAACCTCTTATATTAGATGGTCATCATGTCATAAAATACTCTTAGGATGAACCCATTAATATTTACCCATCTGAATAATTTATAACCCAAAGTAAACGAACAATGTAAGAAAAGATAATCCACCTTTTCCCCACTTCCCATATACAAAAGTAGACATCAAGATTAAGAGTGCCATATGATGTCAATAATAATATCTCTTTGGTGTTTACTCTTTTGCATGCTAGTAGCCAAGTGAAGGCCTTAAAGATGGACCTTTAGATTTTTATAAAAGGTAGTGCGGTGGAGAAAACTAAATTTTAATGGGTAGACAATACCAAAATGACCTAGATCAAGAAAGGAATGAGAAAGATGACCATGATGTG
This sequence comes from Tetrastigma voinierianum, assembly GCA_016808115.1. NCBI lineage: Eukaryota > Viridiplantae > Streptophyta > Magnoliopsida > Vitales > Vitaceae > Tetrastigma > Tetrastigma voinierianum. Next base: position 19,239 of record JAEQBH010003034.1, read on the forward strand.
ACACTAGATGAATAAGATGTTTTGAGAAGAACGTGTACAGTGGAGAAGGACCTTTAACGTAAGGTTTGAATATAGATGTGGCAAACCATAGTTTCCATTACGAGAGAGAACTTGGGAGCTTCATTTACTATAGGCTTTGAGAAACAAGAACCAGAATGACTGATAGTCCATTTGAAGAAGGCTATGAATTTGCATAGGTTTATAGGTTGTAATCACAAATTCAGAGGAAAGACAAGAATGCATCTATTGGAGTAAGGCTGAGCACCAGAGGCAAGTTCATCTCATAAATGGGAATGTGACAAGATGGAAAGCAATCATTATACTAATTCCAAAGGCCAAAAATACTAGAGGATGTGAGTAAGTGTTAGAAACAATTGTGTCCTTGAACAAGCCTTTGGACCAGCCAAGGTTTTCAAAGAAGCTAGGGAAGTAAATTTTAGGTTGTAAAAATAAGAGGAAAGTTTGGTTGTGATGAAGTTTCACCAATGTAGCAGCTAAGGGGTTGACCAAGGAATAGAGGACAATTCTAGTAAGGAGACAGGCAAGGGAGATAATTTATGAACTGAGTAGCACAAAACTAAAAGGGCTTTGGCCAACAATTTGAAGAAAGATGTAATTTACCATTTTCCCCATTCTTTGGGTTTAAAGAGTTACTTTTATCAATTTCATTCAAACAAAATATAAGCCTTCAAAAGAAGAAGAGGTCTATCTATGTAAAGAAAGGAGTAAAGATTAAAGTGTGCTGATAGCCTCCTCCAGTAAACATGGAGATTTTAGGTTCTTTCCCAAAGGGGTGGATAGAAGTGAAAGAAATCCCTTTTCATATGTGGGCTACAGAACAACTAAAGCATCTACTTGATGGTTGAGGAAAGGTAACTACGATCGATTAGTATATAGGCAGGAATCAAGAATATTCTCTAGATATTCATGGTTTATCTCCTACCTTTTGTATATTATCATACCTTTTAAACTTTATTTTGTTTCATTTTTATTTCCTTTCTTTTTGTATATATATAGGTGTCTCATACTCACTTAGCCCATCCATTTAATAAGAAAATGTTCTTTCATTCTACCATTTCACATAGTATAAAAGCCATGAGTTAGACCTGAGTTTTGTCGTATCTTCAATTCCAAGCAACCCATCTAGTGTGAATCTTGGCCACTCCACCTTCATCGCAAAAAGCATCGGAACTCTTGCGTAGTCGGGGAACACCTCGTCGTGGCAGGCTTTCAATGAACACAGCGGTGTGCCGACCTCCGGTCGGCCACACCATCGGGATTGATTGGATCTAATCTATCCTCGACCCGGCAATCTCAGGTGTCGGGAAAGGTTATGACAGGCCTACGCGTGTCATTTCTCTCTGAAGGCATCTCCCACGCACCGATGCATGAGGGCACATGGGCCCACTTCCGGCGACGGCACTCCACGTGTAGCTTCACCGGCCACCGATCTCTCTCCATGTCACCTTGCTTCTCCACTTTGGTGCCAGAAAATGTCATTTGTTCCCATTTTCTCTCTTATTGGTTCTAAGGCTTTTCTCCCTTTGATGTCTCCCTTTTGTGTTTTCCAGCATCTCGACACATTCGAGTCCAGGATACCTCCTGTGCCTCTGCTTTCTCACCTCGGCCATTGCAAGTTTATAATCATGTGGCGTCTTTGACACCAAGCATAAGGTGCTCATCTCCTATGGCGCCCTCCTCACAACGCCATTCTTACGAATCTCAGATCTTCCTCATTGCCATTAGAAAGTATATTCAATGTAGCCTTTATCTGTTTATCATTTCTAAACATCATCTAGTTTAATCGACTACATTTTTCTGCTTTTTTCTTTTTCTTCTATTTTTGTTCTGACTATGTATGAGACTCTGTCCATTCAAGTGGACACGGGCTATGGTTGAGAATAAATTTTGCTCTACATTCTAGTGGCACTTGGAACCTAGTTACCTTACCCACTGAGAAAACACCTATTGGATGTCATTGTGTGTAGATAGTGAAGATTGGCCCTAATGGTCGGGTGAATCATCTTAAGGCTAGGTTAGTTGTAAAGGGGTACACTCAAGTATATGGTTCCGACTACTATGATACATTTTCCCCTATCGCCAAGATTGCCTCTGTTCATCTTCTCCTATCTATAGCTGTTATGCAATCTTAGCCTTTGTATAAGTTGGACATCAAAAATGCCTTCTTACATGGCGAAGAGGAATTATATGAGCAAACCACAGTTGTTGCTCAAAAGTCTAGATTGGTATGCAGACTCTTGTAGCTCATTATATAAGCAAAAGCAATCCCCTCGAGCTTAGTTTTAGCAGTTTAGTTGATGGTTCAGGAGTTTGGTATGACATCGAGTACAACAAATCACTCGATTTTCTATCATCATATGAGTTCGAGCGGTCGTTTATTTGATTGTTTATGTGAATGACATTGATATCACGACGTGATCAGGGATGATATTCAAGGCTAAAACATATCTCTTGATGATACTTCCGGACTAAGAACTTAGGGAAACTCAAGTATTTTATGGGGATTGAGATAGCTCAATCTAAATTCGGTGTAGTTATGAATCAGGGAAAGTGTGCCTTGGAAATATTAGAAGAGACAATTATGCTAGATTGCAAACCTGTAGACACTCTTATGGATACTGAATGCTAAGCTCTTGGGACGGGAGCCTCTACATGATCCAGGGAGAGATTGACGACTTGTGGGAAAACTAAGCTATCTCACCATCATCCGACGAGACGTTTCAGCACCGAGTGAGTGTTGTTAGCGAGTTCTTGCAATCCAGGTATGATAGCCCTTTGGGATGTTGTAATTCATATCTAAGACTATATTAAGGAACTGGACGAGGATGTTATACGAAAGCGAGAGGTCACACCCAGTTGTCGGATAATGTGATGCGGGGTGGAGCGGGGTTCTCGAGATAGACGCTCCACTTACAGGTATTGTGTATTTATTGGTGAAACCTGGTATCCTAGAAGAGTAGAGCGGGATGTTTGGAAGTCAGTCTTTGAAGCCGAAATGCGGAAACAATGGCTTTAGCGACATGTGAGGGCTCATATGACTAAGACATCTTCTTGGGGCTAAGATTTTGGAAGGATGAACGAATGGGGAAAGCTGCATGTGATAATCAAGTTTGCTCTCACATAAATCAGCCCGGGGTGTTCTGCATGAGAGGGCGAGCATATTTAGAGAATTGGATTGTCACTTCCATCGGAGAAGATCACATCAAGATGCAGCTACTAGTTTGTATGACTCGGTGACCAACTAGCAGACGTGTTCACCAAATCTCTCAGAGGTCCTAGAATTAAGTACATTTGTAACAAGCTTGGTGCATTTGACCTATATGCCCCAGCTTAAGGAGGAGTGTTGAGAATCATAGAATATTCTCTAGATATTCTTTGGTTTATCTCCTACCTTTTTTATACATTATCCTCCTTCCTTTTACACTTTATTTTGTTTCTTGTTTGTTCATTATTTTGTATATATATAGGTGTCTCTATACCTTCTTTAAATTCATCCATTGATAAAAAGAGTATTATTTTCATCTCTCATTTCTAAAACCCGGCAGCTTGGCTTTCATTTCTTCCCAAGCTTTACTTAGCAACCATCCAGACTCTTTACTTTTCCGAAAACCTATAGAGAATAAAGCACCTGCATCTTTGCTTTGGAACAATATCCATATTCCTCAAACTAAACCAATCTTGGAAGGTTCTCCATACCATAGCACACAACCTGCTTCTCTCTCCATAGAATTCTTATAAATTCACATTGTCACCTACTAACATCAAACAATAAGATGCCACAGAAAATTTATGTGTGAGGATCATTTCCACTTCATTACTTTCCCAGTTATAGAGTGCACTATATTACGAATAAGAAGAGACCATTAAGCATGTGAATATAGAAAGTCATCAAATTACAAGAGAATGAACAAAAGTCAGATCTTTTATTGGCAACCTCCATTGTAGTGAAGCACACTCTTATTACTTTCAATTGTTCCCTGTGTGGAAGCTTATACCAATTTGAAGAGGACAAATTACATTATCGCTCATAAATTTCAGCTGACACAATTTATAACATCCAATTTGAAGTTAAAACTAAATAGTATCTCAAGAGTCTACAATTTAGATTAAAACACTTAGAAAAATAGGTGAAAAATAATGAGTATAACTTAATTTCGTTATGATAAGCACAAGAAATCACCGAAAAATGTCCACCCGCATGCATGCTTGTCGATATCCTTCGCGACTAAGAAATAAGATTACAGTGATGAAAACATGAAATTTGATTGCATAAAGCTGTATTTAGAAAAAGAAACAATTGCAATTACCATTCCGAAACACAAAAATTAAATAAGACTAGCATAACTCAAAAAAAAATGAAGGTACAATGATTGAATTTAGAGAAAATATATTAATATAAAACAAGTAAAAGTAATGACATACAAAAATTATATAGGTGATTTGGCTTCATACTTAAATAAGATTAAATGCAAAAGGAGACTAGCTTGGATACATGATGACGCAGAAATATCATACAGGTTAAATGAACCAATACTTGCCCACATACAGGGTCGTCTCATTGAGAAGTTTTTTTAGGTGAAAACTAAAATGGCATTATCACTCTGTGAACTTATCTAGTAAAATGCATACACAAGAGAGAACATGATAGAGTGAGCAAAAGAAAATTCACAGCTTCATTATGTACAGTGACAATTTAACTCTGATGACTTCTTTTACGAGCTCATGACCATCATAAAAAATCTCAGTTTAAGAATGACCCACTTTTGTGCAAAGGATGAGTGAAGGTGACATTCCCATCTTTTGTCAATGATAGAAGATTTCCTTGCCTTTGGCTTCATTCTACTTAAATGTCTTCTTTTATAGTCTCTTTGCATCACGCTACAGCTTCATGCTTATGTACCCCATAATTAGTCTTTGCTTTTTCCATAGTCATTAAATTAGAGAACTTTTAACAGAGGACTCATCACCTTAACTATGCACAACATGGTCCCAAGTAGACAATCAAACAGTTCAGCACATAATTTCCCTTTCCTTCTTTCGCCATAAACCACATGCCAAAAGTGAACATCAATGTCAATTGCACTTTTGAAAGTGGATACTTTACAGGATAAGAAAAATGTAAAAAACAAGTTACACTTAGGCCTAACCGATTCTCTTTGCTTAGTGAACTCTCTAATCAGATATAACACACCCGTACAATTACAAAGGGGCACAATCAAGATAATATATCAAAGTGTATTTATTACTTTTGAGTTTTTCTTATATCTACTGAAGTATTGAGATTTATGCAATGAGTTGCACTAGGTGTCTAATATAAATGTAGTCATTCGTATAAAAACTTGTGTTTAAATATTTAGCATGAAACTGCGACTACATACCTCGAGACACCTTGTGTTTGCTCACTTCTTTCGGGAGAAACTTTGTGCTTAGGTGCGCCTTAGCGCTTGTACTTAAGAAACTATGGATTAACACATCCATTCAAATTGACTTCTTCAAGTTATTCCTTTTGTTTAATATCAACAATGTTTTTAGCTACTGACCAGAAAATAATTTTTAATATATTAAGTAGTAACAATGGCGCTCAAGATCTTCTCTAATTCCTTAGGATGCTTTTGTGCTTTACAGCAGTTTCTTTTTTTTGTTTGAATTCTGAACATTCCACATTTTATCTCGTGCCTATAAATAAACGCATCATTGCATTTGAATCTTTCAAAATTATTGCTTCCGAAGAAGGAATTTTGTACTCGACTTTTAGGCAGTAGTGACATCGAATGAAACTTATAAGTTAGTTAAGAAAAAAATTTAGAATATAAGAAAATAAAGCACCAATTAAAAAGAGTTTAAAGAGTCTTAATAGCTAGGAAAACTTCACCTAATCCTAGAATCTTGTTTGAATTTTATCTACAAGCCATCTTTTCACATTACTTACCTCAAACTTGACTCCATATTTCTCTCACTTCTTTCGTTCAACACCCCCACCGGGCTCAACATGCTTTGCTTGTGACTGCCCTTTAAAGAGGATTCACTCTTCTAGCAAAACTCTGAGACCATTTGCCCGAAAGAGCCTTGTTGAAATCAAAGGCTTCTAAAACCAATCCCACTTTTGTTTTCCAGACAAACAATGAGCCAATTCCATAATGTATTTTTCTTCAAGCCCCTCCTCCCAAGGAAAATCTTTTGAATATTTTCAATCTAATTTTCCATCCTTTTAAGGAAGTTTAGATTGGGAGATAAAATAGATGGGTAGACTAGATAAGGTGCTCATTAATCAAAGGTCTCTATCTTCACCTTTCAGAAAGATATTGCCTTTGCCACGAAAGAATACTTTTAAGAGCCAGCTCTTTTGCCCGGCTATTTCTTTGTTGTAAGAGTGTGGGAGGAGTCTGAGAGAGTGAGATGGTAGGGATCCCACTTGCAACTTAGAAGCAGGCTAGCTCACTCAAATTTGAGACACCACTAACTATAATCAATTCACTTTTCTCCAAATTAATCTTGGCATAAACATGCCTCGAGCCACATGAGGATCTAACTCAAGTGCTCGAGATTATTTTACTAGCATTAAAAAATGGTATCTTTGTAAAGAGCAAATGGGACTAAAATACGCACAGCCTTGAGCCGGCTCAGATAATTTACCTGTACACGCTAAGCTTGGCAGAGAAAGTATGCCATCACCAAAAACAAACAATTCAGGGGAGACAAGGGTCTGCTTGCCTCCGACCCTCTCTAGAGAGCTTTTGAAAAAACTTGAGAGAATGACATTAACAAACAAAAGCATGTTCTATAGATATACATCTTATCCCATCCCAACCACGTAAATTTAAATCTTTTTTTTCATAATTGCCAATAATAAAATTCAATAAATGATCATAAGTCTTTTCAATATCCGACTTTCATAAGACTCCTCTCAAATTTTCTTTAATTCTAGAATCAATGGTCTCATTTGCTACCAAAATAAGTAAAATTTGCATTATTCCCCCCCTGTAAAGGATAACAGTTCGAGTTCTCATTTCAAAATTCAGGTTTATAATATCTTTTAAAGTTATAGTTTCCTTTTAAGTGAAAGATAATTTTAGAAAAGTATTAGAAGTCTAAATAAGTCTTTATGATGATTAAGTTTTTTTACTAAAGTTCACCAAGTCTTTTGGATTTAAGACTTATAAGGCTATTTGATGGAACCAAGTGACTGATGCTGGATAATGTCTTTGTTTTCTTTTTGTCTAACACCTTATGAATTTAAATCATTACTCCAGCATTTCTCTTTTGGCATGAAACTACTAAGAGCTTTGGTGAACATGATGATTTCTGTTTTCTCATCTTTTCTTTGTTTTTTTTACGCTATATCCTTTTCCCCTGTCTTATCATGGAATTTTTGTCCCTTACCTTGTCAACCATGTTAGGGTTATGAAGCTAGAAAGAAAGGATGTCTATTGCAGTTCAAGTACAAATTTGATTTCAAACATTTGTTTATTAAAAAAAATAATAAACCTTTTAAATGTTTTATTAAAGTGAACTTTTTAGGAAAATAAGAAAAACTAAGTAACAATAACAACTTTGCAAATTTATTTTCACTAGGTGTAGAAGACAACCACCAACAAAAATTTCTAATTTTGCTACATGGAAAAATATGAATTCCCAGAAAATCAAAGAAGTACCAGCAATTGCAAAAAAAAAAGAAACGCAAGGAATAAATTGAATAAACAAAAAATAAAAGATAGAATGGTAAAGTTGTTACACATAGTGTCACTCTACTAACGTGCCTCACCATCCATGTATTGACTATAAATGGAATTCCCCTACTAAGAACTGCATTACTGAAAGAGTATCAATGAATCAACCAAATTAACACATATTAATCAACAAATCAATAGAATCAACAAAGGAGCTGCAAAGGTCCATCTAGTTGGTTAAGAAATGCAAACAATGACAAAATCGTAAGAAACTAACGATTAAGTACTTGAAAGTCTGCGAGAAATTTAATGCGATCCACATCTCGAACCATTTTTGTACTAAACCTTGCCTTTGACATATCAAGATGATTAATTTCAAACAATACACACAAAAATTGAAACTAACTGTGAATTCCAAATGGAAATTATTATTGGTGATAGATAATTTATAGGATAGAGTTTAGATTTCACGTGACATGAGTGGCAGGAGATGGGCTCAAAGGGGAATAAATAGTGTTTGACTTAATAGGCTCATTTCTTGAGGCCTTGGCCTCAGCCATTGAGTGGATTAAGAGATTTAGTCATTTCAGACAAATACTAGCTAAAGTAGATTATTGGTTTTTGCAAAAAAATTAGAATATCTTGTGAAATTTTCAAATTTATTTTTTGATAAATGGTAGAAATATATATTGACAGGTCAAGCCTAGAAGTATCTGAAGTATACAGAAAAGAAAAACAAAAAAAAGAGATGGAAGTAGAGGGACATATACCACGAAACAAAGCGAATTTAGAAAATAGAGAATACACATAGCAAGCTTACGATAGGTACTCCCACTCATAAATTATTAATTTTCAAATTTATTAGTCTACCTATTTTAAGTAATTTAGGAAAGATTAGAATAAGGAGAAAATCACCTCGAAAATCCCACACTTTGTATATAAATCTATAATTCAAAACTTATTACTAGAACACCTCATTTACCTTATCTATTGATGGAATTTAAACAAAATCTCTAATAATCGTCATCAACAACTGCAAGAAAAGAAGGAAATTCAAGGATAAATATTTTACTAATAAATAAAAACAAAATAGGAAAAATTTTAAAAGTAAGGCATTAATTTCAAAATAGCCTATCAAAAAAAAATAGTTTCATGGAAGATATTGATTTCTCCTCAAAATTCATTCATTTGCAGCAAATATAAATAAAAATTGAAGTAAATATAAAAAAAAATAAGATGAGAAAATAATAAACTGAAAGGGCAATAAATACTGGTATTGACTCAAGAAGTCATCATTTTATCAACAAAAATGTGACAATAACATAAAAGCCCATGAACTACAATAGAGTAAGGTAATAATGTAAAAAATACAAATAAAATGTTTGGTTTGGCTTAAATTCATCATTTTACGAAGCCCTTTAAGGGATGTTGAATATGAAAACATATATAAATTCAATAGAAAGCTATTTCAATTCTTTTCAATGTGGGGAACTATCATGATTATCTTTGAACAAAAAATTTATTATTGCTTGATTCCTTTCTTCTAGATAAAATATAGATTTTTTGAAAGTGAATAATTATCTGATCAAATTACTTTGGAAATTTTGCAGTTTGATGTACGTAGTCATCATCCCAAGTCATATTAATTAAAACACATTTTATAAGCAATTTTAATTTTTGTATTCTATTTGATAACAAATTTTCATTTGATATAATAAGCATGCCATTAGAATTAATGATAAATCAATCATTACAGTTTACAAAAATAAAAGTGAAAAGAAATAAGGAAGTTAGAAAACCATATCTCTAAATAAAATTCAAAACAACAACTCCTATATATTATATACTTATATATATATATATATATATATATATATACTATATATATATATATATCAAATACTCAACCATATCAGCTATTTTCCTTTATATATCTCATGTGCTTGTGTAATAAAAAGTATAAAAATAATCCATCTTTCTTTTTATAATTTATAATAAATAAGTCTAAGTCCTTTTTTGCTTATTTTACTTTTAAAGGTTATTCTCTTGTAGGAAAATGGTTTCTACATTGTTGTTATTCTTCCTTTTTTTTTACTTCCTTTTACATTGGGATTAAGATTACATGCGGTTACCATTTACGTTTTCATGGTTAAAGTCAAAGATATCAATTCAAGTCATATCTATTTTTTATATATAATTTTGTCAAGATAATTTTCCTGTGTTATTTCTGAGCAAATTCTAGCCCTTAATATCACCCAAAATGAAATCCTAGAATTCAAAATTTTCAGCAAATAAGATTGATGTCAGAAGTATTCAGAGAGACTAGCAATAAAAGAAAAGAGCATTTTCGTAGTTATGTATCTCACATACTTTAGTTTAAAATAAAAATAAAATAAAAGGGCATTCAAAGGCCTCTCCATATATCAACTAAGTAAACAGTCATGAGTTTTAAATAAGTAAATAAATTTCTGAATTCCAGAACTCTCACGAAACAATTTTACAAATCAAAAATTGATTCTTCATATTTTTCCTGCATATAACCTAGATGCTAATAGCAAAATAATTCCCAAATAATCAGACTTCCATTCACGGCAGTTCAAAAACCCTGGAACAAAACTTACTGCAACATCATTCCCAAGTTATACGCAACTGACTCAGGTGAGACCCGAGCATTCTGCTTTATGGTTACCATGAAAACGAGGAAGAATTAAGAACACAGCTCAGATTCTGATTGTTGATTTACAACATTAAGGAAAAGGAATTTAAGCAATACCTTGAACTCGGTGATCGATCAGAACGCAGCGTCTCAGAAGAGCGGAAGGCCTCCGGGCTTCCTTTGTTAAGGTGTTGTACCATGGCGATATCGGTCAGGGCTAAGATGGGCCGGCCAGAAGTTTAAACTAATCAAACTCTCATGGGGAATGGTTGAGAAGGATTCAGCTCGAGCCTAAAATACAGTTTCCAGCAGGGTTAATTTAAATGGGATTTGGCAGGTTGTGGCGGAAATGGATTTCGATGGATATCGATGCTGCGTTTATGGATATATGGATATATCGGAGATATATCGGTCAGATCTCTTTTTATGAATATCGATGCTCCGAAAATTACAATCTTTGAGTCGCCAAAAAATAATTTTTAAATGTGTAAAAAATGACAATAATCAAATACCACATTGCAATGAGTTTTAAAATCAAAATGAAGATTAGTGTGGAAGCTGTTAAAGCGTTTGATGGATAGATCAAATTTAGGTAAAAGAAACGATATTGTCATAAGTGTGGTAATTAGATGTAATGGTTATAGGATCAGACAGTGTAAATGAATAAATGTGACTTGTATACCATAACCTCTATGGATAGAATGTCAGGTTAAAATTATTTTTCTTTTCAAATATTAGCTAACATGAAAAATTGAAATTTATTAATATATTCTAAATTAAACTAATTAAATATGAAAACTTCATATAATCTTATAAATTTATAATATCATGCGTAGTATTAACTAATATATAGCTTGATTTTAAAAATTAACGAACATGAAGATGTGAATTTATTAATATATTATTACTAAAATTAAGCTAATTTAAAATAAGTAATATATAGTTATTTAGAGATATCAGCGAAATTTTTGGAGTGGAAATAGAAGATTGGATATTAGTAGAGAGAATTTGTGATCGAGTGGAATGATTTTAGAAGTGTTTATGATTTTTTGGATGAAAATATATAGTTGGATAAATTCGAAATATATATTTATCAATTTAATTATAGCGGATTGGATTTAATTTTAGTTGCAAATATGGTCATTTTGATATATTTCAGATATAATAAGATATATCTCTAGATGACCTAGATATTTAAGATGATATAAATATAGATGTTTCGCATAAAATATTTAAATATCTCTCCAAAGTATTTCTTAGATATATCTAAGATATTTTGAGCCAAAAAAATGGTGGCGTGGCGTGTATCTTCTGAAATTTAATGAAATTTGGGTCAGATCTGAATATCATCGGTGAATATGTGGAAATATTTAAGCATTTCACGGATTTTTCATAAGCGATTTTACGTAGTAAGTAAGTTTGGTGACGATCATCAGATCCATCTGTGATACATATCAGTGAATCCTCAGAAATTTCAATCCTTGGATTTAAGTAGAGTTGGTGGAGTTGATTCAATTCATTAGGTCGTAGTTAAAACCTTTGATTAAAAATTTAATTTAACTTAGGCACTGTTGATAAGTATTAATGTTCAAAGCAGTTTGAAATGAAGAGAATTTGATAGTTTTACTTGATATGTTTGAATGTAATTTAGAAAGGCTCTTAATTGAAAATTTTAAATGAAAAGCGTGAAAATTATAAATAGGTAAAGGCTTACTTAACGTGGAATGTAGAATACGGTCGACAAAAAAATTTAAATGAATAAATTGGACGAAGCATGCAAATATTAAATATTTTGCAAATATCTCTTGGTTAGTTTTGATAGTTTTAAAAGTTAGTTCTCTGGCCGGTTATTTTTAAACATAATTTATATCTTTAGGACAATATTGATAGAATAAATATTTTGTTTTGAAACATATTTACAATAATTGGCCAATTTTCATGATGAAAATAAAATATTATTAAAATCTATTTTATTTTGGATAATATGTAATTCCAATGATAATAAGGGTAAATATGTAAAATACATAATTTGTATTCGTAATTACGATTCTCCGAATAATATATTTATCTTGACGTTAAATTACATTGTGCTTATCGAAGCAGTTTTTACAATCGTAAATCTTTATGAAATTATTGACTTATCTTTGAAGCGACACTTTGTTTTTTCGTGCTTAATTTTTTATTTTATCAAAACGGGGGCCTGTTTTCATTCAGTAACTTTCGATCAATCCACTCATAAAGTTTATGGAGCCCAAAAACGGGCAAAAAACCTAAAAAAACTGCTAACATTTAATTTACATATTCTATCATTTTTTAAATAAAATAAATAATATCTAAAAATATAATAATAATTAATATATATAAAAGTAATTTAAATTAAAAAACATAATATAATAATAAATAATAAACTTGAAATGTAATAATGATAGAAATCTTATTATAATAAAGTATCAAACAGCACATTAAAATAATAACAATGAAAGTAATAACTAAAATGAAAAAAACAGCTTGAAATATGAATGAAATTTTATATCTTATATTATAGATTATAATCTTAATTGTACATTATATCTAATAATAACATGTAACTATTAAAAGTAGTATCCTTCATACTAATTAAGTCATCACCATCTATTAATTAAAATTTTAAAAACATTAACATAAATTTCATTTATATTTTGAATAAATGTTTTTCCAAAAATACATTCAAACAATATAATGAAATATCTGTTATTTTTGAAATTAATGTACTTTATAATATGTAATTATATTGGAAACCAATAAATTCTATCGGCGCATTGGTGTTAAAATAACAATATTTTTGTTATTAACACTTCAGATTAAAATATAAATGTAAATTAATTTTAAAATATATCTGATCAATTTAAGTTATGAGTTTATTTTGTTTTATAATTTAGTACAACTTCTTTTTATCAAAAAGCATATATGATTGAATTGAAATTTAAAATATAAATATAAAAAGAAATTAGAAATTAACAATATTTTAGAATGAAGTTAATGAGAAAAATGAAAATATATTCAATATTAAAATTATAATTTATTTAATTCAAGGCATTCTATAATTTTCAGATTTTTAAATATTAAGAAATTAATATATAAATTATATTAAAGATAATTTAAACTTTAGAAATAATAGTTAACATAACAAATTTAATATATTAATTATATATTAATGTATTTTAAACTCTATGCTACAAATAACAAATATTTGTGAGTTCATATTCAGAAATAGAAATGTCAGGCACATAAAATCAAATCATAAAATCTGATTCTTGAAGATGAATTCTTCTGAAAATTAAATAAAGATTTGAATCCAATCCCGAGTTAATCGGATCAATGGATAAGCCGCATGGGCGCGAACCAATATAATCAGTGAGTGTTGATTTATTAAATCTTAATTCAATTAAGTCTCTCGAAAATAAAGGGGCCAAAATGATTGGCGTGTTTTTAACGATGTATTGCTTCTGAATTTAGATTTGTAGGGTGGGCATGTACACTAAAAGATACAATGAAATGACCTTCCTTACGACGAAAACATTTTCAAATCGGCTGACTATGTTTTGGTTACAGAAAGCAGGAAAAACAAGGAAAAAAAAATGGAGAAAGTAGAATAAAATAAAAATAGAATTGAATCAACATATTATTTTTGTGGAAAATAGCAAAATAATAATAATAATAATAATAATAACTAATAATAATATGTATAATAATCTTGAACTTTTAGAATTTTGCATTTATATCCTGAATTAAAAATAAAATAAATATATGAACTTTGGGTTTTAAATTGCGGATGCAGCCTCGATATAACCGAACCCTAATTTCAAACCTCGACGCAATGACGTGAGGTGTCAATGTAGCATGATACATTTGGTTATGAAAAAAACATGAGAAAATTACTAGGAAATGCATGAACTTTCGCGACTTTTTGCATTTAATCTTAAATTTATGACTTTATTTAAGTGGTTCTCCACATAAATCTGTGTTTTTAATTTGTTTTTCGTGATTTTGTAAATGACTTATTCTGATTAATATGGATTATGTCGTGCTTGGCGTAATGATTGGTTTTTTCGGCTTCTACTTTTTTACAACAGTTACTATTACATGAGCAAATTTAGGCGATATAATATTTTATTGCGAATTAGGATATTAATTGTAAACAATAATCAATCATATAATATGATATTCTCAGAGCTGAGTGTGCAAAACATTAACATAATTAAAGATTTGTAGATTATCAGTAATACCAAGGCTTTGGATTACTTGTGGATGGTGCGACATCCTCTGTTTCTGTATTTGTCCATTGTGTTTTTATCAAATGTATTTCTGATTTTAATCGATAAATTTTCTATTTTCAAAAAAAAAAATCCTATACAAAAGGTACATAATTTATTTTACTATCTTAAAAATAATTATACAAATATGAAAACAATTAAATAAATAAAACATGTAGAGGGTTTTCTTAGACATAATACAAAACATGAAACAAATTAAAATATTTTAATTTTAAAGAAAAGATTTATATCTTTGTGAGATCAGCTAACAATTTTCAAAAAAATATTTTCCTGCATTTGGTAGAAAATAAAACTATTCTAAATAATTATTTCATATCAATAGTAAATTCTTTGTAAATTTTATTTTCATTCAACCATTTCAAATGAAAATAAAAAAAATTAAAACTGTCTCAATACTTAAATATTTTCATTCAACTTTGGATCTCAAATTTCAACACTGAGACAATTTTAAAATTTTATTTTATTTTATTTTAACATTTATTTAAATTTGTTTTAATGCAGGAAGAATATATTTTCATTAATATTTTATTTTTAGTGAACCAAAATTTAAAAATTTTATTTTCATTTCCTTTAGACTTTAAATTGAAACCAAAATAAATAAATTATCCTGTGCTGAATGTTTTTCATTTAAACTTGAAAATATTCCCCAAACTTTTCAATTATTTTAAAATAAATAAAATTTAAAATTAGTACTAAAATTTGAAGATCAAGTCAATGAAAAAATATCCCAGTATTAGGGACAAGTTTAAACCTCTTTTTCAGTGAAGAATCGAAGTTAAATAAGTATTCAATATATTGAAAAATAAAATATTAAATGAAAAATATTCTGCAAAGCCAGAATAAAATTTTAAATTGTCTTTATACTCAAATTTGAGATCCGAAGTTGAATGGAAAATATTAAATATTGAGACAATTTAAATTTCTCCAATTGAAAGTCTGATTTAATAGAAAATAAATTTTAAATTATTCAACTTGAAAAATAAAATAAATGAAAAAATATCAGAGATAAATTTAAATAAAATTTAAAGTAAAATAAAATTTAAACTTGTCTCAATAATAAAATTTGAGATCAGAACTTGAATAAAAAAATATTTATATATATTTTGAGAATAAAATTTGAAAATTGTTGACAATCTTCGCAAAAATCTTTTTCTGAAACTAATATTTTTTAATTGTTTCTAAGTTTTAATATAGTTTGAGGAAAAACACCATGTTTTTTAATTATTTTATATTTATATAATTATTTTCAGAATCTTAAAAATAAAAAATAAAAAAGTTTTTTTTTCATCCACTTGATTTAAAATGTAATTTTGACTCAGTATATAAATGCAAAAATAGTGAAAGTTCAAAAAGTTTTTTTTCCTATTTTCCCTATTTTTATTTGTTACTTCAACAAAATTTTATTTATTTTAATTCATTGATATAAAGATTAAATAATTTTAAAATATATAAGTTTTTAAGTAATTTCATTTATTTTTTTATATTTTTTTAAATCATTGAATTAAATTTAAACATAACTTAGACTTTTATATTGATTTCACTTACCAAATGCAGTTCTGTAGCTCACGAGTTTATCTAATTGAAATTTCAATACTGAATCCACTCTCTTACCGATGCCTGGTGAACTCTTGGCTTCTGGAGCTGAATGGTCTTGCTTCAAGAGTATATCACCACTAGCAATCCATAATTGTGATTTTTTCTCTCCTCTGAAAATAACAAAGAAAATAAATTTACTTAGTTTTTGGAACATATTTAAAAATTAATTTTGTTTGATTATAGTAAATATATTTTTAAATAAAATTTACTTTTCAGCAATATCATGAGAATTGAATGATTTTGAAATTAAAATGCAAAATATTTTCTTGTAAAGTCATATTTTTATTGGAAATAAAATAAATGAGTCAAATTTTAAACTAAAAGAAAGCTTCCATAATTTAATTTATTAATTTGTAGGGGCTAGCTAGATACAATATTATAATATTGTTTTCTTCTATAAAAATAACTTTTTAAAATCGTACCATTCTTTAAAAATATTAAATTTAAACCCAATAATATAAAATTTATAAAGTAGATTTGAAGTAATAAAATTATAAAAATTATTTTATTTCTTATTATGTCTTCTTACTACATTTATAAATTATTCTACAAATAGTATTTATATTAAAAGTTGATAAACTCGGTTTTAGGGATTGCAGATGAGATGGGGTTTTCTAAATATCAGCACAACATTCCTATGTGGGATAGGTTTGAAATTTTAATGGGTATGTTCAATTTAGGAATAGATTTTCAAATCCAATTTGGGTTTAAGGAAGGTTTGAATAATAGAATTACTAAATTACCCCTAGTAAATTTACTTAATACACTAAGTTTCCCTTATGAGTTTTATATAACCCTAATCGTTTTGTTTCTTTTTGCAGAACATAGTCCCTAATGTATTTGGTTATAAGAAAAACAGAATAAAGGAAAATAAAACATGAGTCCTTGAATTTCTCTAGTTGTTTGTAATATACAAAGACAGAGGGAGAGGGAAGCAATATCTTATTCACTACTTTACACCTTTCTACTTTTACTTTTCAAAATTCTTGCCCATTGCATCATAGACATGAAATAATATCAAGAGAAACTGATAGTGATGGTGTCATGATTGTGGCATCTATAAATTATATTCATATGATTAGCTCAGGAAAGAAAGAGTTCTTTAAACCCTTTTACTTTTCACCCTCTTTGATGTTATATTCTACATATTTGATAAATTATCCATTTGTGTTGGAGTGCAGTAGACTTGACTTGCGTCTAATTTAGAGGCAGGGCAGATCAAGCCCGGGAGGCAGAGTGTCTCCACGAGCATGGATCGGTGCAGTTTAGAAGCTTGGAAGCGTGGATTATCAGATCATAGTAAAGATGCCCGGGATTGTGCCCGGACATCATCTTGTTGTTTTGCACGCCTCTTTTGGCCAGGCAGATCTCTAAGAAGATGGCTAGTTAATGATTTCTGGTGATATGCAAAACCGAGAGCGTATCTCGCAAGCCAGCGTATGCTCTTGGCCTGCGGGTTGATCGAGCGATCATGAGACGGAGGTCGAACGACAAACCGAGGAAAAGCAGTTGATGCGCAAATAAACCTTAGCTGTGATTTACAGAGCAATCTTCCACTTTATAAAGTGGATCGTCTCTCAACTTGTAAATAAAAATAATGACATAAGTGTATGTGAAATTACTGCGAAAGGTGACATTATTGACTACTACATTTACCCATTTAACTTAGCGTCAGATAAGTAAATAACTCACAGCGGTATATTGGTTTTTATGAAGTCTTTCTTTGCTAAAGTTAACTCTAGATTATCAGAAGACGAGAATCTAGAAACAACAGCTTGGGAAAAATTGTATTTAGGCCTCCATAGAATTCCTCTTTGAGCCAAGATGTGAAAGGTTTTACAACCTTAATTTTTATTTTTCCTGTATAAGAGTATTTAATATTTATACTTAGACGACATCGAAACACTTGCTCATGTCTTTAATGGCATCCCAAACTTCCACTAAAAAACATAACAGAATCAAATTATTTGATTAGTCTTTATAAAATTCTATCTTTTAAGGATCATATTATTTTCTAAGCTTTGATGAAAGACAAAACAGTCTATAATTCTTTGTATTTATCTTTTAATATCATTGAAGGAGTGATATTTTGAGTTTCTCTCTCCCATTCAAGTGAAATTTATTTCATGATCTCTTAAGAGTTTGCTTGCTTAAAAATATTTTCATTAAGCTTTTTTATTTATTTTCTTTTTTTTAATTCAATTGATTATAGAGCTTATATGACTTATACGACTATAACATTGCTCATGTGCCTTCAAACGTCATCCCTTTATTTTGTTTGTCAGGAAGTAGAGTTCTTCCTGTATTGCTCATGCCATAATCATGACATGTAACAAAACAACCTTGATCGATTTACTTTTGTTGCATCTCACTAGTTCTAGTTTTAGAAACTAAAATTAGATTGATAAAAAATAATTGTTTGGATAGTCGAGCATCATTTAACCATAAGTCTCTGTTTAAATTCTATATAATAGAGAAAGTAGTATTTTCATAAACATATATATATATATATATATACTTTCCCACAGGCTGACCTTCGATGATTGGATTTAAAATATAATTATAAAGTGATTATTTTCCTATTGGCATTCGATGTGAGACTCTTTTTAAGTCCTGGAAGAAAATAAAGAAAAACATTTTTGTAGTCAACAAAAGTGTCAAGCTCGCCTCGCTACCAGGCTATACCTTGATTGAAGTTACTTGCCAAATAAATTGCATATAGTAAAGTTAGTTAAAATTGACCAGTAACAATTATTTTAATCCTCTTACAGGTTAAAATATTAAACATATTTTTCATCTTATAAAATTTAAAATATTAATATGCATACATTTATAATGTTAATAATATGTGAGAAGATAAATATTATAAACATTTTAATTTATTTACATTTTTAAAATTTTCAATTATTTTAATTTTAATAACATTAACTTATTTATTTATCGCGTCCTTGATTAAATAGTAATAAAGATTAATGATGATAGTGAGCGATAACTTTACAGTTCGTCAATATATATATATATCAATGAACATTTACTATCAAGTTATTAAATTTCTTACCATATATAATATATAGTATAATTAGCTGACACTTCTATAAATGAAACTAACATATTCATGTCTTCTTTTATAAGGAATGTAGAACTCTCACCAAAACCACTTTTTGGGACCATGATAGCTTGCACTTTCTCATTCTTTAGCATAAGATCTACTAATGTATCAAAATTCTTGATATCTTGAGGGTTTTCTTCTTTGAGCTTCATTTTAGTTTCTTTTGTTTTTTTGTCTCTCTTCTTTTTGAGATCTCTGTAAATAAAGGTACTATGATATCAAATTATATATACCTCCTATAATTAAGCAATAATGAAATTTACTTGTCGATTTTGGCTAGCTCAAAATAATCAAATGGGTCAACCATAAAACCTAGTGATATTACATATCTGACTATTACAGTGATCAGAATGGGAGTTGAAAACAGTGGGTGACTCTAGCTGCATCACAATAGTGATTGTTTGGACCAAACTAAATTGCAATTGACCACACTACGACATTTTCCTTGATCCTTATAGGTAACTCACATTTTTTTTTGCCTTTAAAACACATTTAAGTTTTTAATTCCATGGAATTAAAGAAAAATTGTAAATGAAGCTTAAAGTGCATAAGACTATGTACTTTTCAAAGAATACGACATTCTCTTACTTAAGATGATAATATTGTTTAGTTAAGGTTATATTTAAGATATAGAGGTACATCTTTTACAAGTACTACTTACAGTGAAAAAGAATATAACAAGTATTGTTAGTTATATTATAATCAAATGTTTCAATAATGTAAGTATCAATTTATCTAAAATATTAGAATTCAAAAGGAATCACTTATGAAAATTGTTTAGGAGTTATAGTGTAAAACCAAGAAAATTTAATTTACGAAAAATGATAAAATGTGTTTTGGTGAGTCGAAATTTACCACAGATACCGGATGAAGCGGTTGTTTGTTGGAATGGAATGCCTTGAAATCTACTTCTGCATGGCGAATTGTCGACTTAGAAATGAGGAAGGTGGATTTCACGCGTTTTCGGCGTGTGGGTGCGGTAAAGCGAACACATGAAGGCGTGTGATGTGACGAAAGTCGCCTCGCTACATTATGCCCGTGTGACACGTGTTGCGTGATTAGTGAGGGGATGAGATGAAGCGAAGATTGCAAAGTAGTAATATTGAAAATGCGACGAGGAACGAAGTAGAGTTTGGAAGAGTTTACGGTAGGTATAAGACGAGGAATAGTCTTGCTTTATAGGGAAATAGAAAAGCGTGCGATAGGGTGGGATTTGAGATTTTAGAGAGAAAGAGTGACTGCTCTACAGATTTAAGTCGTTCGGGCCAGTCGGTTGACGGGCAGAAATGAAGTGGGTCTGCGCGGCGGGGCTCACAGCGTGAACAGGTTGGTGGAGTTAAGACAACAAGAGGGTAAGGTCTTCTACTTGTGTTATTAACATTGGCGAGTATGGTGAATTGGGATTACGAGGTTTGATTTAAGTATAATTTTCGATCTCAACAATTGATGAGTGGAGAAAATCCCTATTGTGTGCTGTAGTGAAGCAGTCATAGATCAGGGGTTTCCTTTGTTCATGTGATTTGTGTGATTTTGTGTGTGGTTTGGGTGATTCAAGTGAATTCTTGGTGGTTAATTAGCCAATGTGAGCTAATTTGGTGTTAATGATTGTGAATTGAATAGTTATGTAGTTTAATTACGTTAATATCGTGAAAAATATATTAGTGAATATTTGGGGGTTCAACTTTTAATGTTAAGTATACGTTAGGTGTACACAGAATAATGAGTGTGAAGTCATGTAGCGTGAAGAAGCAAAAAGCGAAAATGTTTGTGAAAAGAATTTCAACGGAAGATTTTACGGAGATTGTGTTGGAGATTGGCCGGCAAATTCCGTCGGAGGGGCTTTATGAATTGTTTAGGAGGGTTATCCAGCCAGAGATTCACCTCGGAGGGAGTTCATCAAATAAATTTCTGAAGCTGAGTAAGTAAGTTTCGAAGAGCAAAACTTTTGTTTTGAAAGCCCCGTATTTTACTCGCATTTGGCTTAGGCATGTGTGAGTCGGTGGACTCTAAGAGGGTTGAGCGTGGAACATTCAGTGGGATGGAAACATATTGCGGGTGTGATTGTTTATCATGACATATGCTTGACTTAAGGTGGGAGTAGCAGTGTGGAAAATTATCAAATTGAGAACTTCTTGCACTTTATCGAGTCATTATTTGGGTATGGGAGTATGCAGGAGCGGCAGCCAGCTGAGGCGTTTTTAGAATAAAACCGACTTGTGGCTGGCAATGAAATTTGTATAACATGTATTATAATTTTAAATTTTAACCAACAATTTGAATTAGTGATTTCTTAACTCTTGAACCATGTAATATATATAGTTGATTGGACATTTTTAAGTGAGTATTAAGATGTATGTTTTGATGACGTTTTTCTAACTCATTACAATTGTATATGGACGAATTAATGGTGACATGTATTGGGGCAGCTGTTGCCGTATGGACTAGGACATGTTGTATTTGGAGTAGAACTACGTCTGAATGAAATACCGTTTGTGAGTAGTGTCGGGTTACGGAGCATCCCTGGTGTCCCGCGGAGTTAACGGGTTATCGGCGAGGCAGGGTGAGATCACGTATAGTGATTATAGCAACAAGTAGGTGATAATACACCTTTATGTGGTTTCATTTTCATAGGTAAGTCATCATCAATGTTGTTACAAACTGGTTTATCTACTACTTTTTGGTAGGCAATATTTTGAACTGTCACATCGATTTGACAGTGCGCTCCAACTTGACTAAGCTTTTTACAACACATGGTCTCAAGCATCACATCGATTGGCTTTTTTAGAATATATCTCACAACATGAGTTTGAGGCACTATTGTGATATTGTTAAGAGCATATAATACTTCCCTTATAGACGTAGCTTCTGTGCCTTTTGGAGTTCCTAATGTTAGAGTAAGTATGTCATTGCTCCCACTAAATTTTATGTTAGTCTCATAAGGCTGTTTTATCTACTCATCCTAAAACAAATGAAGTTATGAAATTAACTTTGAAGCATGTTAAACCAAATAAAGTGTTTAAAAATACTAATTTGGTCTCAAATGATTACTTATTATCTTTTTCACTACTGGTATAACCACATCATCATAACTGACATCTTTTTTGCATTGCTTTCTTCCAAAGTAAACTTCTATAAATGCTTTCTGCATATAGTTAAACTAAACATCTATTGAAATGTTAAATGTATACAATTTAAGAATTTACATAAAATTAAACTATACCACTTTTATCACTATAAAATAAATAAAGCAAAACTAAAACTTTATAATTTCTTCTTCAAGTATAGCATATCCTTTTAGATGATGATTATATGTGTACTTCTTTCTTTTTTGTGTTTTTGTACTTTACTTATGATATAAAAATTTAATAAAGTGATTGACATAATAAATGTTTATTATGTTTGATTACCAAATAATCTTTCAGATATATTTATCACAGCTTTTGATATGAAATGAATGCCTTGTCTCTGTATTAAAAACTCCATTAAACAAAATGATGTGAAAAAATATGATGTTTAATGCTCTAAAGAGACATACTCAATAATTTAATTAGAACAATTATTTTAAAAAATAGACAATATAAACTTACTCATCCATGACATAGTTGTAACTTTGTATTAAAAACAATGTCTTACTTTAGTTACCTAGAAAATTTGTTATCAATCCAAAATCCTTCTACTCCTTGAATATGGCCTCAGGGTTATCCATTTGAAACTAAGACTCAGCAGAATAGAGGTAGTAACAAGAGGATTGTTTTCAATAGAATTATTCATGAAGTCATTAGGATCATCTCTATTGAAAAAGTCCTTTTGATAAAGTTGATCTTGCACATAGGAAGTTGACAAAACAATTGATCATCTTTGATCAAGTTGATCTTTATAGAATACTTGTAGCACAGGGATGTAGAAGCAAATGATGGGATTATGGAACATCTTAGTGAGAGAATCACCAGATGTGGCAGAGCTGTCAACTTTAATACCACTCTTATTGCTAACTCAATTGTATGAAAATTGGCATCTAAACATGAGTTTGTCGGCTCTGATCTTAGTATTAATATACTTAAAAACATAGCTCTTATTTTAGGTTATTTTCACACACAATTTGCATTGTTGTTTTATGGTGCCTCCACTATTACGGGTACAACTCCTCATGTGTCTTTTGTACTGTGTTACACTCATTAGTAACACATAGCCATACTAGGGCATAATGGATAGAATTGGTCAGTGTTGTACTTTGTGTAAGAATCTTGGAGTGGGTTCACTTGGTGTGATGAAAGTTAAGTAGGACAAACTTAGAAAATAAGATTTTTATAAGCTTTGGATATTCTGGCACCTCTAGTGAATCCATGATGAAAGGTATTTGTAATGTAGATCACGCCCACATATAGTGGCTAGGGTCAAATCCCACTGAGATTAGGGAAGTCCTAAGATTAGAGGTTTATTAGTAAAGGTGGTAAAGTTAGCTTTTTGTAAAACCAAGAAGAATTAAATAAGTGAAAGTAATGTTCGAAAATAGAGATATGATATTAAAGTAAAGGAAAATTAAAGATAGAAAACTTCTTGGGTTCAGACTTCACCAAAGGTTTGACCTTTAGGGCTAGGACAAATTGCACACATCATCAGACTGAGTTTCATGTGACTCACTGTAGTCGAGATTGATTTGATCGAGTCTGTCCAAACCTTCTAAAGATAAATGATGAAGTCTGTTAATAAGCTTGTTCCCTCGTTCATTGCTCTCACACACCTTAAATCCTCTTGCCATGGATCATGACATAATAACTAATCAACCATAATGAATCTAGCAATAAACATCATAAGTTTATCAAAGCTTACTGTGTAGTAGCCATGAGAGTGGTTTCAAAGGGTGTTTCCTTTCAGTTACACTCAAACTTGCATGCGTTAAAAAGATTACCTTTCACCCAAGAAAAGAAAAGATTTAGCCTCTCATGGGGCAAAACATAGATGTCATGGTGGTAATACAAAGAAAAGCAAAAGCAAAGAAAAAAAGAACAGAAACTTTAATTGCAAAATGTCCCAAGGAGTCTACAAAACCAAACTTCTCGAAATCAAAGTTTGTCTTCTAAGAGAAAAACCACCTATTTATACTAATTACATCAAGGGCCACGTGGGCAATTCCTAATCAACCTAAAAACAAAGGACATATTCCTATAGATATAAAGATTT
Source organism: Tetrastigma voinierianum (assembly GCA_016808115.1). Classification (NCBI taxonomy): domain Eukaryota; kingdom Viridiplantae; phylum Streptophyta; class Magnoliopsida; order Vitales; family Vitaceae; genus Tetrastigma; species Tetrastigma voinierianum. Next base: position 43,782 of record JAEQBH010003034.1, read on the forward strand.
GAATTTCCAAAACTAGACTTGTGTGCACGCATGTTGAAGCAATTCGCATGAGCTATGTGAAAATTCACACAACTGTGAGAAATACTGCATTCAAAAAGTGCCAGAAATGCCTCTTTTCCTCAGTTTGAATACACCTTTGAAAATTGCGCTGCTTGCAAAAATTAAGGAAAATCACCATATTAGCACAGTGCACTCGAAGCCATTCCTCAACATCTCATCCATTCGTTTTCAACACAAAAACCTTTGAACTGTTGAAAAGCACGAAGAATTTATTAGTAATAGTTGCTTTGCAAAGACCCAGCAGCCTGTTGGGATAAGAGATAACAATGCTTCTCAAAGAGATTGTAAATGTAGGAATTAAGATCCTGAGGTACCCTTTTGAGTAAATTTCATAGAGACCATGTGCACTATCTGCTTTAAGTTTCAAAGTATAGACTCTTTTGTCATCAATAGAAACTTCAACTATTTTAGATAAAGGCATAGTTTATTAAATTTCTAATACTAGTTATGGAAAATAGTGCAATGTTTTGATGTATATATGTTTTTACTAACCAATGAGTGAAAATTTTAAATGATTCTTATAACCACCTCATTATGTTTCTTAACCCAATGATAATTCTTTAAATTTCATGATTTTCATTATACTCTCTATTAAAGATTATATGTAAAAAACAATAAGTATCCAAATTCTGTATAAATGAGACTGTACACAAGTTAAAACATTGATCTTTGGCAGTGACATAAAGTTAAGATAATAGTTTCTTTTTCAAAAAAACATAATGGTGTGCTTACAATAACGATTTGATAAACTTTAGTGATATAGGCCTCCCCAATAAAGGCTAACTTTATGATTACTTCATTCAAAATACTAAGATTCTGTTTGCATTTAATGACGATAAGTACTTGCACCACAAAAATTCAATAGCTTCATTTGTAATGTAGCATTCAACAATGCAACCTTCAAGGCGGTTATGATTTCACATGTACCCTTTTAAAACTTTCATAGACCTTTCAAATGGGTATATTCATATAAAATAAACAACTCCACAAAGTCTCACATCTCTAACAAGATGAACTGTCAAATAAAGTATGATATAAAAAAGGGAAGGTGGGAAATACTTTCAAGCATGCACAATGTTACAACCAGCTCACTTTCAACTTATGAATGTGGACCGATAGCCACCTTCTTGCATGGCAAAGTATTGAAGAAAACCGATCTAGCAAAGGCAAGGCGCACATGCTTTGGCAAAGTGATCGCAAATAAACAATATAACAAATATTATTCAATGTAATAATCATGAGTTTCGTGCATGGGGAGAAGCTGCTCTTTCCATTATTTTAGATTTATTAAAGTTCACATAATACCATTGAGAACAGCTTTAAGTTATTAGGTTGGCTTAAAATCATATGCACGTTCAAGGATAGTGCAGCAACATTGAGAGGGAGAGTAAGTTCGATTCGGTTCAAACAGTGTCAGATTCACCACTTATCAAGCCATACCATGGGTCTGACTAGGGTTCAGTCAATCTTTTGTATTGCCAAGGTCATTGAATTAAATATGCCAATGATGCTTTTACTTTTCTCAATGTGCATTACATCTAAGTTATTACGAACATGTAAATATTTCTAATATCAAGTTTAAAGAATATAGACTTCTTCTTCCTACAATTCATGGAAGTGCGATGGTTTATCATTATTCTTATCTTTTATATGATTTACAAAATAGTATTCATTTGGGTAGTATTTCTCACTTAATGGTTTGCTGAGGCCAGAAACAGGCAGCCCACCACTAATATATTTTTAGAAAGTTAGATGGAAGAAAAGCATTATCTGACTTTGTAAAATGGAGTTTTTTAATGCACAACCTAATATGGAATGATCTCACTCCCCACAAGTTGGACAAACATAATATCTTTTGTTGGCCAAACCGCCCTCATGAGTTCCCATATATAGGAAAGTAGTTTATAATCCATAATAAGCGCTCTCAGTATGGCATATCTTTGATATAGAGTATAAGCTTCTACCCCTTCATCCCACAAAGTTTTGAGGTCTTCGATCAATGGTGCTAAGTCAATATCTATGTAATTGCTAGTTTGTCATGGACATGATATTGTAAAACATGAAGCTTCATAAAATTTTCTCTTTGTAATATGATTGTAAGGTTGTAAGTGATCATAACAACTATTAGCAATAAATGTTATAATGAGCTATATGGAGTTTATATCATCTCTTCAGTAATAGTTTAGATTATAGCATCTGCAACCGTCTAGCCATCATGATCAAATTACCTGAGAGAATGTGATGATTGATGCATTTTCCATGTCAATTCTTACTTGTACGTATCTTGCTGAGTTTTGGTGATTCAGACATTTAGTTTTACTAATTGTGTGATAGATGGAAAGATCATATTAGCAGCATAAGCTCCTTACTCTTCTTGGTTTTGCTTATTTTTCCTTCCCACAGCCTGAAGGCTCATGTGGGATATGAAGATGCATCTTTTGATTATTCATATAAAGTAATACAATCATTGGACATATATGTCTCTTTCATTATTATGGCCAGAACTCAATCATTCTTTTTTGGCTGTCTGCATAGACATGACAACAATTTTGGTGTATGTCTCAGCGATTTTTATGGCAAGAGGCTTTTTATCAAACCACATCATCTTACCTTAGATTGCTTGCAGTACCTAATACATATAACAGGTGAGATTTTTACAACGGAATCAGTTAATTTTGTCTTGACAGCCTTGTACCAAATAATACAAATTGTCTTGAAGTAGTCAGCATGCGGCTTCATAACAATTTTTCCCTTATTTGGTGTTAAGGTGTTTTTCTTCTTGTTGATAAAAGGATTGAAGGGCCGGATTCAGTTCTCTCATGGGATGTTTTTTGATCTTTGAAAGTCTTGTCATACAAGCTCTAAGCTAGTCTCAGATTCAGAGATAGCCGTCCCAGCTAACACCTTCATCACTAAATAATCTTTACTACATGTGAGAATGACTATCAATGGCATTATATTAATAATTCAGGTGAGATCAGTCATTATTCAATTTATACCTATCATGAAACTTGTTTAAAGACATGGTGCTTTGAAGGACATGTAGTATTATCATATGCATTTGTTTGGATATTAAGATTATAAATATTTTACATAATTACGACAAGCGTAACGTGGTTCAAAGCAAAAACAAAAAGGTGTAACATCATTAATTTATAGTTTGACTATAATCACATAGTTAAGTACAGTTGTAATTCGTTCATTATTGTGGCATATAATCACCTAATTAGTGTTATTTCTGGGTTGATGAGAAGAACCTTGAAGACAAAAACATGAGCATTATTTCAAAGTGTAACTCATAGAAATTTCAATTGAAGAAGAAAAATGACAAGAGTGCACAGAGGCAAAAGGGATCTTCATCAAATCAGAAATGGTTTTTAAGATACAAAAAAAAACAACTTTCCAGCTCGCTAAAGCCCAACTTCGCGTGTGTGCGAGAATTAAAATCACACTAATAGCCCCGAAAGCCAGGATATGGTAATGGCCAAAAATGCACCTGAAAATCTTCATCAGCATCAGCGCGTCGCGTAGCGTCGAAGAGAGTAATCGTTGTTTTCTCTTCAGGTTACTTCTTGAAGGACGATGCGTGTGGGCACAAATGTCCCTTTCCTCGTAGACCCTCTGTATTTCTTACCAGCAGAAGTGTTCTGATATGTTGGCATGAAGACGGCCTTGCAAGTCACGGTTGTTCTTAGGTGGTTCAGTTGCGTTGTAGACAGCATCAACCAAGTCTCTCCAGTATGAATTGGATCTGCAACTGAAGTCAAAGGCTTATTTCAGACATTTGATGAAAAACTACAGGTGATTTATACAAAAATTGGGGAAAAGTAAGTTTATGTGAGTCATAAGAAAATGGTTAAAGAAAGAGTTAAGGCATTTAGAAGAAAAAATGAATATCCCAACATAAAAAGAAAGAAAATTTATGATCTTCCAAATGGTCACTACGAGAGCAAAGGCCAATCTAGAACATTGCGTAGTTTACTGGTTTGAAACACTCAAGTATTGCCGTTTTTTGTCAAGGAAATATCTTTACAGCATCTAAAGTGAGGATGTTGACTGGAATTAGATGTTCTAGGACTGCCAAGTCGCCTAATGGAAGGTTTGGAAAATTTTATTAGGTGTGGAGATAGATATTAAGGCCCAGTCATCAGTTGAGTTTGATCATCACTCTCAATAGACCAGCCCAGTTAATATTTACAAAATTACTATACCACATCATTGGCCACCCAAAGGTCTAACTATTTAAGCCCCTTAAGAAACCCTAATGCGCTGCCTCATTCTTTCCTTCTTCCTCGTGGTGCCTCATCCTCCCCTTCTTCTCAGGTGATTGCGTATACATACTATGCTGAAGTAGGGTTATTCTTCTTCACAGATGATGGCTGGTAAGGTGGATTCAGTATGTCACGTCATCATCATCATCATCATCTTCTTGTTCCTTAAGCTAGTGTGATGGTGGCTGCAATGGAATTGATGGTCATAGGTTTAGACGTCTCTAGTTGCCATTTCCATTGAGTGTAGCTCATGATGGGATGGCAGCGTAAATCTTGTGCCATGTGATAGTGGATTGTGAGAATAATGTATTTATCAGGTTAGAATCATGATTGCAGAGATCTTTGCTGAGGTTCAGCCTCCTTGGGAGGTGTGGCTTGAGTGCCTTGAGGTGCGGGTTTTTAAGTGAGGTGCACCCGTATGTCCCGTCTCTCTTAATTTTATAGGTTTTATGATGGGTTTGTTTTCTTGTTTTTACCTGCCTGAATTTCATGGCTCTTTAGTTGATTTTACTCCTCTTCTATAGGGTTATCTGATGGATTAGGAAAGGTTAGGATATTTCTGCGGGTTGAAACATGTGAAGATAAGTTTAGGAGAAGGCTGCAATCTAGAAAATGGGCATTTGGACTGAAATGGCGTTGTTTTTGTATTATTTTGATTCAGTGACATTGTTGTGCACAGCTTTGGCACAAGCTCAGATACAACCAAACTTGATATAGTATTTGATTCTTTGTTATAAGAAAAAAAAGGCCTGTGAGGTCCTTACTGTTAAGCAACGGAAAATGGAAGAAGAAGAGAGAAAGGAAAAAAGAAATGTTGGGCAGTTGCCTCTAAAGACATGATCTTTATTCTGCAGGAGTGGTGCCTTGAGCTTTAATGCAGCTTGAGGTGCTGTTGGGTGTGAATTATACTTGCATTTCAAGCGTCAGTTTAGCTGATTGTTCAGGTTCTGTGCTGAGTTCACCTATGTAAACTAATTGTGAGCTAAATCCCTCCTTACCTTGAATTTTTGCGAAGTGAGAGAGTGCTGAAGCAGAAGGCAAAGAGGTGAGGGTGAGAAGGAAAGTCAGTGCAGTTTAAGAGACAGCCGTGATGAGCATGGGCCTCATGTTGTGGCATGGGGTCCTTTGGGAGTGGGCTGTGCATATGCTGTTGATGTGGACATGTGATCTGTGAGTGACGTCTGAAGCCCGAGAAGAGATCAGAATGAGGAGCAAAGCATTGTCATGTCTAGCATAAGATTGTCTTCATCATCAGCGACATCAATGCCATGCGGAGAGACTTGACAACCTACTGTCGTATTCAGGGACAACGGAAAGGATTCTGACTATTGATTGCTGTGTGTGACCAGCAGTCCTGTCATGACCATCAAAAAATTTGTAATTGCCCAGTGCAAATAATATCAAAGCGGCATGACCATGCTAACTGTTAGATGTGTGTGTCATTACTTACAGCATCACGTTTGTATTATTTGAAATTATTTGAAAATGGGGTTATCAGATGGGAGGATGTAATCATTAGGGTTAGAACACTGCGATTTTGAGACTTCTTCCCTCTCTGGAGGTTTACTTTTGGATGTTCTTAGCCCTAAACCTAGGTTTTTGAGTTTTTGTGTGGCGTTTCTCTAAGGATAGGCCAGCTTGAAGAATCTACTCACTTTAAGGTGTTTACCCCTTGGCGGTTGAAGAAGCGATCCATTTCGTTTGTTTTGTATCTCACAACGCTACTATCCGCTTCTCATCTCTTTCTTTATTTTTGATTTATGTAATCATGATTTTGGATGGTATGATGGTTATGGCCAGAAAATTTGAAAATGTCTAAAGTTGGTTGAACATTGGCTGTTTAGTTTATATATTTTTTTAGAATCATTTTGTGAAAGTTTGCTTGTGTTGATGCAGTTTTGGAGTGCTACACAGTTTTGTGGAACAGAAAATATGTTGGGATTTGTGATTGGAGACCTAGGACAGGAGGGTTTGACCAGGGGCTTCAGGCGGCGGAACAATTGACCCAAGTGCGACCACGTCTTTTATAGTGTCCTTTCAATTGTTAGAGTAACCTATTATAATCAAGAAGTTTAGGATACTAACCGTGATTGTATACTAAATGGTTTTGGGAAAGCATCAATTAGGCATTGTGTTGGATTTGCAAGGACCTAGCAATGATCAAATCTAGCACAATTCGGGTTTTTCTATTATAAGGACCTAGAGGTGACCAATAGAATACACACAGTATTTCTTGTAGAAAAAATATTATTACTTAATTGACTAGAGGGTTTCTTGGTGAATAGGTGATTTAGTGAAAATTGATATAAAGGTCTGGGTGTAACCTGTATCAATCCCCTGAAGGCTGGCATAAGCGACATTCCATTATTTGCTTTTTCTCACGTTTGAAAGGGAAACGTCCTCAAGATCTGAGTTTTAAAAAAGCCTTCAAACATGGAGCTGGGCTGTGTGTTAAAAGGCGGCTGCATAAGCTATTGTAGACTTCCCCGACGAGAATTTCCAATTACGGGTGTCACATCGGGAGGGGGGGGGGAAGACCTGCTCCTTCATGGTACAGAATGTTATGATGAGCCTAGGGTTGGCGAGGAAAACGACACAGCGTTTGAGGACGTGAGATTAGTGGGTGATGGTGGGAAAGTTGATGGGACTACCGCTTTGTCTCACTTGGGCCAGTGCATCATCCCATCTCGAAACCATGAGAAACATGGCAGGTTGGATCAGTCTCGGCAGTTTGGTGATTTGAGGATTAGTCGGATCGGGGTAGGGAGTTGGCCGGCCGGGGTGGGCCGAGTTATCAGTGGCTCCTTTGCCCAGTCTCTGATCGGCCTGCTGGGCGATCCTTCCCACGCGCCGAGCTTGATCTGGGGTTGTTGAGGCGGGCAGAGGGGCCTTTGCAGGCCCATTATGACCTTAGACCGCCTCAGGCCCCGCCTGTCATTTCTCTCAACGGGACGGGAGGGAAGAAAATGCGCGCTGGGGAGAGAAGGCGACTCAGTGTAGGAGTTCTGCGATCCGGGGAAGGAGGTGCGTGATGTCATAAAAACAATGCGGTGACCGATCGCATGTTGGTGCCCATATTCCGCCTCGTTTTGGCCTTTGCACCGAGGGTTTCGAGCTGGGGGTTCATTAAGCGAGATAAGGATCTGAAACCACTTAGAGTGGTGGAGGCTGACGGTAGGGAATGGGGCTTAGAGTGCAGTCGACAGTGATGCGGGAGGAACAATAAGAATCGTCGAAACTCGTGGATTATTACTTCGGGAGTCGCTAAAGCAACGCTACAAAATTTAGCGATTTCGATTCCTACTAAAGGGTTTGAAAAGGAGATTTTGAATTTACTGAGAAATTTAGTGGCTTCCCAAAAAATGGGCAAGGAAAAAGGAATTTTGACAGTTTCAAAAAGTGAGCGGGAGTTAAGAAGACCGAGGAGCACTATAAACTATAATGGGAACAAGACTAACAAAGGAGGGGGAAGGGACAGGAGGAACCCATCAAGTAAAGCTTAAATGAAGTTTTAAAATTTTTTCTCGAACGTTAGAGCTGTGAATGCCTCGATAAAAGGAAGGTATCAAGAACTCTTCGGGTTACTGTATGACTGGTTTGTTTACAAGAAACAAAGGTCCAAGAGATGACGATCGATTTGGTGCTAGCCCTAGCGGTTGCCATTAATTGGAAAGCTACTCGAACGCGAGGGATTTGCAGGGGGCATCCTTTTGCTTGGGATAATAATAAGATTACGCTTAGTGGATTCCGTGGTTGGTAGTTTTTCTGCTTTCAGGTTCGCTTTTAGAATGCCTCAAGATCGTTTCACGGGCTTTCACCGGTGTACGTCTTGGAGAATAGATTTAGAGAATCTTATGGGAAGAGCTTGGTTCGATCGCGGCCTGATGGTCCTGGTGTTGGTGGCGATTTTTAATGAAATTCTCCTCTTTCCTAATGAAAGATCTGGGGGAGGTGGCGTGTGCTTCTCCAACTCCATGAGAAGGTTTTCCGACATTCTGAATGATCTGGACCTCGAGAGGTCTTCCACCTGGTGGAGGGCCCTACACTTGGAGAGGTGGTCTCAACAGCAGTTCAATGTCTCATCTAGATAGATTTTTAGTCACTGCCGATTGGGAGAGCCATTGCAACAAGGTGACCCAGAGATGTCTCCCCAGGCCAGTATCCGACCATTTCCCCATTCTATTGGATAGTGATGGTGTAAGAATGGGGCCATCTCCCTTTTGTTTCGAACTGATGTGGTTAAAGTATGAGGGATTCAAAGAGATCTTGAAAGGGTGGTGGCAAAATCTCCATTTTAGCTGGTCCTTCGGGCCATCCTCCGCTAAATTAAAGGCCCCAAAGGTATTTCTCAAGGCTTGGAACAGTAGATGTTTTGGGAAAGTCGAGACTAATGCGAGGACGCCTTACGCAAGGTGTGGGACGACAAGGAAGGAAAGGGGTTTAGTCCTCGAAAGCCGAGGAACGTGCCAAAGCCGTAGAGTCGATTTCAAAAGTCAGCCATTTGGAAGAGATCTCCTGAGACGTAAATCGAGAGAGATTCGATAAAGGAAGGGGACAGAATACCACTTTCTTTTCATAGGATGGCTAATGCTCACAAAGCAGTAAATTGCTTAAATAGCATTCAGATTAATCCAGAAAGTTAGACAAGGAGGCCGACATCAAGGCATACTGCGACGCTTCCAAAACCGCTACCGGAGGGTGGAGTCCATCCCTTCCTGATTTAGCTCTCAACAGGATCGAGTTAGAGGAGGCGGCTTGCCTGGAGGAAACCTTCTTAGAGAACAAAACCTAGACAGCTATTTCTGGTCTCAATAGTGATAAGGCTCCCGATCCTGATGGATTCCCTTTAGCCTTTTGGTCCTTTAGCTGGGACTTTGTGAAAAACGAGGTTATGGGTTTTTTCAAGAAGTTTCATGAGCATGCTAGATTTGTCAAAAACCTAAATGCGACTTTTCTGGTTTTGATCCCCAAGAAACAAACTATGGAAGATTTTAAAGATTTAAGACCGATTAGACTCGTGGGAGGCCTTTACAAGATTTTGTCCAAAGTGTTAGCCAACAGGATCAAGAGGGTCATGGACAAGGTGATTTCTAAATCCCAAAATGCTTTCGTCGAGGGACGTTAGATTCTGAACGATGTTTTGATCGCTGGTCAAGATGCTGGATTCTTCCCGAGAGGAAAAAAAAATGCGGTCCGGTCTCGTGGCAAGTCGATATAGAAAAAGCTTAAGAGCGTATCGCCAGAGTTTCGCACTGTGCTATGTGATGGGATTCAAGAGTCGATGATCGAAATGGGATGAAATGGTGCATCACGCCTCTTTTCTGGGCCCTCATAACCCGATCCACCGGTTTCTTTCCAAGTTCAGATTTACATGCGTGATCCCCCTCCTCTATCTCTCATATCTATGATGGAAGCCTCACCGCCTAATAAATCGAAAGCAGCCGAGGGTAACTACCTTCGGTGCAAGCAGGTCACATCGAGAGGGAGGACCCGTTTCATTTCCATCTTCTCTACGCCGATGACACGCTCCTCTTTTGCAAGGCTGATATTGATCAGCTCAAGTTTTTAAGCTGGATTCTGATGTGGTTCGAAGCTATGTCGGGTTTGAAAATTAATTCATCCAAAGCGAATTATCCTAATTAGGCCCGTGACTAATCCTCGTGGAGTCGGGCCCCGTGAGTCGGGTTGCAAATTGGTTCCTTTCCTACGTCCTACTTGGGTCTCCCCCTAAGAGGCAAGCATAAGGCTTTTGGTGTCTGGGACTCGATTGAAGAGAGATACGTAAAGAGGTCGTCGCTTGAAGATTCTGAGATATTTCTAAGGGCAGCAGGATCACCCTTATTCGTAGTACCCTGTCCAATCTCCCTATATACTATCTTTCTCTTTTCCGTATGCCTCAGAAAGTGTGCGCCGGATTGGAAAGAATTCAAAGGCAGTTCCTTTAGGGGGGGAGCACCCCTGAAAAGAAAATTCTTTCGCGTAGATTTGGCCACTGCAGGCTCAGACAAGAGCAAAGGCGATATTGCCAAAAGCTTCTCCAAGTTGAATAAGGCCCTGTTGTGCAAATGGAGCTGGAGGTTTGCCAACGATAAATGCGCCCGAGAAAGGCTATTTGTCAAATTGGTGAGTCCGTAGGGTCGTATACTGACTCAGAGGCGGCATGACGGGGCTTATGGAAGGAAATAAAAGAATGGCCTGGCCAATACTATTTTGCCTTTGGGATAAGGAGGATCAACTTCGAGCGATGTTTGGTGCAAGAGTGGAGACTGTGTAATCGTTTCCTCTCTTTTATTTAGCCAAAACAAAGAAGGCCAAGGTTTTACATCCGATAGAAGAGGGGCCGGGTGTTGGTCCCTAACTTTCCTAAAAGCACTTAACGACTGGGAGCTTGAAGAGATGATGACAAGATTCTTCATACTTTCATCAAAATTTCTTCCCATAGCGGAGGACAAGCTTATGTTGAAGAATGTCAAGGATAAAGGTTTTTGGTCAAGAGCATGTATAAAGGTTTTGATGTCTCCCACACTTCTCACCGTTGGTTTGAATCCGCTTGTTCCTCCAAAATCGGGAGTCTTTGCTTGGGAAGCCGCTGGGGTAAAGTGCCTACTGGGACCAACTTTAACGCCAGAGGCAGACATTCTGAACAAATGTTTTATAAAGCAAGAGGAAGAGGAGACCATAGATCATCTACTACTCATTGCAAAATCGCTTAAATGTTAGGATATTTTTTTGTCAATTGTCGGGATTAGTTGGGTCTTCCCGCAATCGGTCCTTCACACACTTCTAGCTTGGCAAGGTGCTGTTGTGGGTAAAAAACGTAAAAAAATATGGTTAGCAGCCCCTTTGTGCCTGTTCTGGAATATTTGGCGCGCAAGAAATAGGCTGGTGTTTGAGAAAAAGGTCCCCTCCGCCCGAAGGATTAAAACTAACTTTGTGTCCAATTTGTGGACTTTGGCTAATATGTATACTGTTGATAATACACATTATGTTCTCAAACATAATCCCAGGTGTTGGTTAGGGTATAGGTGAGTTAGGGGATAATGTTTAGAGATAAAACTGGGTAGCTTTCAAGAATTGAAATGAAAAAGGTGCTGGTTCGTGAGTCACAAAGGCGTCAGTTTGCGCGGATTCAAGATTTTGAATGTTCAAGGAGGTGGTTGGCGAGACTCCACGAGTTATCCCGAAAGAAGAGGCTATTCCCCTGGATTAGGCTCGGGTTAAGCAAATTAGTTTCTATTAGAAGGGGTAGAACTCGTCAGAAAGGGTATGGAAGAAAAGTTTGCCAAAAGATGGAGAAAATGGAAGAAGGTTCCGCTTTCGAGAAAAGACAAACGGGGCAGGAAACACATCCTATGCTCTCGCTTTTGGATTCGAGGCAAAAAGTTCTGCTTGTGTTCCCGAAGGCCGAGGAGGAAAAGGGGTGTTTCGCTAGGTAGAAAGTTGAGAGTTCTGGGAGTAACCCTTTCTTCTCAAGAAAAATCAATTTTTGAAGGGGTTAGAGGTGGGTGTGAAAGAAGAAAGGTTTGAAGCCGGGAGAGTGGAGATTTTAGAAGATCGAAAAAAAAAGAACGAGGGAAGAAGGGAGATGCATTATGGATGGAATCGGGGTCGGGTCGAATTTGTAGTGAGAAACAACTAAATAGATGCCTAGTCGAATCGGAAAAAGGAGAAGAATACTTTAATTTGATTCTATGAGGAGACGGGGAAAAACGTGAACTTCTACAAGGAGATAAGCATAAAGTAAAGGTCAAGTGTGAAGTTTTCATAGAATTCGAGAGCAAGGAAGAGTTTTCACAGAGCGAAGAGAGGTGTCGATGTTTTGAAAATAAGATGCCGAGGATAGAGAAATGGAAGCCGATCCAGTCAGCTCTGTGGTGGGATTCTGAAAGAAAGCACTGCCTGGGTCTCGTGGCGTGTTTGCCTCTTCGCCCCTGGAATCAAAGAATGTTCAAAAGAAGTCAGGACCGTGGGGTTTTCTCCGATGGATTTAATACGTTAAAATTTGCACAAGCAATGGGGCAAGAATTATACAAACTCGAGAGAGAAGATCTTCCTAGGTCGCTTCAAGTGGTGATGGGCTCATCTTGTTTTGATATCCACTATGGTGGGAAGTTCCATGATGTCTTTCCCGTGGTGGTGCCTACAGTTGAAGAACGTAGGGTCACTTGAAAAACAAAAGGTGGAAAATGGAGAAGATAGGTACGATTGTAGGGCGTGTCTACCAATGCTAGTGAGACCTACCCAAGGTGAACAACGTGTCGCCGTGACTGCATCGCAATGAGAAAGGGGCGACCGATAAGTACTTTGCTCGTCAGCATCCAAGAGCAGATCGACGATCGTATGGAAAAGGGGGAGAGGATGTAGGCAGGGAAGAGGAACTGGAGGTCAGCCTCGTGGTTTGATGCTTCTCAACTGGGCCGGAATTAAAAGAAAAAGAAAGGGGGCTCCTATTGGAAAGGAGGTAAGGGAGATGATTAAAGCCCAATCAAACGGGCCTAATAGCAATGTAAACAAGATCGATAAAATGGCCTCGCACAAAAATTAGCGTTCTCACTATTTGTGCTTCTCCGTGATATTGATGCGCTTGGAAGAGGATGAAGTTTAAATGTCGCTCCACCCCCTCTTTTGATACAGGCCTTTATTCGTGGAAGAAAAGCCCCAGTTCGGGCGATAAATTCCATTTTAAGGCACATGTCTCGTGCCCGTAAATACAGATCTGGCAAACTCACGGTCTTCACTCGCGACGCCGAGGAGCCGCAAGGTTGGAAATCACAGATTTCAAAGGAGGTGGGCATGTCTAGGAGAAACCAAGCTACGAATGAGATGTTGAGGGAAGAAGGGTCAAGGTACGCTCCTTATATCCCGAGGGGGAGCCGTGAGTTATCTTCCTCCACTGATTTTCCTCCTTTTTCACCTTCTTCTCGGGAAAAGTATGGATTGTGTTGGCTGGTGGATGGTTTCCAGCTTGAACAAAGTGGGTAAGGATACAGCAGAGGATCTTTTCCGAATTCCGCTCAAGGTTAATTGAATCAGAGATAGTGTAGGGTGGATCCCATTGTCTGAGGTTTTTGATAAAACCGTGATAGTCGCTCTCCCTCGGGGTCTCCTTCGTCATAGCCTGGGCTTCGGCAGTAAGGAAGGTGTCCTTCCAAGAGATAGAGTGAGTCCAAGCCTCGAAGATGTTTCTTTGGTGGGGCAAGATTCTCTTTTTCCTCTTTCTGTTTTTGGCCGGTCCTCTGTGGATTTTTTCAGCGCAAGGGGCTCCTGATGATGGGAAGACTGAGACGGCCACAATCTCCTTGTGTATGGTTGCCACGAATGGCAAAGAGGGGGAATGCTGCTAACCGCGTCTAACATGGAAGTCGAGGTAAGGACCGAGAATTTCCGCAGATTCGGAGGAAAGATATGAGAGTCAAAGAAAGTTGTATGGTCAAATTCAAGAATATTTAGCTTCCCGACAAAGGGTCATGAGTGGGAGATTTTATCTCTATTGAGGCGTTTGACTGTTAAACAGAACCAAATGAGGCCGAAAGGGCAGCAGGTCGTTTCTAGATGTGAGCGGGAGCTTAAGAAGTTAGAATGCATAATGAAATACAAGGGATAGTGGTATGCAAAAGGACCCAGTGAAGAAGGATTTCATGAAGAAACTCCATAGTTTAAGATTATGTCGGAATGTTAGGAGTTAATAACCGTGATAAAAGAAAGGTCCTAAAGGCCTCATTAGGTCTAAAAAGGTGGATATAGTTTGCTCATAGGAGAGACAAAGGTCTAGAATATGTGTGTGGGTCAAAAGGCTAGCCTGTGGGAAGGTTCCCGACCGGGATCAGTGGATGTGAGGGTCTACTGGGGAACTTTGCTCGGGATAAAGAGAGTTGTGGAGTCAATAAATGGAAACTGGATCTTAGTCTCATTGCTTTAGAACCGCATGCATGGCTTCCAAAAGGGATGTTCTCTGGGTTTATGGTCCACGCGATAGTAAAAGGAGTTTTTCGGGAGGAATCGGGTCGCAGGCTGCGGAACGGGCCTGTGTGCGGGAGGACTTTAATGTTTCGCTCGGGAACGAGGGGGTGGAGAGTGTCTAACTCTATGAGAGATTTTCTCAAATCACAGAAGATTTGGGTCTCGAGAGATATTCCTTTGTGGGGGTCCTTTTACTGAGGGAGGGGAAGGAATAATTGTTCAATGTCCAAAAATTGATTTGCTGGTTTAATGATCAGAGAGCCATTTTAGTAGAAGATCTAATACCTTGCCTAGACCAATTTCAATTATCAGTCTCCATTTTGCTAGATGCGGGAGGCATGAAGGGTCCCATCCCTTCGTGTTTGAAGTCATGTGGCTCACAGTGGTTGATGGTTTCAAGGAGTTATTGAAGGGCCGTGGCAAGGCATGATTTTTCAAAGTGGTTCTTCAATTTTGTTCTAAAGAGTAAAAACTGAAAGTTTGAAGCCAAAACTCGAATAGAGTGTTTCAGAGTCAAGCAAAGAAAAGAAGCTGAGCATAAAGACCATCGGGATGAGAAGGAGAATGACGTTGCTGATCATTGAGGGAAACAGAGGCAAAGAAACTCGCTGGGGTGGGAGGATTACAAATACCTAGCCCCTTTGTATGCTGGGAGCGCAAACTGCAGAACTCGGGTCGGCTGAGGAGACAAGAATACGAGTTTCTTCCATAGACGCACTCTCAGAAGAAGAAATTGTATAAAAGTCGAGTTAATGGAAATCAATTAAGATGAGGATTCCATAAAGAGGGAAGGCGCTTTTGCCTTTCCGATCCCTGAGGTCGAGCCCTTTGTCTTTCCGGGTCCGAACTTCAAAGAACTCGAGGGATGCGCCGACACCAAGTCCCTTTACAAGAGGAGGCTTTGCAAATATATCTGATTTGAATGGGATAAAGCCTGAAATCTTATTATTTCCCATACTTTTGGCCGTTTAGCCGATTTCGTGGAAGGAGGAGGTTATGGGCTTCTTTAAGGACTTCTTTTCGTGCATAATAAGTTCAGAGAAAACCTAAATTCTACCTTGGTTTTGATCCCTAAAAAGGAGAATGCGGTGGATATTAATGACTTTGTGACCCATTAGCTTAGTAAGTGTTTATACAAAGTTCATGGGGTGCCGGCTAACAAAGAAAAGGTGGTCGGGTCATGGTGTCAACAAACAAAATGCTGCTTGTAAGAGGGTAGACAAATTTAGATGCAAAGTATTAATTGCTAACGAGGTCAGAGGATGCTTTATTGAAAAGAAAGAGAAAGGGCTTATCTATAAGCTAGATATCGAAAGCATATGATCATCTAGCGGACTTTCTTACTGTGTCATGGAAAATGGGGTTTTGGAAGGAAATGGTTAAACCGGATTAAATGGTGCATTTCACGCGACATTCTCAGATTGGTGAATGGAACCCCTCCGGTTTTTCCGAGTTCTCTGGGTCTTAGATGTGGGATCCTCTTCCTTATCTGTGACCGGGATGGAGGCTCTGAAGTGGTTCTACGAGAGAGCAACAAGGGGCTTTCTCCCTCAGTCGCTATATAGAGAAGAAAACCGAGAGGTATATGGTTTCCCCATTCATTGTGATGCAGACACACTCTTCTCGGCTTTGCAGTATGCATCAAGAGCAACTCAGACACCTAAGTTGGTTGTTGATGTGGTTTGAGCCTATCTCTGTTTGAGGATAAATTCTGAACAAAAGCGAAATTATTTTTTTAGTAGGGAGCATTGCAAGAAGTGGATCTGCTGGGCGCTAACTGGGGTATAGTTGGACTTTGCTCATACTATTTAGGTCTTCTCCTGAAGCCCTCAGTAATCTCGCTTATGGCTCAGACGGCATTGAAGAAAGGTTTAGGAAGAGATCGGGCTTTTTATGGAAAGAGACACATATTTCTAAAGTGGAGGATCACTCTTGTTCGTAGTAATTGCCGAGCTTACCCATATACTTATGTCTCTTTTCTGGATGTCAGACGTTAGATTGCGCTTCGAACAAATTAAAGAGGTTTTCTGGGGTGGTGGTAATTTGCAGAAAAAAACCTCATCTAGTGAAGCGGTCGGCGCTTGTTCGTACGTAAAAATGGAGGTTTAGGTATTGGCATTTCACATGTAAACAAGCAATTACAATGGATGTGGCGCCGCAAATGAGAGTGGATTCCTCCTCGAGAAATGTCATTCATGGAAGCCTGGGGGAGGAAAGAGGTGGTTGTGCCTCGCCGACTGAGGGATGCTTATGGTTCCTGGTCCTGGGGCGAGACAGTGAATGGGATACCGTCTCGCTCTACTGCCTGGGAATGGAAGGAGACTTCTCAGCTGGGAAGGATGCTCGGAGCGTGGGAAGAGGCCTTTTTCCCGTTCTTACCCCGCCCTTTGCCATGGCCGCACAGCAGGTCTCTCAGAGTCGAGGTTCGGGGAGCCTGTGGGAGGGGGCGGGGTTTAACCCCGTTTGTTAGCCGCTTATCGATCGGGGAAGTGGAGGAGATTCAAAATCTTCCAAGCCTACAAGAAAAAAGAATTCTCCCAAACCAAAAAATGATTTTGATACTATGAGAGAAGCTAAAGATGGTGCTTTTCATGGAAACTTTTCTATAAGGTTTTTGTTTGGTTTAATTCGATTGTTTTTCCCACCAAATTATTCGGGAGAATGGTTCCTACCAAGATGAGTTTCGCTAGGAAGCTTCGGGGGGCAAGGTGTCGACCTGATCAAATTAAAAATGGGGAAGAGCTCTAGTCAATAGATGTTTCCTGCGCGAAGGATGAAGAGACTTATAGACCATTTGTTACTAATCGTCCCGTGGCTGGGATCAAGTACAGGATCCTCCTAGCGATTAGTGTATCGGTGCTCCCCCTAAGCTCCATTAAAACCTCATCCGTGGTGGTGTGGCACCCGTGGTGGGTAAGAGAAGGAAGAAGGCCTGATGGTCATACTCTAACATTGTTTCGACTATTTGGCGTGAAAGAACCAATACTGCTTTTGAAAATTTTAGTGAGTTTTCTACTAAAGGATGAAGGCCTTATTCCTTGTAATTACTGGTCCGCACAGTCAAATATAAAAATTAACACAGTCTAGATCTATAATTGATTTTTTGACTCGTTGTAAAGCCAGGTGGTGGGTTTTCTGTTTCTCCTTGCTCTCAGGCCTTTACTAGGTTTCACTGGTCTTCTTGGTTTTTTATAAATTGCTTTTACTTATCAAAAAAAATAATACACATTATGTTCTAGATTTTCTTACATGGTTAGGGAGTAGGTAGGTTTTTTTGGGCTGGTTTTTTCTATTATGTATGTGTTTTGGTTTCCTTTTGTTCACAACCCATGTACACTTGGTTTCTTTTGTTATCTGTCTTAAGGTAAATTTTTGTTTTTCTCTTTATCATCAAAAAAAAAAAACCACAGTATTAATCGAAGTAACCAACCCTAGTAATTTACCTGTTTATTCTTCAAAGTCTTTTCTTTAGAATCTCTCCACATAACCCAATTTCCCGCTTTAGTTTAGTTTTGTAGTTTGATTTACCTCATCAAGAACTGATAGCTTTAGATAGTGTTAATTAAACAGCCGAGGTATTTGGGGTCCCTGCCTCAGGACCTTACCTGTGGATAGACATCCCACTTTCTAGTCCACTCACACTTGTACAAACTCGCACTTATGATTAAGGCTGCACACATTTTTATATACATGCATGCCACCTTCACCACGAATAGGTGTGCCTTTGATAACTATGGTTCGAATATGGCTTCTTCTTCACCGATTCATTTGCTTGTTTTTTTTCATAAATTTTCAATCATGTAACTATGGTTTTAGATGATGGTTTTAGGATTGTTGATCAATATTTCAATTTTACATCATTTTTGTTATTTCAAAATAGCCAAATTTTGGATTTTTGCTTAACGGAAATTTTGTTGTTTTGCTGTTTCGTATTCTATTGGTTTATCTGAAAGCTGGGGTGGCAACGGAATGTTGGAATTTTTTGTTAACAGATGCAAAGATTGACCCTGACCCGACACGGGTTTGAGCCAAGGTTGGGATACGATACAATAATTGGGAACAAGAATGGGATAGGGGTAACCTGTCCCAAACCCATCCTGTTGCCATCCCTAATCTAAAGTTAAATGGTATAATCATGTAATAGAACTATCATTGCTAACAAGTGCCCAAAAAGAAGAACCGAGATACATGATTAGGAAATAAGTGCATCAAATTTTGTACAGACCTCATTTATCCAATAAGAGTTGAGAACCTTGAGACCACCCAGCTTCCGCCCAGCACGTTTCCTTTCCAAATTGAACGCTTGCTGCGTTGAAATTTCAGCTGAGTGACACCCTGGTTTGTAGGCTTACCATACACAATACCCTTTGGGACTGGTCTCTTCCTACCACCACGTCTTACACGTACACGATAGATCACATAACCCTGAAAAGGTTGTTAATTAATATGGCAATATTAGTATTGCAGTGACCAAATATAGAGCACCAGCAGGGAAAAATGAGCAGAAACTCAAATAAGTGCATTGGTATTGATATTAGATAGATAGTCATACTTCTACTTTTTAACTACTAAAATAGTAAAGTAATAAATTTGATAGCCATGACCATCATCAAATAATAACTGTGGCAGTGGATTAATAACTTACCAATGTAACAGATTAGTACTCACAGGTAACAAGAATATGACAACTATTAATATTTGTGCCACTAGTAGTATTACCACTACAATGACTACAACTGCTGCTGTAAGCCTGCAACAGCTACACCTACTTACTAGTTACCACAACATAACCACTACAGTTGTACCAGCATAAATAAATTCTTCACCATTTTCTATATTTCACTCAAACTGATTATCACTTCCTGTTTAATTTAATACCAATTAAAAGATCACATAAACTGCTTATATAACTTCTACTCTTTTTTTTTTTGAGCAGATATATAACTTTCTACTTTATTATCTAAATTAAATGCAAACTGCTCTTTTTTTTCTTTTGCTTCCGAATCATATGAACAAAAATTTAGTTGTTCTTTATTGCATTATGAAAGTTACCTTTGCTTTATGTGTGAAAGAAATGATGGCAAAGAAACTGCTGTTCTTCATAGGTCTCCACATAAAAGCATCAACAAAAAAGTCAGAGCATTTCTACTTTCTAACCTGTTTGACAAAAACAGACAATAGAAACCCCAATACCCCTCAAAGTACTTCTCAACTTTTACACTAATAAGTTGCCAGCCACTTACCAAAATTCAAAAGTTTTTATTTATTTGCCTCCATTATTTCAGCAATGAAAACAGGCTGTGTGCCATAACGAAGAGAAACTTCAGCCAATCCATTTATTTGCACTTCATGCCTCTTATATAGGGTATACATGCAACATGGTATAGTATATGAATACTCATCTATTTAAATGTTAAAATCTGATATTTTAACAGTGCATATTATTGACAATTACTGTAACATGAAGTGCAGATCAAAACACAAGACTACCAATCACTGACCCATCCAACATACACAAATTTTCATTTCTTTTTGGGATAACCGTGGCTTTCCAGGCCAACTTGCACACACCTCGACTAATCCCATGGGCCTTGAAGTTAATGGTCAAGTAAACCTCTAATGACCTTGAGGGGGCACTCAAAACTGGTGACCATAGGGTAAACCCCAAGGCCTTAGACTAATTGAGCTACCCCACACAACATACACAATATCCTTAATGGTTCAATGAAATTTCCAATGCTTATAACACATTAGAAATGTAAAGGATTTTTTAGAATGATAACTTTACTGATGAAACTTAAAACATCCGTGAATCACTGCGGGAATAAATGACTTCAATCATTCTGCGTACATGGTAAAAGCCATTTGGTTATATTTTAAAGGGGTTATTTTCTTGTTCCTGAAAAGTTATTTCATAATTTCTGTTATTTTGACTCTCTTTGAACTTCCATTCGCCGTACCAAAACGCTTCCTCTATCATTTCTGCTGGTAAAGTTTAATGACTTAAAAAATAGAAAATGCATTCAGAAGAGCCCTGATGCATACAAGTCTCGATTCCAGAAGAACTGCCACTAACAACTAGAACTTATCATTAAATACCTATATAGAAAGACCTACCATAAATCATCACCCACTTAAAACACAGGCATTGCATTCACAAGCTTATTGTTTTCAATGAACACATCATAAAAGGCCACCATTTTTCAAAAGGTCTATTTTTGATCATCGATTGCATATAAAATTGCATCAAAACAAAATGAGCAATTCAATTTGAAGCACCACAAACAGAGAACAAAGACGAACAGAATCAAGACAGAAGACAATCACCCAAATTCAAATAAAATAATCGTAGTCAAGAGGAAGAAAAACAATGATAACCTGCTTGGCCTTGTAGCCCAAACGGCGAGCCTTATCGGGACGAGTGGGGCGTGTGACGCGCACGATTGAAGGGTGCTGGCGATACTCCCAGCACCTCACCCTCTGCAAGAACCTCATCACATCGGATTGCTTCTTCCTCCATAGCTCCGACACGTACTTGTAAGCCCCTGGTATCGCCACGAACAATGCCAATAACAATAATCCACAATTTGAAAAACCCTAATTATCCGCTTGGAAGTAGAGAAAGAGAGTGAAGGAAAGTATGGTGCTTACCCATCGCGTTTTCGGCTGAAGAGCTGCTGCCAGAGGAATGCTTGAGGGAATGATTAAGCAACCAGGGCTTAGGGTTCAGGGATAGTATAGTTTTGCGTAGGGACGAAATTGCCCCTATTCGAATTACCGTATTACAGAATTGACCTTGGTCTGAGGCCTAGGTTGTTGACGGCTAGAGGTTGGAGTTCCTTTGCGCGAGCTTGTAGAGAAAGATTCTCTAGGTTGCATCACCATCTTCTACAGCACTTTTGATGCCTTCCATTATTAGACTTTGCTGAGTTTTTATTTTCATTATGTTTTAGTTCAGTTTTCTAATGCTACGATGTAGCCTGGGGTATGAACCTTATTTATGATTTGAAAGATGTAATCTTTCAGCATATAGTTTATACATTTTGATGTTTTCACCCCTCTTAATGCTTGCAAATGCTTGATCACCATTTTGCATGTTTTCGCATTAAACTTGAGATTGAGAGGAGATGAGGAGATGGGTTTGAGACTGTTAAATCATGTGATGATCATATGTAAAACCTAAGAAAAATCATTTTTTTTTAAAAAAGGGTAAAACGGTAATTTATCGCTATAAGATGTTGAAAACTCAAATTTTCTGTGATCTCTGATAACGAACGAACCTCACCGGTTATCTGCCTTTGAAATCTAGTTACCTGCATGAATTTCGCCGAATTTCAAGATAGTCGCACTTCACGCTTTTCGAGGTGACGAAAGTGTCTAGCGGGATTCTGTGGCATTTGCATTTTACGAAAACTTCTAAGTTAAACAACTTAAGTTAAGTTTATTAAAATAATGCGGACTTGAACCGGGAGATTTAAATAAGTTGCTTGTGTAACTCAAGGTGGTCGGACACGGCACGACGTGTGTCACTCCCTTTAACTTAAACTTGCTGTGTTCGTAAGGACTTAGGCAAAATCACATTTTTATCAGGTTCGAACGAGAGAGAAGGAGAGAGAAAGAGAAGAGTCAAGAGCTTCCTTCTAAGATCTACGAAGTTCTGTCGGTCGAAATTCGTCGAGCCAAGAACGAAAATTCATCGCATCGACGAGGGCTACACGTGGGTATTGAAAATGCGGGATTTCTTCGAAGATCCAAACGAGGAGTTCTAAATCAAAAGGCTTTGCCAGGAGTCAGCCCACGGCGCTTTCTTCTACGCCCAAGAGGTAATTCTTTCTACTGTTTATTTTCCATTTCAGCTAGAAATTCTACTTATGTTCGAAGTTCCGATTGGGCGCCCTTTTCGCCTTGTGCGAGGACCATGAGGCTTCCCTAAGAAGAAAGGGGTGTTCGTCTAGGCGAAAGGTGTGTTCGCCTAGGCGAAGGGGTCTGCTTAGGCGAAGGGTCTGCCTAGGCAAAGGAATGTACGCCTAGGTGAGCCTGAGGATAGGAAATTGGAGTTTTTGGTCCACCTAGGCGAGGCTTTTGCTCGCCTAGGTGAAGGTAGGCTACGCCCTGGGTTAAGTCCGTGGATTGGTGTGAGGCTAGTGTCAGAAAAACCCATGTAGACTCGAATTTTTCCGAAAGCAAAAGGTAAAAATGGTAAATCACGTGAATTATGTATCGAAAGAGTTCAAACTCTCTCTTCGGGCTCCGCTTGAGTTCCGTTTGCCGAAATTGGTTTCTGCCAAGAACGAAAGTTCATCTACTAGACGAGGGCTACGCGTGAGTACTGAAAACATGGGATTTCGCCGAGGATTCAAGCGAGGAGTTTGGGAAATCAAAGGTTTCGGGTTTAGGAAGTGTCCACAGGACTTCCTAGACTTTCTTCTACGCTCCAAGAGGTAAAGATTCTTCCTACTTTGGTTTATTTTCCACCATAAGTGCTGTTTGATTGTGTTTTCCACCCTAAGGGCTTGTTTGGTTGGGTTTTCTACCCTAAGGGGCTGTTTGGTTGTGTTTTTGCCCTAAGGGGCTTGTTGGAAAAAAAAAAAAAAAACAAGGGTTGTGGGAATGCTGCATATGCACGGTTTTAGGGCTAATTTTCGATTAGAAAAAGAAGGAATTTGGACTAGTGTTCTTCTTATAAATTGTAGCTGCAATTGTGAACTTGAGTTTAGGCTTTTGAATTACCTAATTGGACCTCTGTAGCTCAAGTTATGGTCCATTTAATTTCCAGAATCACATGTATCTTAGGTTGTTGGAATGCTTGTGCCTGTGTTTTGGACCGAATTTCAGTTAAGGAAAGAGGGAACTTGGACTAGAGTCCTTCATGACAATTGTAGCTGAAGTTGTAAACCTGATGTTAGGATTTTGAATCACTCAAATTGGACCTCTATAGCTCAAGTTATGGTCCATTTAATTTCTGGAATTGTCACAGCTTAGGTTGTTAACTATTTGTGTCCAGGTTTTGAGACTGATTTTCAGTTGGGAAAAAGAGGAAACTTGGACTAGTGTCCTTCATGACAATTGTAGCTGAAGTTGTGAAATTGATGTTAGGATTTTTAATCACCTAAATTGGACCTATATAGCTCAAGTTATGGTCCATTTCATTTCCTGCGAATTGTCATAGTCATTATTGATTGTTTGTGTCCAAATTTTGGGACTGATTTCTGTTGGGAAGAGGAATTTGGACTAGTGTTCTCCATGGAAATTATAGCTGCATTTGTAAACTCATGTAGGTCTTTGAATCACCTAAAAATGGATCCGTACAACTCAAGTTATGGTCCATTTCCTAGACTGCTACAAACTTGTAATGCTTAGTGGCTCAGGTCTAGATTTTCGTGGGATTGTTAGAGCACTAGTTTCGAACCGAGTTCTGAAATATTTTGAGGTCTATTATGGCTTGTTGTGTGGAATGTTTTGTGGGCATCTCATGCCACAACCGGTCATGAGGATCGTTGTCATTGCTTGAGCTCGAGGGACATGCTGCGGTACTGATTGTGAAGTTAATATATGTGTTTAATGTATTGACATTGTGATGAATCAGGTGTGTAGACATGGCCATTACATGGTATTACAGGGAAGTTATTTTGTGACATGCTATGTCATACTCTAGCTCTAGAGGATAGCACATTACTGAATTAAGTAATGATTTGATTGTGATGTCGATATATGCGCGTATTGATATCACATGAATGAAATTTTGCAGATTATATGCATGTTTGATATAGTTGTCCATGATGCATGAAACATGATTAAATTGCTCATATAGCATTCATCATATATGTGACATGTATTGGCATGAAATGGCATTAATTACTGCATATGCAATGTGGACATCGCATGAAATGGGTGGCATGGTTGTAATCAACACCGTGTTTCGTGTTTGATCGTGGGTTTGGTACTCTGCGGACAACGCCCAATGTGGTCGCACTTGTATACATGAAAATGAAAATATGTGTCGGATAATAGCAAGTAGGGATAGATACCCCTCGAATGAAAGCCTCGTTATTTTTGCATATAAACCAACGTGAAAGCTCGCGGAAAGCGGTGAGGGTCGCAGCCTGTGGTAGACCCCAAAAATTGCTATCTACAAAAAGACACATGATTTTGAATATAAATGATCATTGAGGTGTAGCATCCAAAAAACTTTTGGTTTGAAAAAGAAATGAATTTTGTTGTAAAAATGATCATTAGATGTAATCCACAAATGATGGGTTTGATCACACCTTGGACATCGATGGTGTGCAGAGTTGGTGGTACTCTGTAAGAGAAGTCTTATGACTGAGAGCATGGCATATGATTGAGTCCCATCTCATTTCATGGCATGTAGGATTCATAGTAGAAATTGTACGTTTTTACTTGAATGTGAATGTGAATTGTGACCATGACCATTGCATACGACTCAGCTTAGCCTTTGCGGTGAGTTTCTCTACTCTATTGGGTGTAGCTCACCCTTTATGGGACCCCCATTTCAAGTATAGGGAGTACACCGATGCACAACGGTCACTTGAGGCTGTAGTTGTGAAGAAAGCCGAGTTGTGGCTTTGCATTCATTTTTGTAAAGATGCTTGGAACAAACTAGTTCTAGCTTGTATTTTGTGTAAAAAAAATTGTAATTAAATTCTTATGGGATTGTTTTAAATATAATTTTGTATGTTTTAAACAAGTATGGATAAATGGGCTCGGTTGGACCACTTTTACTCATAAATGGACCTTGTGCACTATCAGGTTATATCACCCTGATGGGTCAAGTTATTGTATATCCTACAGTTGTATTTTCGTGAGCTCCCGCATAAAGGAGACTTTGTTTACTCTTTTTGTTAAATTATTGGTCCTAAGAAAGAGACACAACAACAGTTGGTATCTAAGTTACACGACATTCACAAGTTTCATGGTTACTACTGATCAACAAATCCCCTAAGCTCAGCGTCACATGTGTTTGCACATGTTCGGGGGTCTGCTTTGCGGGCCCGGTTTATGATTGTTCAGGTTTGCTTGTGGCCATTGTATGACTTGTTCGAGAGTGTCATCGCCAATTAAGGAGTGACATGTTCGGGTGACAATATGTGTGTTCTAAATGCATTGACATGTGACGAGTTTCTATATGTGCAAATGGCCATTACATGGTTTGTTCATGTGTGTCATCGCTGAACATAGAATGACATGTCAGATGTCATGTCGATATATGCCTAATATATTGACATGAATGAAATAGTATGGAAGTCATATGCGTGTGATGTGATCATTCCGCGACACTCCTAAGTGAGTGGTGTGACGGCGTTGTCCATGTAGCATTCATTATACTTGCATGATATAATGATGCAATGGTGTATCATAAGGCATATGCACCCAGGACACTACATCGAACGTGGGCGTGGAGCGATGGTTGAAAATCAACACTACGCTTCGTGATTGATCGCGGGTTTCGTAAAACGACTTAAGTCCAACAGAGTCGCACCTACAATAAAAGCGGGTAAAGAAAAACTTGCGTCGAGTAATAGCAAGCGTAGATAGATACCCCATCTGGGCGAAGACCTGCACTTGTGGTTAGACATAATCATTCCAAAGGTGAAAGCCCGCGGAAAGTGCTTTAGTGTGCTATGCCCGAGGTGCGACATAAAAATTTCTGCTTCCCCACAAAGACACACGAGTTTGTATATAAATGATCATTGCGATTGTAACATCCAAAAGCTTTTGGTTTGAACAAATACTGTAATTTTTTGTAAAATGATCATTAAATGTAATCCAGAAATGATGGATTTTATCACGCATGAGCTTTGGCATTATATGATGGGAGTCGGTAAGGGCTCGAGGCATGGTACATGATTGAGTCTCATCTCATTTCATGGCATGACATGTTGGATTCCATAGTAGAAATTGCATGTTTTTACTTGGAATGTGAATGTGAATGTTTGGAATATGAAGCAAATTTGCGTGTGCGCTTGGGTGAGGAGAAGTAGCCTTTGTAGAAGTATTCTAGTAGGCGTGGCTCACCCTTTATGGGGAAAACATTTCGAGTCTTGGGGTGTACCGATTGGACGGCAGCTCACTAGGCCACAATTGTGAAGAAGGTAACCGTGATTCGATAAATCTTTTTGTAAAACCTTAGGAGCAATCTAGTTCCGGTATGTAATAATGGTAAGAGAGTCGTGATCGAACTCTTACAGACTGTTTTAAATGTAATTTCGCATATTTTAAACTTAAATATGGATAAATGGATCTTGGTAAATGGGACATATCGAGTGGTATGGGTTTTCGGTATCCACGGGTATTTATTTCGGAGTTTAATTATCAAAGCTTAGGTATATGATTACCTAAGGTAGTATTTCCATGGGTTGACGGTTGGTCAAGAGGCGTCATAGATTGGTATCAGATACTAGGTATACGGCTACCTAGGGCTTCATGGATATGGGTCTAGGTCATTAGATTCATTGTGATTACGTGTGCGGCTTGTGTGAGCATAGGTAAGTGATTACCTAGGGCTTGATGGGCATGGGTTAAGACCATTGCATACATTGTGTGTTTCATGTTTATGTTACATGACTGATTGCTTTGTGTTGTGTGAATTATATACATGGTTGTACATAGGGAAAGAGGAACACTAGGGTTAGAAAACATAACCTTAAGGGTTCGAAAAAAGTAAATGAACAAGAATAGTTTAGGGTGTTGGAGTCTATTAGTATTTGTCACATGCACTACTAGTTAGACAACAAAAGGAATCTCAATTTGCTATTTATGGCAAGTCGAGGAAGAGGACATAGAGGTGGTGGAGCGTGTGACTAAGTACTTTACCAACCTTTGACGATAAGCCTTCATGGAGGCTATTGATGCTGCGATTACTACTCCTTGCTGCTTGAGTCTTTGTGTGCCACTATTGCATAGGCTAGTGCAACTGTGGGCCAGGGAGGGTCAAGTAACCTCTAGAGATTTGGGCACACCATTCTCTCCCGACCTTGAGGAGGGACCAGAATGGTGGCTGATCATTGGTTCGACAAGTCGGAAGAAGATATTGGAGTATGGAGGTCACCTCGATGCCACTAAGAGTAAAGCTAAGCCGCGTTCGGCTAGAGGGTGAATCCAAGTATGGTGGGATTGGGTGGCTCTCGGGAACTTGGAGGTGACATGGAAAGAGTTTCATGAACTCTTGCATATGCAGAGTATTTCGGCATACGCACGACATGCAAAGGAAGCTCTGGAGTTTCTAGGCCGAAACAGGAATGATGGCGGTGCACGAGATACGTGGCTAAGTTCAGCGGATTAGCACATTTCACGGGTGTATGTGTGAACATGGCAAGTGAGAGAGAGATTTGAGGATGGTTTGAAATTATCCATCTGGGGTAAAATTATGGGACTCCTCTTGCAAGATTTAGACTCGATGGTTAAGATAACTATGACTATAGAGAGGGAAGTGGATGATGCACGGAGCATCCGAGATGCTAGTGCTAGTAATAAGAGGAAGGAGAGTCAACTCTCTTCTTCTAGCTTGGGAAAGAAGTAGAGGACTTCTACTCGGAAGTGAGGAAGTTCGAGACGGGGTTGCGGCTACGGGGCCAAGGCTAAAATCGATCATCCCGAAGATGGGAGACACTTTAAGGCTACTACCTTGATTAGGAGCTGAGAGGTGTGTTCCATTTTCCACGGCTTGGGCTGTGAGACGGGATTGTCCTCATAGAGATCCCCAGGGCTATGGGACACCATAGTCCCAGTCATCCCGATGGGACATTACACGGGGACCCGAGTTTGTTCCTTCTTACCCATCATGGACGGGGGGCCGTATCAATCTCAGGTCTTTTTGGCACTTACTACGTCATAGACATGCCACATGGGCCGGGGCATGGGTCGGGCTCGAGGTTGAGGGTAGGGCTCACAGGCTGGGACTTTGGAGACCCGAGGCGTGTCTGCGCTATTCACCTCAAGGCGGAAGCTTGGATGGTCGGTTATTGAGTACTTTTCTACTCTTTAAACATAGGCAAGAGTATTGTTTGATTCTTGTGCATCTTACTCATTTATTACTGCATCACGTGTGCAAGATTTGGGCTTAGAGGTTGAAACCTTGGAAGAGTCATTACATGTGAGTTCTCCCCTAGGGACTAGGGTGAGTGTTGATTAGATATGTTGGGATTGTGAGTTAGAGATCTTAGGGATTCTGCTCACTATGGACCTTAGGGCCATAGACATGTCGGAGTTTGATGTCATCCTTGGGATGGACTGGTTGACGGCACACCTAGTCGTCATTGATTGTGATCGTGGGAAGGTTACTGCCTACACATAGGATAATGTTTGTGTTATGTTTCAGGGGGATAAGCATGACACTTTACCCCGGAGTTGTATGCGACTCTAGGTGTACCCAGGCGGTTGGTGAGTTAGTTTGGCAAGCCTTACACGGGACGAGGTGAGACGAGTTGGAGTCTACACCTTGGGTGGTTTTGTGAGTATAGGGGATATTTTCCGGATGATAGAATTACCTCCTTATAAGGTTGTAGACTTCACTATTGAGTTGCACCCTGGTACATCGCCTACTTTTGTGACTTTGCATAGAATGGCGCTTGCTGAGTTGTAGGAACTCAAGGTCCAATTGCAGGAACTATTGGACAAATGTTTTATTAGACCGATCACTTCACCTTGGGGCTCTCCAGTTCTGTTTGCCAAGAAGAGCCAGGAGCCCTTCGTATGTATAGACTATGCTTGATTAAATGGGGTTACTATAAAAGTAGGTACGTTAGGGATTCATTAATTTATTTATTCGGTTGAGAGGGCGCGGGTTTACTCTAAGGTAAATCTTCGCACTGGTTACCATCAGTTGAGAGTTAGGGAGGTAGATATCCCTAAGACGACGTTTAGAACACGATATGGGCATTCGAGTTACGGTGATGTGGTCGGATTGGCTTAGTGCCCGGCGTGATTCATAGATCTTATGCATAGGGTGTTCCAGCCCTACCTAGATCGGTTCATTGTGGTTTTCGTGGACAACCTCTTGATATACTCTAAGTGCGGGGAGGATGGCGAGGTCCTTGAAGAATTGTTCTCAGGACCTTGAGAGAACGTAGTTGTATGCGGAGTCGTGAAGTGTGAAGTTTGAAGCATAAAGTGAGATTCTTAGGGCCACGTAGAGTATCGGCAGGAGTATTCATGGACTTAGAGAAGGTTGAGGCAATTATGAGTTGGGAGAGATCGAAGTCAGTATTTGAGATATGCAATTTCTTAGGATTGACAAGGTACTATAGGAGGTTCATTGAGAACTTTTCCCGATTAGCTGCACCTATGACGAGATTGACCTGGAAGGAGGTCAGGTTTGAGTGGAATGACTTATGTGAGAGGGCATTCCCGGGGTGAAGAAGGCTTCCGCCGGCTCTAAGAGGGGACAAGGTACATAGTGTATTGTGATGCCTCCAGGATGGACTAGGATGTGTTTGATGCGTCAGGGAGGTTGTGGAGTTATGGTTCTCGTGGGTTAAAGAACCCGGCTGATTACCACATACATGACATGGAGTTGACAACCATTGTCTTTGCCCCAAAGGTTTGGCGCCACTATCTATACGGTGAACATTTCGAGGTATTTTCGGACCACAAGAGTCTGAAGTACATTTTTACACAACGGGACCTCGGCTTGCGAGCCCAGCGGTGGATGGAGTATGCTGGATGATTACTGATTTTGTTTTGCTTACCATCACATGGTAAGGCAAATGTGGTGGTTGATGCACTCAACGAAAGTCACGGGGTATTAGCTAGTATAGCTTCACGGGAGTGGCGGATAGTAGAGATTGTGGGATGGATTCGGACTGATACGGTGAGTCGGGCTCGGGGTACCTTGGGAGTTTAATGGCTCGCCTTCCTATTGACGAGTGATTGAATCCCAAGGACGGGACATAGAGATATTGTCCATCAGGGACCGGGTACAGATGGGTACAGGTGACGTAGGTTGGGCCATGCACACAGATGGTAGTCTTCGGTATAGGGGATGGGATGTAGTTCCCCAGTAAGAAGTTATGAGAGAGGAGATCCTTTGGGAGTTCCATTGCTCTCATTTTACTGTGCTTCCAGGTGGCACGAAAATGTATCATGATCTACGTCACCAGTATTACTGGAGTGGGATGAAGAAACACGTTGGAGATTTCGTTCGACGATGTCTCACGTGTTAGCAGGTAAAGGTTGAGCACCAGAGGCCAGCAGGATTACTCCAACCATTGGAGATGGCTGAGTGGAAGTGGGAACACGTCATGATGGACTTTGTGAGTCACTTTCCATGGACATCACGAGGGCATGACGCTGTGTGGGTCATAGTGGATCGGCTTACAAAGTCGGCACTTTCTAGGCTTGTGCGAATCGGCCTTCTCTAAAGATTTGCGGGTTGTAGGTGCGGGAGATTGTCTTGTTACATGGGTACCGTGTCCATTATGCTCGAATTAGGATCCTAGGTTTATGGCTCATTTGCAGGGTTTATAACGAGTTATGAGGACATGGTTGATGATGAGCATAGCTTTTCATCCCCCGGATGGACGGTCGACGGAGAGGACCATCAAGCGTTAGAAGGATACGGGCATGCATCCTCGATCTCAATGGTAGTTGGGAAGAGCATTTACCCTTGGTGGAATTCACCTACAACAATCATTTTCAGGCGAGCATACAGATGACACCTTATGAGGCATTATATGGGAGGCCATCTCGATCTTCGGTTTATTGGACAAAGGTGGGAGAGAGAACCATCATGGGTTCGGAATTGGTTAGAGACACCTCTAAGAAGGTGGATTTGATACGGAAGCGTCTTCTCATGACTCAGAGTCGGCAGAAGAGCTAAGTCGATAGACGGCGGCGACCTTTGGAGTTTGAGGTGGGAGATCATGACTTCTTGAAGGTAATGCCTAAGAGAGGAGTGATCAGATTCAGTAAGTGAGGAAAGCTATCATCGAGATATATTGGGCCCTTCGAGGTACTTGAGAGGGTAGGTACGGTTGCTTACCGGTTAGCTTTAGCGCCAAGTTTATCGAGTGTTCATGCGGTATTCCATGTTTCCATGCTTCGGAAGTACACTCCAGATCCGACTCATGTAGTGGATTGGGGCGAGCTTGTGGTTGGTGTGGATGGAACCTTCGGAGGGACAGTCATATGTGGATAGCCGGGATCGGGTCTTATGAAATGATGTGAAATTGTGAAGGTGTTGTGGTAGCACTATGGAGTAGAGGAGGCAACATGGGAACGCGAAGATACTATGCGTGCCAACTATCCTTCTTGTTTGAAGAAGAAGGTATGTTTTTAGTCATTGATATTAAATGACTATTACATATGCATGTGATTATATGTGTTGTGTGTGGGAATTTTGGGACGAAATTATTTTAAGGTGGGGGGGAATGTAAAACTTGAGAAAAATCAAATTTTTCCGAAAAAGGGCAAAACGGTAATTTTCCGCTATAATACAGGTTGGCTTTTAAATTTTAGATCTCGGATGATAAGCAGACCTCACTATTGGTTTAAGTCCCGAAATCTAATTACCCATACAAATTCGTCAAATTCCGAGATAATTGAGAGCTCGTGTTTTTCGAGTGACGGGTGTCTAATGACTTCCGGGGACAGATTCTTACGAAAATTTTGGAAGTGGAAATAACTTGAGTTAAGTTCATAGAAAATATTGGACTTGGGCCGAGATGAAATAAAATTTAGCGAGGTAGAGGCAGGACCAGGCATGGTTGGAGCCTTGTAATACGACGTGAGCCACTCCCTTAACTTAAACTCAAGTTAGAACAAAAGGGGACTTAGGGCAAAAAATCATATTTGTACCTTAATTTCAAACAAGAGAAAGAGAGAATGAGGAGAGCCAAACTTCCTTCCAAAATCTCACAGGAGTTAAATCGTCGAAGTTCGTTAGGCGAAACTGAAAGTTCATTGCATCGAGGCTATCGTGAGTGCGAAAATGTGGGATTTCGCCGAAGATCAAAATTAGGAGTTCGGAAAATCAAAGGTTCGGGTTTAGGAAGTGTCCATGAGGCTTCCTTGGGTCTTTTCTATGCTCCAAGAGGTAGGGAATTCTTCTTACTTGGTTCATTTTCCATTTTGTGGTTGGAAATGGTCAGATGTTTGAGTTCCTGTTGGGCGTCCTTTGCCTAGGCGAGGACATGAGGCTTCCCCAAGAAGAAAGGTGTGTTCGTCTAGGTGAGGGAATGTACGCCTAGGTGAGCCCGAGGATAGGAAATGGGAGTTTCTTGTCCACCTAGGAGAGGCTTTTGCTCGCCTAGGTGAACCACTTCGCCTAGGAAAAGCTAGGCTACGCCTAGGCAAGCTGTGACTATGTGAGGCCTGTGTTTATGCATGTTTGGGGTCGATTTCATGGCCCGGTTTGTGATTCTTTGTGGTTTGCTTCGGGGCCATTTTATGACTTGTTTGAGAGTGTCATTACTTGACTAAGGAGTGGCATGTTTGGATGTCAATATGTGTGTTCTAATGTATTGACATGTGATGAGTTTCTATATGTGCAAATGGCCATTACATGGCTTGATTGTGTGTGTGTCATTGCTTGAACATAAAATGACATGTTGTATGTTGATGTTGATATATGTGTGCCTAATATATTTACATGAATGAAATGTAGTATAAAAGTCATATGCAAGTGATGTGATTGTCCATGACACCTAGTGAGTGGTGTGGATTATTTTGTCCATGTAGCATTCAATATACATGTGACATGATATAACATGTAATGGTGCATTGCATTGCATATGCACAGGGACATCGCATTGAATGGGTGTGAGTACATGGTTGAAAATCAACACTGCTTTTGGTGATTGATTGAGTGGGCTCGGTCAAGTTGGACGAAATCTAACAGAGTCGCATGGTTGAATAAAGTGGTAAAGAAAACTTGTGTCGGGTAATAGCAAGCAGGGATAGATACCCCTCGGGTTCGAGGCAGTATTTGTGCTTGACATAATTTCAACGATGAGAAGCTTGTGAAAGTGTTTAGATGTCTGCGGAGACTACTGTCTGACATCGAAAAATCCGCGCCCAAAGACATATGAGTTTGTATATAAATGATCATTGATGTGTAACATCAAAAGCTTTGGTTTGAAAACAAATGACTTTGTTTTGTAAAATGATCATTGGATGTAATCGAAATGATAGATTGTTTTTATCACGCATGGGCTTTGGCATTGTGTGATGGGGAGTCGATGGGACTCGGAACAGGTACATGATTGAGTCTCATCTCATTTCATGGCATGACATGGCAGGATTCTATTGTAGAAATTGCATGTTTTACTTGGAATGTGAATGTGAATGTGGAGACATGACCTTCACATGTGCACTTAGGTGGGAGTAGCCTCTATAGGAAATATTCTCTAGTAGGTGCCAGCTCACCTTGTAGGAAAACATTTTAGGTGCGGGGTGCACGGGAGGGACGACGCTCACTCAAGAACATAATCGTGAGAAGGCTAACATGTGGCTTTGATAAATCTTTTTGTAAAAACTTTGGAACAATCTAGTTCCGGTATGTAATAATGGTAAGAGAGTCGTGATCAAACTCTTACAGACTGTTTTAAATGTTATTTCAAATATTTTTAAATTAAATATGGAGAAATGGATCCCGGTAAATAGGACGTATCGAGGTGGTATCGAGTTACTCGGTATTCACATGTATTTGATACCAGTTTGGTATCAAAGCTTAGGTATATGATTACCTAAGGTAGTATTTCCACGAGTTGTGGTTGGTCACTTGGGGCCCTGAGTTTTACGGACGTCACACCATAGAGCGGGTCCTGTGGCTCACGTGTGATCGAGAAGGTTAAATGCACATAATGTAGGGAGACCTAGGGCTTGAGGTTTGAAGTGATAGCCCAGGGCCTTAAGGATGAGTTATTAGCTCGAGAGAGACCCGATAACGAGGTTAAACTAATTTATCTCCAAAATGTAGATATATGCTTTAAGAATTTCATCACAAATACGAAATAAAGGGATCATCCTAGGTGGTCCAGCCCTAGTTTGTATTCACATAGTTACAAACCACCTTCCTATTTAAATAGGATAAATTTATCAAATCATCATTTTCTTAATGTAAACAACATTATGATTCGACAGTTCAAGAATCAATGGCTAGTTCAGTTCGACATCCTAGACTTCAATAAGTCCACTTTTATTACCAGCAATCCATATACTTACGGAGAATTTGAGCGTGTAGAAAATGCCCAATAGTCAACCAAAGTCCACACTTGGTTCTCATACATGGAATCCATTTTGACGCGACTATCAACCATTTGTCGACTCGAACTATTCAGAAAATCTTCATAGGTGTAGTTCATCATCCCTATTAGTAATACGTCCTTCACATCACTTTAGTGAGGAAAATCCATCTCTCAGGAACAATGTGTATCCTACTTCCGATCTACGAAGTTGTTTGTGTTTAGAAGGATCAGCTTGCTACTTCCATCTCTATAGAATACCACCTCAAGTTCAAGTACTGATTCAGATCTATTCGAGCACCCTCGAACTTCCTCAAGTTCAACTTTGCCTCACTGCCTCTAGAAGAAACTCTCTCTAAGAAAATAAACGTGCTTTGAAACAAACACCTTTTGTTCCTAAGAGCCGTGGAGCTAATATCTCAATTGTTTCAGGGGGGATATCCTACAAATTGACACTGAGAAATAACTACGCAGCTTGTCTAACATAATTCGCTTCATATAAGTAGGACAACCCATACTTTAAGGTGAGAAAAATAGGGTTTCTTGTTAGTCAATATCTCATATGGAGTAACATCAACTGTGACTTTGATGTGACTATGTTTAGGATATAGACAATAGTCTCTAGTGCATAACTGCAGAAGGATTTGAGTAGATCTGCCTTGCCCACCATAAACATCACCATGTTCAATAAGGTTCGATTTCTCCTTTCAGCCACACCATTGTGTTATGGTGTGTAAGGTGGAGTCTATTGGGATAGTATCCCATTATCCACAAGATTATCCAAAAATTATTGGCTTAAGTATCCACCACCTTGATATGATCTAAGTGTTTTAATACTTCTCCTAAGTTGTTTCTCCGCTTCATTTATGAATTTGAACTTTTCAAAGGCTTCAAATTTGTATCTCACTGATACAAGTGCCCATAATGTGAACAATCATCAATAAAGGTAATGGAGTAGATGAAACCACCTTCGCATGTGTGGACATTAATCATACAAATGTATATTAGGTCCAATGGCCCACTAGCACGCTCTCACCTTTCCCTTAGCAGTACTGTCACCTTGTCTAATAAAACAAGATTCACATATGTTATATGATTCATAATCAACGACTTAGGTCAGCCATCTATATGTGTCAGATATTGTACCTTCTCACTTATAGCGGGTTAAGGCGACAATGCCATAAATATGATGACTTCAAATTATCTTGTCTTTGCCTTTTATTGTCATGGACAATTAAGATTGGAGTAGACATATCTAATATGTAAATATCATTATATGATGTAGCAATAGCATGAAGAACACCATTCAACATAATAGAACAACTATTGTTACTAAATGTTAAATGAAAACCTTTTCTGTTCAAACAAGAAATAGAAATAATGTTCTTTTTCAAAACTAGAACATAAAAGCAATCATCCGAAAGTAATATAAGTCCTCTAGGGAGTGTTAAAACTTAAGTCCCTACGACTGATGCTGACAGACCCCCTTCCTAGTGACAGAAATCACGGTAACTCCACAAGAACCTCCTACCCAAGC
The DNA here is from genome assembly GCA_016808115.1 of Tetrastigma voinierianum. Lineage (NCBI taxonomy): Eukaryota > Viridiplantae > Streptophyta > Magnoliopsida > Vitales > Vitaceae > Tetrastigma > Tetrastigma voinierianum. Next base: position 79,811 of record JAEQBH010003034.1, read on the forward strand.
TCGCCGACCGACAAGTTACCATGAAGCTAAGTCACAAACTCGTCGAAACTCGTGATTTGGAAAACATGATATAAAATTTTTTCTAATTTTCTATCAAAATCACACCTTTAGATTTAATTAAAATCCTAAGAAGATAACGACCGCACCTGGGTATCGGGCCTAAAATACAAAAATCAATTGTAGGCATAAAAAAATACACTCCCAATATTTTCCAAAAATCCAACTACAATCATAAAGGAATTCTGGTCCTCATCAAAATATAAGATAAGAATCAATCCAACATAATTTTCATCGCAACTCCGTTTTCTCAAACCATGCATGCCTTACAAAAGATATTTACATATACAAATGTCACATTTTAACTTTTACTATTTTTAATTTACTCTTATCTTATATATAATCACAACACAAATGTTTCAGGACCGAGGATCCCGAAAGTCTCGGGGCTTCAAACACCGCACTCTGAAAAATTATTTTTAAAAATAGAAAACCGGTGGAGCCAAACGGCTCGCGGAGTACTATAGTTCTAAATGCCGTTCATCGCTTGTACCTCCCAATATGAAGTAACTGGTGGCGTAAATGGTTGTAAATCGCTTATGAGAAAACTGAAGTTTTTGCCATGAAAACCATTTCAAAATCGGGCGAAAACTAATCCTCGTCATTAAAAATTGTTCTCAAAACTATTTCCGTCATTAAAACTGCTCAAAACTATTGCTCATAAAACTATTTTTGCCGCCGAAACTATTTCAAAGGCGGTTATCTCAAAGGTTATACCGAAATCAAGTACCAAACTAATCGTGGCCCATTTCTCTCGAACACCCTGCACGTGATGCCACCTAACCCTGAACCCGACATCGGGTAGTGAACCTCGGAACACTACCCGACTAAGATGGTCCGGTGAACACGGCGAGATCTATATAGCATAATGGAACCTTGGAACCAAAATGCTCGGTGAGGGAACCTCAGAACCAACACCTCATCGCTATGTACTAAGTCAGCGCGCTAACTATATACCCCGAATGTGCGAGGGCGACCACTATATCAGATCTAACCCCCAATTGCTTCGACTGCATAACATAGTGAATACATCCCATAACCTTCGCTATGCACAATCCGAAATACATCCGATCGGAAACCGAAATGCGGCCATCTAGGTTTTGCTAAACTAAATAAACCGTTTCTTAAATACCGAAATCAAAAGCCGCTGAGTATAACAAATGCAGAGGTAAAAAATGCTTTATAAATTTATATTTTCAAAACACTTACAAACTTGTAATTTAAAACACTTTTGTTTCGTAAAAGGATTGAGTACTCTAAGATTTTTCTCGATCACTTTCAAATCTATCAAGCACTCTAAATTCGCCTGATGCTCAAATCGCCTACACAATCCATGGCCAGCACGAAAATGCCCCCGCCTCAACGCTTTAACCATGAAAACATGCCACTGTGGCTTTCAAAGTGACTATACTGGAATCGAACTCAATTCCTGCAGCAAAACTTTACGTGCTAGTCCAACTGACAAGTGACATCGATAATATGATGTGAAATTGACCAAATGTCCCTACACATTAAATGCCCCATAAAAACTATCTGTTTTAGCCAACTTTTGACTCAAGGGACTTTCCATAGAGTCTAAAAATACCCGAAACATTTCTGAAAATTATGTCCGACTTGTCCGACTACACTCCTGAAATTTCAACCCAAACTGTCTGAAAACAGTCCCGAAATTCAGCCCTGACTGTCCGAACACAGTCCCAAAAATTCCTAAAAATTCCTAAACTCAGTCTAAAATTTTGGATCGAAGCTTACTTAATCTTCACGGTCTCTAAGAAAATTTCAAGCCATTATATAACATTTGTGCTCGAAATAACACAGTAGGCAAATTTTCTACTCCTTTAAAGTTTGGACAAAGGCCAAGATATTGCGTACCTATGTAGCTCTCTTCGAGCAGTCCAACTTTGCCTTCTGCCCGATAAAACCCACGGTCCACCGTGTAACTGGTGAAAGAACGAAGAGAAGAAAATAAAAATAAAAATCGTTTCCACGCCCTCTCTCTGCCTCTCACCGTCCATCACGCACTGCGGTCCCCTTTTTGGATTCTTATCTTTTTTTTTTAAATTTTTTTCTTTAAATATTATTTCTTATTATTCTTATTTAGATAACTAATTTCTATTGTCTCATTCAGGTTCGTTTTTGTCCCGAAAAATTTTATTTCTTTTCAATTCACTTATTTTAAATGAACTTTAACTCGGGTTGGCATTTTTCTCGACTTCGAGATTTTTGTAAAATCTCATTCCTAAGCCCCGACGACTTATCACCTAAATTAAATATTCGACCACCCCAGAATTTGACGAAACTTTTCGGGTCACTAGGATTTCTCGCGAGACGGCAATTTAACGACGCAGTCCGCTTCATCATCCAAGATCTAGAGACTTTCGTGCCTCCTCGAACCATTTTGGTAATTTATTATTATTATTAACCTTTTAAAATTCCATAATTGAATTCTCTTACTCCTCCATCTTCCTTAATTCAGGCCATGCCACAATTCTTTGAAAACTTTATAATTTCACCCTTAAAACAACTTTCAAAAATTCTATTAATAAGACTAAATAATTAAGGAAGCCCTTGGTGCACATACTGCTACACATTACCTCAGACACCCCTCTCTGATGGGGTGTTACAGATGCAACAACTCTTGTTCCATTCCCCAAGCATAGGTCCAACTCTCCCTTGTTAAGTTTCCTACTATTCCTTAGATCCTGCATATTAGTACATATGTGTGTGCGACAACCGGTATCCAATACCCATAGGTTATCATGAGAAACAATATTAACCTCAATGACAAACATAATGGAAGTAGATGGGTATCCGATGCTGCCTTCTTCTTCAAGGACTCCAAATAGGCCTTGCATTTCCTCCCTCCAAAGGGCTCTACAATAATGGAAGCAAGTCCCTTTGGAGCGCCTTTGGCCTTTTTTGCCACACCTCCTCGCTTTGTGGATTTCTTATTTTTCTATTCTTAGAACTTCTTCTTAGAACTAGAAGGTTCGCCTAATAAACATCACAACTTTTACCCCTTCTTCTTCAAAGAAGGTTTAACTGCCTTGAGCATATTGATAAGCTCGAACAGAGGATTCTATGTTGTTCATCTTATATGTTAAGCAAAATCGGTAATAAAATATTGATAAACTAATAAGAATTAAGTCTAGACTTAACTCATGGTTCATCACGAATCCTAACTATCCTAGCCTTTCAATATACCTAAGCATCTTCAATGCATACTACATTAATGATGTCCCCTTAGTTATCTTAGAGCAGAAGAGTAGCTTAGAGACCTCAAACCTTTCGGATCTTACTTGCTCATCAAACAACTCCCTCAAATGAAGGACTATGGTGTGTTCATCCATAGCATCATGCTGCTTTTGAAGCTTGATAACCGATCAAAAAGGGCATTTTTACATACTTAATTTTCCTATTGTAAAACTCTTTTTTGTGTTGGAAACTCATATTTACCCAATTATGTGAGTTGTTAGTCCAAAAACATGTTACTAATGGTTTTATTGAGTACAAGTATGCATATATGCTTTTTTTACGACTTTTGTTCTTCGAATCACGGGTCGAACGACATCTCGGGACCCTCACCATGTTTTTGAAGCTTGGGGATCAAATTGGGAAAATCGGAGCTCCAAAAGCATGATTGGATGGCGAGGAAAGTCAAAAGGGGCATGGTGATTTATTTCACCGCCAAATACGAACCTCGGCCAAATTTGGAAACCTATCAAAAATAGAAAGTTGCTAAAAACAATGATTTTGCACTAACTTGCATTGAGAGTGAAAATTTCACGTTAACTCCAATACCGGCGAAATTGGCCGAAACCCAAAAAAAAAAACATAAAGTTTTGTCTCAAATCTTGGGAATTTGATTTGTACGAGAAAAAAACCTTCAGGCATGCAGAAGTAAATCCCAGAGACGTACTTTGCCCATAACAGGCTTAGAGATCAAACGAATTATGGATCCTTAGTTGGAGAATATTTAGTTTTTCATGTTCTTATGTTTAGTCTTCTGTTCTTAGGTTTAGAATTACGAATTTTTGTATTTTTTCTAAAGCTTTCTAGTTGTTTTTCGGTTCTTCATCCCTTCTCTCGTCTCGATCTTCTTCTCATGATGTGTATCGATGACACCACCACGTGGAGAGTGTGAGCCCTATTCTCGTGGGTGCAACAGCTGCCTGGGCTTCTAAAGGTAATAAAGGCAATGAATGGACTCGAATCAACACAAAGGTATGTATTTCGACATTAAGTTACAATGTACATTCGGTCGTTAGTCATTGAATTTGGTAATCCTAGTAGGTATGCCAAGTAGTTGTAGAATCATCCTTCACCCGCCGTCGATGAATAGTTACCTAATCTACAAGAAATCCTAAAAGACCTAAGTAATGGCCTAACACAATCTCTTGATAATTAAAGTAGCACATCAGAGCAATCTAGAACTTGGAATCAAATCAAAATCTAGCAGAAAGATAAAACTTAAAGCGGGCTCTGTGGGAATCAAATATATCGATTTTTCTCATGTAAATGACCGAAAGCAATGAACCTACCCAAATTACCCGAGGAATGAAACTAAATAAAGTGAGCCAATACCTTCTTTTTAATTAAATCAATCTCTTTCAATAAATATTATGTTTTTATTCAAATCACCACTAAACTCATTAAAATCAAACTTTCTAAAAATCAATAGGCATAGATTGATAAGGTCAATGTTTAAATAACTATTCGATCTAATCTTAGAGCTAATTATACCACATTAGTCCTATACCTACATTAGTCATGAGCTACTCAGGGTTGGAACTAGGTTTTATAAATTTTTGTGCATTCCTTAAGCTCCAAAGTAACCACCCAACATAGGATGAATCACATGACGTCGTTGCTAATGGACTAGCAACAAGTTGGTTGGGGGTGTGATAGCTACTCAAAAAGTGCATTTTCAAGCACTTAATTTTCACTAAATGAAACTCTTTTTGTGGTAGAAACTCACACTTTACCGACTTTGGCGTTGTTGGCCCCGAAACCCATTACTAATGGTTTTATTAAGTACATGTATGCATAATGCCCTTTTTAGGTAAGTTTTACGACTCTTTGGAATCATGGGTTAGAGAAATGAGGATATCTTGTAACTTTTGTGTGAGCTTGGAAGCCCGTGGAAGCAAGCAAAATTTCACACCATCTTCAAGTTTAAGTGACCAGATTTAACGATTTCACATGAATTTCGCAGTCAGTGCAAAATTTCGCACTAACACCCAAAGCCGATGTAAAATGGCGGTGAATAGAAAAAGCAAGTCTTGCGCTCCAATCTTCATAATCCGATTTGTAATAGGAAAGTGCTTGCCTTTGGGCATGAATTAACCCTGGATGTATTATAAAATGTGGATGTGGGCATTTTGGAAAACAACATATCCCGAAATTTCTTCAATTACTTAGAATACTTTGTAATTTGGGGAATTCTCCTTTTTCATTAATTCAAGCTTTCAACACGATTTCTTTTATGTTTTTTCTTTGTTTCTTCATTCATGGTGTGCATAGTACTCATCATGAGTGAAAATATTTCTGGTGAGGTGGATTCAATCCACCCTACCAAGGCAACCAAAGGAGAAGACGTGCTTCAAACCAAAGAAAGAGACTTTCAACGTTTTTTAGAGACTTGAAGTTGGGGTGTACATCAGTTAGGGACACCCTGTATCGGGTGGCAGTAGTCCTAGTTCCCCAACTATCCGTACAAGAGTCTCTTCTTAAATTAGTCTTCTTTATACTTAGCAAGTTCGATTGGTATGTCAAGCTTAGACCATGCACCTTTGACCCAACATGCGTGAAGAGATTGTTTCTTGCCTGAATCCACCAAAGGGTTGAGTTGAGAACCTGTTAGAGCACTTTAAATCAGTAAGAATTTCCTTCTTCCATACACCTAGAATCTATGCTTATTAAATATCATAAAAGAGGCACCTAGCCGGAGTTTAGGGGATCAACTATAGACTGATCTCTTATTCATACGACTGAGACTTTTAAACCCTCCTTTGAATTGTCATGGTAAGGCCGGAATTGGTGAAACCAAAGCCTGAGACCTTTAGTAATATTGTTTCCTAAAAATTAGCAAACATTCTTCTTCCAAAACACTAAAAAGAATCAGTTCTTTTAATTTTGTTTTTTTTTTTGTTTTATAAAGTAATTAAATTAAGTAATTAGGACCTAAGACTGCAAATCAAAAACCCATCCTAGTAGATGACCCTAGAGTCGCTATACCTATAGTAGCTGCGGGCTGGGCTACCCCAGGTTGGTTTTAGGTTATTATAAATTGTTGTGCTTCCCCTTGTCTCAAATCTAACCACCCGACATAGGACAAACCAAAGCTCAGATGTCATAGAGGCGAGCATGATACACCCCGCCATCTGATTAGTGCCCAAAAAGTGCTATTTTGAACCCTATTTTTAATAGGTTTTGAGCGCTTTTTGTGTACTAATTGTTATAATTAACCCAATTGACACAGCCCGGTCCCTATCGCACTTAGACAGATTCCGAGGTCGTTAGTTTTTAAGGTGAATTGGAAGCCAATTATCGTGTCAATCCAATCATAACCAAAGCTCCAAGTTGATTTCCCATCAATTTCATATGGTTTTCTACCACCACAGTTTCGGAATGAAGAATATCAAATCTCAAGAAATGAACAAAGGCAAAGGGGGAATAAGGGTCACAGAAGCAATGGAATGCATCAGAACAAGGCTAAAATTCGCCACGCATGATAATTCTCGCTATGATAGTGAAATTCGCCATCATACGACCGCTATGATACGGAAAGTACCGCACAGCTTAAAATTTCACTTTCGCCATGCCTGTATTTTTCGCTATGATAGAGAAAATCACTGTGTGCTAAATTTTTTGCTTTTGGTTTTTTTTGATCCAAACTACTTCGTTTTTGGTTTTTCTTATTTCTACCCTCACTGTAATTATTCTTAGTCTGGTTATTTTGGTATTTCACATGTTTGTAAGGCTATATAAGCCATTGTAAAACACTGTTGACCTAAGTTTTAATTTCAAGTGAAGCATGCCCCTCGCTTCGCCTCATTTTCTCTTCTCTCCTCTTCTCACACTTTCTTGGTTGCCAAACACCTCCAAGGATGACAACTGGAGGATGGCTACTAAAACCACTTCCTCCTCAAGTAGAAGGTCACGCGGGTAGGGCTTCAAGGCCGTGGTTCTCGTTCACGTAGCAGTTTTGACATTTTGGTTCCCAAATTTCTAACTCTAGGTTTAAAGCTTTTTGATGTACTTTCTTTGGTCAATACTTGGCAAGTTTTTGTGTTCGCAGGCTCTTAGCTTTAGATACACCAAGATCCATTAGTTGCCATTTACGAGCCACCGAGGTAGGTTATGGGTTACATTTTCATTTTTGATGCATCCTCTTGATCAATACTTGGTAATCTTTTAGGTTCAAGGATACTTATTATTGTGATCCACTGAGATCCATTAGTCAGCTCTTTATGAGTCATCAGTAGATGGATCAAGGTGAGGATTTTCACCGAGGAACCATAAATGTTAAATAAATGCTTTCTAATCAAAAGGAAAATTATTAGTGGTTTAGTTTTTAAAGTGAATGAAGATCCTGGGCTTTGGGGAGATGACTATATGTCATCCTCCCAACGCTGGTGAAATTAACCCGGGACCTCGCTAGTTTCAGACCTTAAACTCAATGGCCCAATGTTTTCAAGGAGTTCTATTTTTACATTTTATTTTATTTATTTTCGCTTGCAAACCACAAATCCCCTCGTTTTTTATCACCACCTTAAAACTAAATTTAATTCACCATTTTTGACTTCAATTTAAATCATTTGTAAGAAGAAAACCCATCCCCGTGTTCTAATTCCTAGACTCACTATACGCAAGTAGTTTGACCACTACAAAGTAGGGAGGAACTTAGGATATAAATTTTGTTGGATTCTCGATCACCCTACTGCGACACGAATCAAATGGCAATCAAGGTTTGTGGGATGGTGCTCTAAGTGATTTGACAGTCAGAAACACTCTGTGATCCTCATCACAAGTACCGGTGAATTGCTTTTTATATTTACCGTCATTTTCCTTTCATTTCATATAAATTTTTTTTTTTTTTTTTTTCCTGCAGGATTGTTTTTGGTGTTGTCTTGTGTTGCCTTATTTCTACTGCAGGATTGAATGTTCAGTGGGTTTGAATTGTGACCAATGGAAGAGGGAAAGCAATACGCTGGAGAGCCCAAGGGAGAGTAACCCTAGGGCATATATGACAATGAGGGACTATAGGAACCTTTGCATGGCAAAATCGCAACCCTTGGGAGAAACCCAACCAAATAGGTCTATGAGGGACTATAGGAGACCAATGGATGAGTGCATCCGGCCTATAGTGTTCCCTCAACTTATGCACCTCTCAAGTTTCCACATTTTACCTCAACTCCTCGCCCACCACAGCCTACTCAACCCCATCCCCCGTTGAACAAGCCATCCCGAACTCGGGAAAGAAATTATTGTGGATAATTTCATAGAGGAGCAAAGGGTAGTGGATCGTCTGTGCCAATCGTGAAACCGATACAAAGAGAGAGTCTTTGAACAAGGAATTTGATGGGTTCCAAAGCGAATTGATCAAAAATCGACATCCCAGAATCCATCTCAAAGCTTGCCCAACGCCTTGGTCGTGCTGTGGAAGAGAATCTGCAGGAAGAGGGCCAAGTGACACCATGGCAGGAGCAAGACAACAACAATGCACACCAGGAGCTTATAGAGGATTTTATTGAATTATTCGGCGATTGTCTCGAATCGACATGTAGATGTTGTTTTTCTAAGGGAGAACCAAGAAGAAATCCTTCCCTTTAACTGAGGAGGGTAGTGGGAAAGAAATAGTGGAAGAGCCCCAAAAGCATGTCCTTCAACCAATTCCCACAGAATTGAACCCCACTGCCAATGCCAAGACCACCTACAGCCCATTGGATTGGAGGACCAACTCTCTTTAAAAGCCCATTATCACTTGAACAAACTATAAAAAGGCCTTAGGTAAGTAAATAGGGGTATGCTATATTGTGGTGATCTATGGTTTCCAGAAATCAGAGAGTGGTTTGAGAGTAGTGTATCCATAGTCACTACTTTTAATATGTTTTTTTTATCTCACAGGATTTCAGATATGATTTATCAATGTCTGCGTTTAGAGGTTAGTATATTTTATGCTTAAAGAGATTAATATGCATGTTTAATATTTTTCTATCAACAAATTCCTATGGAGAGGTCTAAATTGATCCCAATTATGCTTAAATCATATATTAATGACATATTTCTCAAAAGCACATGTTAATCTTTCTCAAGTAATAACAATCTATTCTTAGAAAATGTTATATTGTATCTCTACTTCAAACCATCATTTCCAATGATGCATTAAGCACTTAAAATCCATAAAACCACATGTAACTTACAAATATCTCTATTCCATGAAGAATACATATGTTCTATTCATGGTTTAACCTAATAATCACTTCTCAGTCTCATATTAGGTCACAAATCATACTAATGGTGTTCAAATACTAGCAAGATAAGAAACTAAATAAAACATTTAATATAAGAAGATTCAAACATCAAAGGTTCACAAATCAAACCTTACTTCATGGTTTGTTGTTAGACTACATCAAAACCCTAGAATGGAAGTTGAGAACATCATAAAGAGAGATACAAACAGCAAGGTAAAGGAAAACATAGAGATAGAAAGAAGAAACTAGGTATATGAGTGAAATCTTTAGCTTCTTTTCTCCTTTCTTCTCTTGTCTTCAATTAAGTCTTCTAAGTAGGTGCTCTCCCCAAGAATGCTTAGTTCAAAACCCTACAAATGAAGCTTTTATAGTGTCTTTCGAACTGGGCTCTTAGTGGGCCAAAATAAGCCATTTTGAGGTTTGGACCCGAAATCCACGCAATTGCGTGACAGTAGGGCATCATGAGGAGCCTTTTGCGACACAATTGCATGAGATTCCATGTAATTATGTGACAACATGTTGCACTATTTTTGTCCTTCACTACCCGAAGTCATATATTGATCATTCGAACTTCGAATTGGGTAAATTTGAGCTTTATGGAAAGCTTGTGAAGTCTAGAATGCATTTATGACAAGATGAGAGCCATGAGGGATCATCATGAAGACGAAAAAATATTAAGAGATTTGTCGTGACAGGAGTGTTGAGTTTGCTTCGATGACTTGAACAAAGAAATTAGAAATTAAGGCTTTAAAACACTTGCAATTATCAACAAAACAAGTAGAATTTAATAAAAACAAGATGATAAAATGAGTGTTTACAACACTCATCACCAACTAGATTTTTTACTTAAGCCTCACATTACTCAACCCTACATCAGACTAAAACGGAAGTTCTCAAACATTTATATACACATTCTGAAGAGAATGTGTGTAACTAGACAGAGTAAGATGGCCCGAGCATTATGAGGATGTGTGTAATTGAATCGTTCGGTTCCTCAAAACCACTTGGTTCACGTGGTTCGTCATATATATATATATATATATATATATATATATATCTATCTCGTATCTTTATTATTATTAGTTTTTTGAAAACTGAGAGAGATAGCTTTAAATTATGTTTAGCTCCTAGAAAATATTAAAAAATAGAAAAAAATGATTTTGTTTCATTACAAGAAATAAAAGAAAAATCAAAATCAATTAAAATTTATCAAAAGTATAATCAAGTCTAAATTATATAGTTTTTATATAATAGAGAAAATTATTAAAATATATAAAAGTAATTTATTAAGTTCAATCGTAATTTTTCTTTCCTTTTACTTTTTATTTTTGTCTATTTTGATTCATATTAAAAAATAAAACATGGAAACAAATTAATACAGCATTAAAGTTTATTAATGTTAGAAAAAATAATTTTTTTTTGCTTATAATTGTGTTTTCTAATGCAAAATATAAGTGCCAATAAGACCTTACTCAAATGGTAAAGAGTCGATGGGATGAGAAGGAGTTCACGTTTGGGTTTAGATAAGGATAAATTTGTGAGAAACAGATTACTTTGTTGTAATACAAAGTGAATAAATATAAAAAAAAAAAAATGCAAAATACAAGTCAAGATTAATAAATTATTTCTAGTTATAAGTTGAAACAAGTAAGCCATGATGTTACAAATGCTGACTAGAAGTTGAAATTTCAATGTTATCCGCATCATTGTAAAGAAAGATTTTTAACTTTTTCGGATGTGTACACTACCTGAATATGGCGGTGGAAAAGGAGATTTGAATTTAGTAATGTTTTTAAGTTTGTAGTTTACCTAAAGTTATGAAAGTAAGGTCAAATGAAGGAATATATCCAAATATATTTATTAGAATAGTCCAAGTTCATTACATTTCCATGAATGGTAAAAGCCAAAGATTCTCTCAATTTGAACAAAGATAGAAAAAAGAGAGGAAACAAAGCAAAGAATTTGGTTAAGTTGGCATTAAACAACATAGGAGCATTTGGCTTATAGCATGAATAGAACCTTTTCTTGGGCATTTTTAACTCATTTTTGTACTTGGTTTCAGTTCATAACTTCTACAGCTTTTAGTATTATGTCATTTTTATATCATATTTACTTTGACCTTACCCTTTTACATTCATTTAGAAACTATTAATGTAACACCTCAAATTATATCATGACAGTTTTATAACATATTTATATAAATAAAAGTAAATGTAAGGTTTTTTCACAAAATAATGCTAAAATAAAATAAACAAAAATCCGAATTAATCTAAGAGTCACTGGTAAATGGTAATTTATCAATCCAGACCCAGTCATATGATAAGAAGATTATAGGCTAAAGTGGAAATATGAATAAATTGAATTGCAAATAATAGCAAAATAAATGACCCAATAGCAAAAACCCAAAAATTAATACAAACTTGTATAAGGCCAAACATGGCCTTATTGTTTAATGTTCCATTACTAGATTCCAATAATCACAAATCAAACAAAAAGTAAGAAAATGAAGAACGAAATCAAGAGACAAGGAGTGAGAGAAAAATCCAGATTTTAGTTTCAATTTTTATCTAAACAGTAATGAAATCTGAATCTCTGATATATAGCACCGAAATCTCTTCAATAGAAATAAAAATATGCTCTAAAACCACTCTAAGATATACTAAAAATCAAAATCTACAGCAAAACTAAGAAAATTGGCAGTTTAGAGAAAGAAACCCCATGAGAGGTGTTCACCTACCTCCCTGTTGCCCTAAAAACCTAAAAAATCAAGTATTTATAGTCCTAGGGTGAAATGAGCCAGAAAAACAATTTAAACAATTTTCGTAGCTTAAAAAAAAAGCCCAAATATTTTTGTCTAAGCCTGTCAGTGACAAAATTTGGTTTTGCCGTACGCAGTTTGCTGCTAACTTTTGGCGACAAACCGGGTTTTGTCGCAAACAAAGCTATTACCGGGCTTTGTCGCGACAAAATCAAGCATGACTTGCTTTTCTTCTCCAATTTTGTTGATGACATAACTTTGCTTCAACTTGATTAGGGCGTGCGAGGTGTCGCAGAAAACTCTTGAATGAAGAATACAACCATAGATTTTTGAACCATTTGATGTGTTCCATCTAGTACATAAAATTCATCTTCCCGATTGGCGGTTGTGAGACACCCAATTGACTCTTCTTTGTATATATCGCACTTCTTGCCAAATCACTTGCTTTTCATCAATAATCCTACAAAAACCAAGCTCGGGAGAAAATATTATGACTTTTATATGAATATGATTTAAAATGCTCAAAATAGCATGTGAAACGAACTCAAAACATAGATGAGTTTTACACTCATCAGTGAGTGTGTGACCATTACATGTGCAATTAGGTGGGGAGTAGCCTCTGTAGGTGTTATCTTCACTGGGCATGGCTCACCCTTTATGGGAAAACATTTCAAAGCAGGATAGACACCTAGTGGGATCTACTGGCCATCCGAGGCGTAATTGTGTAGAAAGTAGACATGGCCTGATATTCATTTTATAAAATATATTAGAACAAAATAGTTTTAATATATGATTTTGTATAAGAGTGTTGTAATAAACTTTTAAGGACTATTGTGACATAGTCTTAGGTAATATTTTGAGTATGGTTGAAAGGGCCCGATGGGGCTACTTTTACACATAAATGAGTCTCGGTGAATAAGACACGATAGTGTGGTATCGAGGTATGTGATACCCATAGGTATTCCCTAGGTTGACGGTTGGTCAACGGGATCCCCAGGGTTTGGGGCGTCACATAATTTATCGTCGTTCTTTTGGAATCGACTTTTCTCCCCCCTAATAGTGGGAATACAATTTCATTAAAATGACAATATGCAAATCTGGCTCTAAAAACATCTCATATTAAGGGTTTCAAATATCTTATGATAGACGGTGAATCAAAACCTACATAAATCCTAAGTCTATGTGGTGGACCCATTTGAATACGTTAATGGGGTCTGGTGGTACATGGGTGCACAACCAAAACTCATTGAGTGAGAAATATTTGGTTGTTTGCAATCTGAAGTTGTGAAGGGAGTACTCATGATAAGATCATTAGTCTAATTTTTTATTAGACTTACAGACATGCATAACAACATGTCCCTAGGTATATGATGGTAATTTGGTCTTCATAGCAGTGGTCTAGCTATTAATTGAAGACGTTTGATCAAGGACTCTGCTAAACCATTTTGGGTATGAACATGAGTAATAGGATGCTCAATATTTATCCCAATTCACATACAATAGTCATTGAGAGTTTGTGAAGTAAATTCACCAACATTATCAAGTCTTATTATCTTGACTGGATAATCAGGGAATTGTGCTCTTAATTTGGTCATTTGTGCAAGAAGCCTAGCAAAAACAAAATTTATTGTGAAAAGAAGACATACGTGTGATTGTTTAGTAGGCGTCCCATTAGGGCCATGTGAAATGAGAAAATTCGATTTCGGAAAAAGGGTAAAATTGTAATTTTGGTAAAAATTCAAAATTTTTCTAGATCTTGGATGATGAAACGGACTTCATTGTTGGAATCGTCTCGCGAAATCTAGCTACCACGTCAAATTTCTTGGTCAGGGACAGGTCGAAATTTGCACGTTTTCGAGGCATAGAGTATCGGGTCTTGAAGTAAAACTATGATGTGACAAAAGTCACTATAACATGTCTTTCTTGTGGCAGCATGTTGCGTAGGTAGAGATGATGGAAATGAGCTGTGCAGGTGTGCCAAGTGTCAAAATCTAGAAAAAGGGAACATAATGGGAATTTTGGAATTTGTTAATGAGGAAGAGACAAAATTGCAATAGTGTTGTCTTCTCCAAATTAAAAGACCAAAAAATGGGCAGTGGGCTGGAGGTGTGAGATGCAGTAGCTGGAATTGATTTTTAGTGAGAGAAGGTGCACATACTCTGCAGAATTCGGCCGTCGGATAGTTGGTTCTCGGCGAAGCCCGAAGGAAAGTTGTTACTGCGCAGTGAGAGAGTACACGTGTGGACGGCTGATTTGGTGGGTTAGATGGCACCCGAGAGGTAGGGATCTTTACTACTTGTGTTAATCCTTGTTTAAGAACCATGTAAATGGTTAGGAACGTTCTGAGGCTTGTTTTAGCCGTAAACTCGGTTTCAAAAGCTTTGAGCAGGAGTGGAGGAAAATTCTATTTTGTGTGGCGTGAACAGCTCGGGGTTTTTTCACTTTGTTCACGTGAATAGTAATTTGAATATTTTTGTGTGAATTTTTATGATGTTGAGTGATTCAAAATGAATTGCTTGTGTTTGCTAATTAGCCTATGTGAACTAATTTTGGTATTATTGATGTAAATTTGCATAACATGTTTTATGTGATTTAATTATGTTAATATATATGCATGTGAATATATTAACATGAATGTGTTAGAATTGACATCATGCATTCCATATGCACTGGGGCACCCTAGAATATTAGGAGCGAGTGCATGACATGAAATTGAAAGAAAAACGAAAACGTTTTTGAAAGGAATTTCAAGGAAGATTTTCCGGAGAATTGTGTTGGGAGATGGTCCAACAATTACACGTCGGAGGGAGCATGGTGTTAGGAAGGTTCTCCAACACATTCGCCTCAGAGGGTAGTCCAATATTTTTACCGAAATTCGGTAGTGTGTTTTCGAGAATAACGAGTTTTGTTTTGAAAATTGTGATTTTACTCGCATTCGGCTTAGGCATATGTGAGGGAGTCAGTGAGGACTCGGGACATGGGATTGGTCATGCAGACATTCAGTCAGGTTCATGGAAATTGCTTGAGATGCGATTGTTTGCCCGTCATATGCACTTAGGTGGAGTAACCCATGTAATTATCACTCTTTGGGCTTTGCTCACCTTGTCGAGGGATCACTATTTCAGGAATAGGGAGTGTGCACGAGGACGGCGCTCACTAGAGGCCTCGTATAGAAGAAAGCCAGGTTGTGGGTTTGGGTATTGATTTTGTATAACATGTATTAGAATTGTAAATTTTAATATATGTTGAATTAAGAGTAATTTATTAACTCTTGAACTATTGTATATAGTTGATGTTTGTTGTGAGTATTAATGCAGGGGCCAAAGTGGCCATTTTTACTCATTTTAATTGTATATGAACTCGATGTGGTCATAAGTTGATTGTTGGGACAGGTTTGTACCTTGGGTAGAGCTCCGTACAAAGGAGACTGCATGGAATTTTCATGAGTGGTGTCGGGTTGCAGGCATCACGGTGATTATTCCATGTGAGTTGAGTTGTCAGAGATTTTGAGTTTTGGGGTGTCACACATAAAATAACGAAAGGTCCATATGGTGGATGAATAGGTCCATATGATGGATGAATAGGTCCACATATGTCCCTATGTATTCTTTCTAAAAAACAACTGGTGATTCAGATATGATTTTATTAAATGATGGTCTAACTATTAACTTACCTTGTGAACAAGGGTCACAAGAAAATTCATTGGGTAAAAGAATCTTCTGGTTCTTTAATGGAGGCTCATGTGATTGTTTTATGATTTAGCATCATTAAAGATCACAGGGTGACTTCTTTGTTATGCGAGAGTAAAATCTTTGGGTCATTGAACTTCTAGTTCATTACAACATATAAAAACCAATTGGCTTTATAGTTTGTATGATATAGCAGGAGAATCTTTGAGAGCTTTTACACAACAATCTTTTCCTAGAAATTATAGAGTAATATATAAACTTTCTTTGTGCAGCTGTTCATAGTTTCAATATGATATCCATTTTATGAATATCTTTAAAACTAAGCAAATTTCTTGTTGATTTTAGAATATAATGCATCATTAATATGAAATCTAGTTCCATTTAGTAGCATTATATGAGCCTCCAATTAAATTTGATGTACCAGAGATGGTACTTACACTGACATTTGTTACTATTAAATTTTAAAAAATATGTTTTTTCTTTAAGAATTTTATGCGTGGTTGCGCAGTCAGCAAGACATATATCACTATCATTCATCTTGAAATTCAATAATACATAAATTTAGATAAAGATAAAAATATAAATAGCAATATGATATCCTTATTAACTCCTGATAACATACATAGAATTATTTAATATTTACATTTCATCATTTATTAAATGATAGATTATCACTATGACCTTGAAAAAGTCCCACATCAAAATAAGATAGGTCGACTCATTTCCATCGGCCAAAATTAGTTTCTACCTTTTTTGCTATCCTTTGATGATGCTTGTCACGGATCTCTGGATGTTTGGTCATACGGCCAGTGCGAGACCAATGTCTGTGCATGCAAGTCCCTTGAAGCCTTGAAGGGTTTTTCTTATGTACACTTTCTCCATTTTCTTGTTTTATCTCACCATTATTCTACTTTTGGTGGTGAAATGGGTCTTTCCTTTTGATGGGGTTAGAAGGATGATTATTATAATGTCGAATTCTACCCACAACCACGACTATGACCATGTCCCTGCCCACGATTGCAGGATAAAATTGTATTCACTTTAGGGAATGATTCATATCCAATTAGACGGGACTGATGGTTTTTCATTAGTAGCTCATCATTTTGTTCAATTACTAGAAGACATGATTTTAATTATGAATATTTAGTAAATCTACACTCTACATATTCTTTGTTCGCAGCTGACACATTAGAGGTGTGAACGTTGTGAAACGTTTTCTAGCATGTTTTCATCATGATTTTTTCTCCTCTGTGGCTTGATCACGGAGCTTATTTTAAATAGTGCGGAGTTATATTTATTGTCTGTTTTAAAATCTTGCAACCTTAGGTGCATCAGAGTCATAAGCGAGCTTTGGTAAAATCACAGTTTTTTGGTGGTCAAATATATCCTTCAAGTCATTCCACAGAGTGAAAGGATCTTTTACAGTGAGATACTCATTTTTCAGATCCTTGTGGAGATGATGCCTAAGGAAAATTAATGTCTTTACACAATCCTGCTGAGACTCTTCATTTCCTTATTTATTTTTTTACTCCCGAGATTAAATGGAAGTTAGATGCATCTGTTATAAGAATCCATGATAGATAATTTTACCGAAATATAAAGTGCCACAAACTCCAGGTTTGTGAAGATTTGACATTTGGTAAAACTTTATATGAAAAAAAAGTGATAATAATATAATTTTACCTTTGTTGGAGCAGAATCGTGCTGATAACGTGTTGTAAAATGTGTTATAAAACACAAGTTCTAAATAGAAATGCGTTTTTCTCTTTGTATATATATAAAAAAAGAGAAGGAATGAGTGAGAGAATTGAGATGGAGAAAGGGAGAGAGAGAGAGAGATAAGAGCAGAAATTTGTTATCTCGGAATGTCTTATCTGAGGATGGAAGTCGTTTTATAGGCTTCCCTTGGTCGAGTGATACATAGAACCTCATGAAGAAGTTCATTAGGAACCTCATGTATGAAGTTCATTAGGAACTTCATAATGGCTCTCAATGAATTTAGTCATTCACCAAATAATAAACCAATTTATAAAAATTAGGTATTTGGTATAGGCAAGATTATAGGAAAATGTGGTATAGAGCAAAAGAAAAAGGAGATATTTAATTTTTTTACTTAATTGGAAGCCCTAACTCTTCTGATAAATTAAATGGTGTTGAAAATGCTGCTAAATGATGATCTAAAGGAGATAGTCCCTCTTATGTATGAGAAAATAAGAGAATTTCCGAGATATGGAAATGTGTTAGAGGGAGCAAGGAAGTAAGATGAGGAGAAAAATAGCTTTGTTTTTTTTTTTTAGGGTAGGAAGGCCTATTTATAGGGTCCCCGAAGCAAACCTTCAATATCCTCGATAATGTATGCATTAATAGGGTATTAGTCTGGTATTAATGATGATTTATGTATAGGAATTCGGATGAATCCATTCATTTGCAAAACAACGAATCCAGAAGCTTGACTTTATTGTGTGATCTTTGAATCAGGAATTGGCTTTATTCATTTCAAAAAACCTTTCGTTTATAACACTTCCCCTTGAATTACCACCCTTATGAATGTGCCTCATGAAACCTTGCTAGTAAAACTAGTGGGAAAAACCTAGCGAGAAGGAAAAGAGTCTGACATTATGTATGTTGATCTTTGCCTTATTAATAACCTTGTCAAGAAAAACCCAGTGGGACAAAAATCTGGGCGAAGGGAAAAAGAGTATAGTACACTAACATTAGGTCATAGCGGACTTCCCCTCATGTCAACATCCTTTGGTTGATGCATTCCAATCTTATATGGGTTTACGAGGCGTTGAGTTGGTAATGCCTTGGTGAATGGAGTGCACAGATTATCACTCACAGGGCTTATTTGTTGGGCATTCGTCTTACCATTCTTTTGGAGCTCGTGGAGTGTAAAGGGCTTTGGAGAGATATCTTAAGTTCTTTCTCCTTTGATGTCAGCCCTTTATTTGTGCGATACATCGCGTTGTCTTCAAATAATGTTGTTGGATTATCTTTGAAAAGGGGAGGCCACATGATTCCTGAATATGTTGGATCATCGATCTTAACCATATACATTCACGAAATTTGGCTTCATGCGAGGCGAGATCTACGAATGATTTGATGGCGTGGAGCACCATTGTTTGCTTTCGACGGTGCCGCGTGAGATATGACACCATTCTGACTAAATACATACTCGGTTTAGGATCGGGCTTTGTGTGGAGTGCGAAAGATACCCGCATCTGCATATCAATGGTGTGCTGATTCTTTTGAATAGAAGGCCCGTATCATATGTTCCTTTAAGATGCTCTGGACTTGACTTGACCTCCCCCAATGCGTGAAGGCGGAATCTCTTTCTGCGAACTATTCTGAATCCTGGTACTCTTTGAGGCCATTCCCACATCTTAAATCGTCAGTTCCTCCTCTTGCGCACTTGAACTCCACAATGCTCATCTCTGTTTGCACGATATTAAAACATATATATAATTTTTTATCCACTGTTTTCTTTGTCGAGCACAGGCTTGAGACTATGTAGCCCTCACTTTTAATAATTACTCATTTTTAAAGATTTGCGTTCGCTACAGGATATTTTACTTTTCTCCTTGAACTATGGCTCAGGTGAGGTGAGAATCGAGGCTCAGTCAAGGCGAGTCGTGAGGCCTCGTTTGCTATTTTGCTCGGGTGGCCGGTTCTGGGTTGTGCGGTCGGTGTGGTGGAGCTCGTGAGGTGGGCCTCTAGCCTTCGTGGTGTCTGGCATGAGTTGACTGGTTCCTTAGAGGAATTTGAGCGTCTGTTTGTGGGCGAGGTCGTTAATGCGGTGGGTGGAATTAGAGCTCGTCCAAATTGAGCCTCTAGCCTTCGTCGGAATTTAATACGGCATGAGTTGACTGGTTCCTTAGAACACTTACGTCTGTTTGTGGTGAGTGCGTCCAATCCCAGAAGTAGGTGGGTAGAGCTCGTCAATGTGGATGGGCGGCGGGCTTGTCCATGTGGGGCGGAGGAAGGGGCTCGTCGGAGCGGAGACAGGTTAGTGGGGCTCATCCCGAGTAAGGCGATGGGAAGAGCCGTCGTGTGAATTCTTTGGCGAGTGGGGCTCGTCAGGAGTGGGGGCGGGGCGAGGCTCGTCGGAGCGGAGTGGTTGGTGGGGCTCGTCAGGTGAGGCTGTGAGGAAGAGCTCGTCGGAGTGAACGGTTGAGCGGGGCTCGTCGAGTGAGGCGATGGGAAGAGCTTGTCGATGTGAATTCTTTGGCGGGAGCTTCGTCCGTATGGGCGAGAGGAAGAGCTCGTCGGAAGGTGAGCGGAGTTGGCCAGGCTCGTCAGTAGCGATGGGAAGAGCTGGAAGTCGGGCGAGATAGTTAATTAGGCTCGTCCAGTGAGCTAGGAGGAAGAGCTCGTCGATGTCAGATGGCGGCGAGGGCTCGTCCATGGGCGAGAGGAAGAGCTGGTGGGATGATCAGTTGTGTGAGCTGTTGATGTTGTGCTGTGAGTGACTGGGATCAACGAACTCGTCAATGGCCCGATGGGAAGAGCTCGTCGATGTGGTGCGGCGGGAGCTCGTCCATGTGAGGGCGGGAGGAAGGCGTCGGAGTGAGCAGTTGAGCGAGCTGGAGTCGAAATAGTGATAAGAGCTCGTCGGAACGAATAGTTGAGTAGAACTCGTCCAAGTAAGCTGATGGGAAGAGCTCGTCAATGTGAATTGCTGGCGGGAGCTCGTCCATGTGAACTGAGAGGAAGAGCTCGTCAGAGTGAACAGTTGAGCAGAGCTCGTCCAAGTAAACTGATGGGAAGAGCTCGTCGGAGCGAATAGTTGAGTAGAGCTCGTCCGAGTGGGGCGGGAAGGAAGAGCTCGTCGGGCCGAATTCTTTGCGAGGAGCTCGTCCATGTGAGCGAGAGGAAGAGCTCGTCGAGGCCGGGCATGGTTGAGTAGAGCTTCGTCCAGGAGTGAGCGGGAGGAAAGGCTTCGTCGTGTGAATTGGCGGGAGCTCGTCCGTGGGCGGAAAAGGGCTGTTCGGGAGCGAATGGGTTGAGTAGAGCTGCGTCAGGTAGGCTGTGAGGAAGAGCTCGTCGGAGTGAACGATTGAGCGAGAACTCGTCAGGAATGGCGATGGGGAAGAGCTCGTCAATGTGGTGTTAGGCGGGAGCTTCGTCCATATGAGGCGGAGGAAGGCTCGTCGAGGAGTGAACGGTTAAGGCGAGCTCGTCGAGTAAAGCCCGATGGGAGAGAGCTCGTCGGGGCCAGATAGTTGAGTGGGGGCTCGTCAGAGTGGGGCGGAAGGAAGAGCTCGTCGGAGCAAATAGTTGAGTAGAACTCGTCCAAGTAAGGCGATGGGAAGGCTCGTCGTATGAATTGCGGCGGAGCTCGTCCATGTGGCCCAGAAGGAGGGAAGGGAGCTCGTCGAGTGGAAACGATTGAAGCGGAAACTCGTCGAGTAAGCGAGTAGGGAAGAGAGCTCGTCGGGCGAATAGTTGAGTAAGGAGCTCGTCGGAGTGAGAGGCGGGAGGGAAGCCGTCGGGCGAATTCTTCGCGGGAGCTCGTCCATGTTGCGAGGAGGGAAGGAAGCTCGTCGGAGCGAATGGTTAGTGGGGCTCGTCCGGTGGGCGAGGGAAGGGCTCGTCGGAGTGGGCGTTGAAGCCCAGGGACTCGTCGAAGTAAGCCCGAGAGTGGAGAGGCTCATCGGGCGAATAGTTGAGTAGAGCTCGTCAGAAATTGAGCGAGAGGAAGGCTCGTCGAGTGAACGATTGAGCGGGCGTTTCGTCCCAGTGGCCCGATGGGAAAGGAAGCTCGTCGATGTAATTCTTTGGCGGGAGCCCGTCATATGAGGCGAGAAAGAAGAGCTAATCGGGAGGGTGGGAAATGATGACGGGTTGAGTAGAGCTCGTCGAATGGCGATGGGAAGAGCTCGTCGGGGTGGAGTGGCGCGGGAGCTTTGTCCATGTGGGGGGAGGGAGGGAGGAGAGAGAGAGAAGGAAGTTGAGAGGAAGGCTCGTCGGGTGAACAGGTTCGGTAGAGCTGATCGAGTAGGCGATGGGAAGAGCTCGTCGGGTAATTCTTTGGCGGAGCTCGTCCATGTGAACTGAGAGGAAGAGCTCGTCAGAGTGAACAGTTGAGTAGAGCTCGTCCAAATAAACCGATGGGAAGAGCTCGTCAATGTGAATAGTTGAGTAGAGCGAAGATCGAGTAAGGCGATGGGAAGAGCTCGTCGGGTGAATAAATTGAGTAGAGCTGCGTCCGAGTAAACCGATGCGGAAGAGCTCGTCGATGTAATTGGGGCTCTTGGCGTGGCCACTTGGTGGCGTTAGCCGGAGTGGCAATGTAACTGGTAGTCGACTCACGAGGCGGTGTGGCTGTGCGAGTAAGATGAACTACGTTAATGGTGAAGGCGTTCAGTAGAGTGGCGATGTGGCCAGAAGTGGCAATTTAACTGGCGGAGGAGAATTCGACTCACGAGCGAGTGGCTGTGCGAGTAGATGAGCTCGTCGATGGTGGTGATTGGTTCCTTGGTACGCGATCTGTTGGTTGGGCTGCGTGCGTATCGTCGACGATTTCCTTGGAAGGTCACGAAAGTCTTTAATGCTGATTGATGGAGAATTTGGAACGTTCAGGTGACCTTTTGAGTGCTTTGGCCTTCTTATAAATGGTAGCTTCATCGCTAATGAGTTTACGTTTTTGAATACTTTGGCCTTTGGTACGTAAGCTAGATGCATTGCGAGAGGGGGTAGCTAGAGTGATCTGATCGTCTTCAGGCGCCACATGGAATTCTGGAGGGGCGGAGTCTGCATCAGGCTTTCTTCTTGTGGGAGTTGTGTTTTCCCTAGTCTCCCCTTTTATGAAGTCATGTTTATTCCCAACTTAGTCTTCAGGGAATGCCTCCCGAAAAGGGGCGTGCATCTGCCTTTGCTTTCTCTACATTTTTATTCCTCTTGTTCTCCCTCTTTTCTTCCTCTCTCCTTCTCTTTTCTCCACCTCTCCTCTTCTCTTTTCTCCACTTCTCCTCCTTGCTTTTTCATCTCTTTCCTTTCTTTCCCTTCATTACGTCTTTCTCCTTTGTCTTTTGCTTCCTTCATACCTTTTTTTTTTTTTAAGGAATTGGCACATCTTGTGTCTTTCAGATGTAGGAGATAGTACAATGGGTTATAACCGATTACCAAATCAATTGTGTCAGATTGTAATAAAGAGGGCTTTCTTTTCGTAATCTGAGGCCTTCTTATTATACTGCTTTTACGGATTTTGTTCTCCCGAGAGCTTGTATGAGATGTCGACAAGCATGTGTCGACAAATACTCGACTCGCCATCTAATAATTAACAAGGCTATAGCCACAAGGCGACACTTATTGGTAAAAGCGCTTAAGGTGCTCGCATTCCATCATCTTTACTAAGATTTTCCCTACTTACATTTGGAGTTCAATATTACAGTCGACTATTTCGGGATATGATGTAAGGACCTCCCAATTGGAACTACAGTTTTCCATCTTGTTGGATTCTTCCTGCCGTGTGGGAGCTTCTTTAAGACTAAGTCGCGACATGTAGCTCTGAGAAGCCCGACTTTGATTATAGTACCTTCTTTGTTCCTTTGATACTCCTCGTATGCCTTTGAACACACTTCGCTTGGCTTTTCATCTAGGAGTTCTAAGTTTAGACGAAGGGCCTGCGTCATTATGCTCCTCCGATGCTAGCTCGATCTGAGGAGACTTGTTGGGCACTCCGCGGGGGCTGCGCCTCGGTGCCAGGCTAGGGCAAGCGGGGGTTTCAGGAGTTGCGACTTAACGTATTTGTCACACGTAGGCCCGTGAAATGCGGGGAGGTATTCTGCAATTTCCTTAAGGTCTTCCCAACTTGGTCTTCAAGGCGGCTTTAAAGGGTCCACGATGTAGTGACCCCGGGCTTGTCCATTTGATTCTTGCGGTGTCTTTGAGGAATGATAATAATTTTAATTAGAGCTCGGCACAGAAATCTCTGAATTTAGCGTTGTCGAACTGTTTTCCGTTGTCTGATACCAGGGCTCTTGGGATGCCAAACCTGCATATGATGGCTCGCCCTTGCTTGAAGTGCGTATCTTTGCTGCATGGTGGCTAAAGGCTCGGCTCCGCCCGCGGTAGGAAATAATCCCGCTGCGACGATTATGAATTTGACCTTTACCAATGGGCGGGTCCCAATATGTCAAAACTATTGTTGGAAAGGCCGGGGACTTGTGATCGATGTTAAGGGCTCACGACGGGAGGCGTAAGGATCTTGGCGCGTGCTCTGGCGAGATCCTGCGTTTCTTGACTTCAGATTAGGTTGCATCCTTGGTATGGTTGGCCCGGTAGTATCCTGCCTTAAGACTTTGCGCGCTAATGCAGGAGGCTCCGATATGATTCCGCATGTACCCTCGTGTGTACCTCTCGACACGTACTTGGTGCCATACTCCGCGATGCATTAGGAAGGGTGTGAAAAATCCTCGCTTGTAGAGGCTTCCTTTATGATTAGTGAACACAGTGACCTCGCCCTTATTTTGTTTGCTTCTTTCGAGGTCGTACGGTAGGCTTAGTCTATTATATAATTCCAAATGGGTCCATCCCGGCTCGGCACGGACTCTGCAGGGGTGACCGCCCATGCTATAAGGATCGATAGAGGGTTTCGCGAGTATTCAACGGGCGTCGACTGCAGGGTCTTCTGTGGTATGGCTAACTTTGCCAAGGCGTATGCTTTCGGGAATTCTACGCTACAGGGACATGTTTGACTGAACCAACATAAATTTCTTTAAGCATGTCCGCGGACCTTTTGGGTATAAGATCATCCTTTCACTTTTGGCCTCGTAGGTGTCTTACATTTGTCGACCACCGGTTAAGTCAGCGTAGACCTACAGTTGATCGACCTCATGAATGGGCGAGGTTGGGAGCTATAATGGCCTCATACTCGGCTCGTTGTTGGAAATGTATGGAATCAGTGCGTGCATACTCGATATCTATTCCTTACGGGGAGGTTAGGATAAGACTGCTCCGCTCCCTTGCGTATTCGGGCTCAAATGCAGAGAGTTTCAAGTGGAGAGGTCGAGTCCAAGCAGGCATCCTGTGGGGTTCCAGTGATGTAAACTCCATGATCGACCAAGACTTGCCCTTTTATTGCGGTTTTGGCACGTATCGATGTCGAACTCCCTTTCTGACTCTATGGCCACGCTTCATCGGTCTGCTGGAGGTC
The DNA here is from genome assembly GCA_016808115.1 of Tetrastigma voinierianum. Classification (NCBI taxonomy): domain Eukaryota; kingdom Viridiplantae; phylum Streptophyta; class Magnoliopsida; order Vitales; family Vitaceae; genus Tetrastigma; species Tetrastigma voinierianum. The sequence goes on from JAEQBH010003034.1 coordinate 104,948, forward strand.
TAAGTTTATGTAATACTTGCTTCATTGGGTACTGTTGGGACTTCTATAGTATGAGCTTGGAAATAAGTGGGAGCTTCCGGTACACGGTCACGAGGCAATTAATTTTTCCAATTCTTGGGTACCTTTCCCTCTGCTCCTCTTAGAGCTTGGTACGCGATATCATGGATACGAAGACTCGCTCTTTATCTCGACGAGAATGACCTTGGTTGAAAAAGGTCGATACGGCTGGTATAGAGTGAAAGGGAGCTCCCATGACGGGGCTTACTAGAATAGGAGGGAACTCAAGTACTGTCTTCAATCTTGGGAAGTAGCTACTTGGCACTTTGGGTCCCGGTGAAGGCTTTCTTGAGAACGGGAAGAAAGGCTGGCATTTTATCACTTGCCACTGGATACGAGGCAGGCAAAGAGGCTGCGATCCTTCTGTGATGTTGGACCTCCTTTGACTACGATGGTGATGGCATGTCGAAACCTTGCCTTTATTTTAAGGTTTGCCTCAATTCCTACGTGGTTGACTATGAAACCCGAAATTTTTTATTGACTGCGCCAGAAACTTGCATTTGGCTGGGTTCAGTTTCATATTGTAATTCCTTAGGATCTGGAACGCCTCAGAGAGATGAGCGATGTGGAGATCGGTTGTGGTGGATTTTACCAGCATGTCGTCTACGTATACCTCCATAGTTGCGCCTATTTGCTTCCGGAACATCCGGTTTGCAACCATAAATTATCCATGGCTCCGTTCTTGAGTCAAAGCGGCATTACACAGATAACGATGAATTTTGTCTTTGTGACCGAGCGAGGTCTTTTCTTGGTCATGGGGTCCATGCGATCTGGTTATGTCGGAGAAAATGCATCCACTCTGGCCCGAAGTTCATGGCCGCGGTGGCGTCCACGATAGAGTCGATCCTTGGCAAGGGAAGAGTGTCCTTTGGGCATGCTTTGTTTATGTCGGTGGAAGTCGTCTGAGGTCGCCACTTGCCATTTGCTTTTAGCGAGTACAACATTGGACCACTTTCGGTATATTCTACCTCTCGTCGCTCCTGCTTGCGGAGGAGCTTGCCCGATCTCGTTGATGGCTTTTTGCCTTTCTTGCGGCGAAGCTCTGGCTTTTGCTTGACCGGTTTGAAGAGTGGGTTGGTGTTCGATCTATGAGTGATTCTTGTGAGGTCGATTCTCCCCATGTCTTTTTGCTTCCATGCAGCGTCTCTATTCTGTCTTAAAAACTGAGTGAGGAGGCTTTTGAGGTCTTCCGCTAGTTTGGAGCCGATGTAGGCGAGATGTTCCGGGTCGTCACCCAGCGATACCGGTTCTAGTTCCTCCGAGGGCTCGGGTCGGGTGAGCACCTCGTCGCGCATGTCAAGCTCGTCTACATTCACGTTGTCGACTGCTCTTTGTTTCATAGAGGCTGTGTAGCATTCCCTGGCCACTCGCTGATCTCCTTGGACCATCCCTATTGCATGTATGGTTGGGAATTTGATTATCATGTGATACGGCGAGGGGATGGCTTTTATTGCACATTGAGAGGGTTTACTTTAGCAACATGTTATAAAGTGACGGGCGTACGATGGGAACGCTATTGCATTGTCGTCGCTGGCAAGGGCTCGCCAGAGTGAGCACGATTGAATCGAGCTTGATGGTAATACCTTTTCTCCAGCCAGCAGATGTGTGTTGAAGCGGGTTCTAGCTTTTCTCTCCCGATACCCATTTGCTTGAGCTGACTCGCGCGAAAATGATGTCGAGTTGAACTCAGATTATCAATTAAAACCGTGTGAGCGGTTGTGGTGCAGCCCTGTCTTGCTTGAACTACCAATGGAGTGTCGTCATGGGGTCTTGGCATCCCCTCAGTGCGAGTCGAGAGAAGCGTGATGGTAGTGTCAGTCGCGGCCGGTTAGATCTTTGCTTGTATTTCCCATTCCTGTTGTCTGATGCTGCGCGGTGGGCCTTAGGAGCCGAACTAGATTCTCCTCCTCTGCGAATCCTCACGAGATCAAGTGGTTCTCAGAGGTTCACGGTCTTTGCGTCGCCGTTGCAGAAATGGTACATTGTTGAGTCGGAACTGGTTCGGTCTAGGCCTAACTTTGGGCTGATTAAGGCTTGGTCTGAGCTTGGTTCCCGGAATGGAAGCGCGGAGAGTGTCAGCGTTGTATTAAGTATTCTATTTCTCTCTTAGGTTGTATAATTGTCCGTCTGATGCCCGCAAATCCCTATGGAACTCATAATGTTGGTGTTGTCCCTTGTGGTGGGATCGATTTCATACGAGTTGGCCATCTTAGGAGCTGCGCTCGTTTCGTGCCATGCGGGACTTGCGACACGGGTTTGATGAGGAGTGAAGCGTGAAATGATAGCGTCGTCGTCTTCCAGTTAATAGTGGGCGGACGGTCTAAAGATTCCCCCGCCTTTTAGGGATGGATTCTCAATCTTTGCGGGTATTTTCGGTAGTCTTGTCTTTTAGAACCGTCCTCGCTGGTTTGTCCGTCGTACTTCTCTCTTTCTGGGTGGAAAAGGCTCTCCTCTTGGATGAGGGCTTCCTCCCGTTTATATATTCTCTACTTGGTGAGTGCCTCGTACCATGCTTGCTTGGGGTTCTTCGAGATGGAAACATCGAGATCCTTTGAGGCGCACTCGAACCACGCAATGAATGCGTGATGGCGAATTTTTCACTTCGAATGCGATCTGCTCTTCGGGGACTCGGCGTTGAATCTTTGCAGTATGATTCGAACTCCTGCGAGCCACAGCGTGATCGATAGATGGTAACTCGGCTTCTGTGCGATCACGGCTCCCAGGTGGAGTGGGGAGGCGAAGCGCGATGACAGTTCTGCGAATGAGAGAGATTGATGAAGGGGGATTAGTACAAGCCGGGTAAATTTGGGCCTTTTAGTGTAGTGGCGAAAGCCAGTATAAGTCTTGATACCGTGCAGCTCCATTTGATTCTTGTAAGTATTGAGATGGTCGGCCCGGGATCTTTGGTTCCATCGAAAGTTTCCACTTGTGGCGATGGGCCTGGCACGGAGCGGATGGCGTAACACCTCATTGTGAAGGGGTGATTCGGTTTGTTGTACGAGGTATCCATAGTGTCGAGGCGTCCTTAACCACCTCCTTCACCTGGCCGGGCTCACATTGAGCTCACAAACCCTCTGCTCCATGATTGCTCTTCGAGTCCCAGTGGGGGATGGGTGTGGTTCTTCGTTCAGCATGTCTCAGAAATTGTAGTTTTTGTATACAGGGGGCTAATTGTGGTCCATGCCCTCTGTACACGGATTGGACTGCATACCCCCTTGGCACCTCGGGGAGTGCGTGGTATGTCGTCCTTAGTGGGAATGTTATGACGCTGCTGGGTGTCGTGTCTCCACGTGGATCACTGCGATCGTGGTAAGGCTGTTCTAACTCTTGTCGGGCGTTGGTTGGCCCAGTGCTTCCGCCGTTCGTATTGGCTTGCATTGCTTCCTGGCCAGGCCCTGCGGTCCGCGTCGCACAGTGGATCCACTGCATCCTTGGTGGATTGGTGCTCACCTTGTGTTCCGGAGGATACCATATTCGCGAATCGAGTTATATTTGTATAAATTTGTCGTTCCCACAGACGGCGCCAGCCCAGTGATGCCTTACCAGCGGGCCCAGGCTGGAGTGTGTAGGGGTGACCCAGGGTGGACTGATTCTTGCGAAGAGAATTTGGGATGGAGCTTTGGATCGTCTTGGGCTGAAGTATGACTGCTGCGTACGATCACGCAGAGCCTTGGTGCGTAGCGCTCCTCTGCAAAAACAAGGAAGGGGTCGGCGGGTGTGCCGGGTGGCCCAGCTCGATGCAAAGTCGAGTTTTCTAAGAGGAAAAAGAGATTGTGAGGGCGAATGTGTTGCATGAGTGGCACCTCTAAGAATGTGTGTGTGTAGAATGTGTATGAGTATTGGCGTACCTTTCACCGCTGGGGTGGCCATGTATTTATAGTAGATGTTCAACCAGTTGGATGGTAATTAGGAGTCCTTCCCATTGGATGGGATATTTCTTATTTTAGTCCATATCGGTTGAGTGCAGGGATATAGAAAAAGCGATTTACCACTTGTGATAGTCTTCTTTCCTTATTGTAAGTAATGGATTTTAGCAAAACGATTTATTTGGGATAATCTTCCTTCCTTATTGGGGATGTCAGTAATTGGTGATCTATTATTCTTTCTTTCCTTTTAATGGAGATTTGGTTGGATGGGTAATATCTAGTTTAAGAGATATTCTATTTTACGTATTGGAAAAATATGGGTTGATTGGCCGGGTATGGACCTTCAGTTATCGAGGATCGTGCTTCCGGCTGTGAGCCGGGCCTGCACTTTGAAGGGCGATATGGGGCACAGGTTTTGCATGGAGCCCACCATTCCTTTGGGCTTGGCGAGTGGGATATTGGGCCCATTTCTTTATCCCCATCAATAATAATAATAATAAATAATTAAATAAAAAACCATCTCCATGCATGTACAAATATTGCGGCTACTAATACTACATTATTTAAGGTGAAATTTGGTCTCATCCAAAAACAAGAAAGATTTTGAATGAGACCATAGGGCTAGTGAATAGGCCGTATATTCTTGTCTCTGCTTTGTCTGTCAAGTGGTGATAGCATATCCAACCAACCTGGCTCCAACCAGTAAATGCAAAATGGGAGGTAGACCACGAATTAAATAAAACATTGTAAGCCACAGCCTAGCTCCTCTTTAGGTGCGACAAAGTAAGTCACCTAACATGACCTGGCAAGCAACACAAGGGACATGTCCAAGGTTGGCGAAGCCACCTGGCACAAAGGCAAGTCCATGATAGCCCACGTATTCACCTTAACAATTGCCTGACAACATGGGACCTAGGCGAGCCCACCTATCATATCAAGATGATGAAACATGGAACCGCTAGAGATATTAGTCACATGGCGACACTTGTCAGGAAATACCCATTATAAAGGGAAAAGGCCATTATAAATAGGGAGACTTCCCTAAAAGAAAATAGAGAAAAAAAAGGAAAATTGATGGGGCTTAGGAGAAAGTCTTATTGAGAAGTCCTCCACTTTTTAGCATCATAGCCATAACGGCGAGAAATAATTTGGAAAACAATTTTAAGAGGAGTCAAGCTTTCACCGAGTATCAACTGGGAAGGACGTGGCACTTCAGTGGGTTTTAGTTCAAATTTGGTTGCTATAAAAGGAGAATGAAGGCACAGAAGACCGACAATCAATCAATCAACAACCATGACTCAATTCTTAACATTTCAACAAATTCTAGCTTTCTCATAGTTTAATCATTTCAACATCATTTTATTTTCAAGTTTCTTTTATTTCTCCAGTACTTTGTCATTTCAATTTTCCTATTGAAATACAAAAATTTATATAGTAGTTTCTACAGTCTTCTATTTATTATGTTCAGTTTACTTATCATTACATTTTTAACTTAGATTCTAAAGAACTGTCAAGAGAACCAGGGAACCCATTTTTCGTCTAATCAAAGTTTGATTTTCGTCACGATTTTAGTTTGGAAACACTTTAATTTTCTAGCACACCTACACATTCATTTTCTAATTTGTCATTATGTATGTTGAAGTGAAATTAAAAAAATTCGCAGTATATTTTTATATCTTTCGGTAGGGCTAGCGTCTTTGTTGAACATGCCACCAAAGTTTTGGAGTAAGATATTTGTAAAGTCTCGAGACTTAGGATATGATGCTACAACAGTAGCACAGGAAAGAATTGTTCTAGCAATGGTGGAGCAAATTGAAAGAAATTTGGTTAAACCTCACTGATTGATTTACCTGGCAATTCCTCTACTTACATTGATGATTTCGGGGTTTGGTAGAGGAATTGAAGAACCAGAGCTTGATGACCACACAACATTTTGAACGTCTTGAAGCACGTATGATCGATTAGGATAAGTATCACAACTCTTGGAATCATAGTATTAATTATTGCTGGAGTTTCAGGAATGTTATCTAAGACAGGGTTAACAAGGGAGGACTGAAGTTCCCTAGGGAAAAGAAAACCATGGTGAAATTCCCTTGAGAAAAATAAGTCATATTGATTGGTGAGGACACATTCCCTCCACTAGCTTCAATCAACATAGTTGCTTTTGGCTTGAAAGTAGTGATGAATTCAAAGAAGACGTGAGGAATTCTACCAAGCCCTGGGATAAGAAATGTATGGATTCCTTAGCAATACTTGATTTATAAAAATGATCTAGCTGTAGAAGGGAGTGTACGAATTAGAAAAGAAAAATGAGGGCATCGAGCCATTCATGCGGGAAAAAGAATTCAATGGGAATCGGGCATAGACGAGAATGAGAGATTCTTAGAGGAAAAGAATGTTTCTCCAAAAGAGACATGCTTCTCCAAGGAAAAATGGCATGAACAATCCCTTTAGGAGGAAAATGCCTGCAAGGTTTATAATTTCTCCTACTATCTCACTTGTACAAGAATGACATGTGGTGCAACATAAGAAATTTCCCTAAAAGCTCACCATAACTAAAAAAAAAAAAAAAAGAATCGCGGAGACAAAGAGCAATGGAGAAAAGACAACTCAATGAAGGACCCAAAGAAGCACTAAAGAAGGAAACTAAGGAATCAAAGAATTCAAGGAAGAAGCAATGTCTAGAAAGCAATTTAGAAGGCTTTAAAAATTTGAATTATTTGGTTTCAGAACAAAGAAAATTGAGATGGCACATTAAAAATTTGCATTCTATTTTCTTGGTGTTCTGCCTCTATATTTTGTCCTTCTTCCCAAATTCAAAAAGAAATAGAAAAGCCTTTGGGAGCAGCTTCAGAAGCAGCTACTACCTATTGAATAAAGGCTGTGTTTGGGATATGATGGACCTCTGAAGGAAATAGGCTTCAAGGAGTAAATACTTGAAAACTGTGTGAAACGACAACTGCATTCATTATAAATCTACGGAACTGCAAATGAGTTGTCAGTGAAATATTTATGGCCGAGAAATTCGTGCGAAAAGAACTGTAAAGAATCATTGTTTGGGTAAAATGAAACATAGTTTTTTGGATGACAGTAACTCACGAGTTCAGATGTCTGAAATTTATTCACCATTAAATTTAGTATAAGTTTAGATAGTGAATTCCAGTTTTTAAAGATTGTTGGATGATGGATCACGTAGCAGTTTAGGTGTGTGGTGTGACCCCAGTCTTACTATGTGTGCTCATCTATGACCACATGTTGTATGATGGAGGATGTAGTAGTTGTTGGGGATATAGTGTAGTGTCTTGAAGGACAAGGGGACATGAGAGTGGGATTGTGAGGGAATTTATTGTGGGGTAATAAAACAAAATGTTGAATAGTTGTCTTCTCAAATGAAAAAAGAGGCTTGATGCAAAATGAGAGTGGGGATCACAGTAGGTGCAGATTTGGGGTTTTTAGAAAGCGTGAATTTCTTGAGCAGCAAAGTGGTTCTGACGAGGGCTCTGGCGTGGGCACCGGTTTCGGGGAGTTTCGACAAACTCCGTGAGGTAGGGGTTTTCTCCTTACCCCTTGTTTAAGTGTTTTGTAAATGCTTAGGTTGATTTGAGGCCGTGAGTGGCCGTTTGATCAGTCCCAAAACTTGGGACCGAATTGTGGAAATTTTTGGAGCCCGTTTTGGACAGTCCACGGACTGTTTGGGCAGCTTGTGGCGTAATTTATGCAATAAATTGTGTTTTGGTGTGTATGAGGCCGAAAATGGCCATGGAATTCGGTTTCAAAAAGTGGAACCGATGTTTGGTGAGTGGGCTGCCCATGGACAGCCCACTGTTCTATTTTGGGGCCCGCGTAAAAGCAGTCCGATTTTGCATGAATTGGACAAAACGTCCATGTGTTGTGTGCATAGAGTGTTTGAAGTGAGATAGCGAGTTGTGTGGGAAATTAATAGGTTAATGCATGAACTTAATGTGTTAACATGATGCCATAATTATATAAAACATAATTGTGTGTGTAGGCCATTGGAAATGGAATTGTGATTAGCTCAAGTGAGCTAATTTGGGTGTTGGTTGATCAAAATTGAATAACATGTGGTATGAGTGCAAATTTGAGAATATATGCATAATTGATATATTGGTATAAATTGTGTTGAAATGGCATAATGCATTTCATATGCACCAGGGTAACCTAGAAATTAGGTGTGAGTGCATGACATGAAAGAAAGAAAAACGAACATGGTTGCGAAAGGAATTTCAATGGATGATTTTCCGGAGAATTGTGTTGGGAGATGGTCCAACAATTACACGTCGGAGGAGCCCATGAATTGTTTAGGAAGGTTCTCCAACACATTCGCCTCGGAGGGTAGTCGATGCTGCAGGCCGGTAGTGTGTTTTGAGAACCATGAGTTTTGTTTTGAAAATGGTGTTTTCTCATACATGGCTTGGCAAGTGTGAGAAGTCGGTGAGACTCGAGGCATTAGGAATGGGCGTGAACATTCAAGTAGGATCACGTATTTACTTGAGTGTGTGTTTACGTGAATCATTGCATATGCACTTAGGTAGGGAGAGTAACCCATTTAGGGTAATTCCACTACTGGGCAATTGCTCACCCTGTCGAGGGAATATTATTTCAGGTATAGGGAGTGTTCGAGAAGACGACTCATTTTAGAGGCCGATTTTTAAGAAAGCCGGGTTATGGCTTTGATGTTTTTGGTATAACATGTATTAGAATTGTAAATTTTAATATGTGTTTGTATTAAGAGTAATGAAATAACTCTTGAACCATGTAGTACTATATATTTTGAGATTTGGGGATATGTTTGTTTTTTGAGAGTATTAATCACCGGGGCCCAAGTGGCCATTTTACTCCATTTAATTGTATATAAGGCCCGATGTGGTCATAAGTTGAGTTGTTGGGATAGGTTTGTACCTTGGGTGAGCTCCTCGTCTGAAGGAGACTCTGCTAGATTTTCACATGAGTGGTGTCGGGTTGCACGACATCCCTGTTTGATGTGTCAGAGTTATTGGGTTGTCAACGGACACCTCGGATTTGGGGCGTCACAGCTTGGTATCAGAGCTTAGGTATACGAATACTTTGGGAGCTCGGGTTTGGGTATCCATAAGTTTAGTCTTGATGCATTCCGCGACGAGTATCAGGCTTAGGTACCACAGTGCACAGGGCTTGGGGACTTAGGCTTAGGCCACGGTCTTAAGTGTAGAACTTAGGTATATGAAAACCTAGGGATTGAGGGACTTGGGCTTAGGTCATGGTCATTGAGGTATAAGAACATCATCACTTGGTGGCTTGATGTTAGAGTTTGGGTATGTGATTACCTAGTAAGTCACGGAATAAGATTAGAACACTGCATGCTGATGAGCTTAAAAGTCATCTATTTTTAGTCCATTTTTCTGTTTGATTTTCATCTAGAAATGAATAATTAATATACAGAAATATGAAGAAACTCACCAAATTGTTATTAGCAGGAAGAGAGAAAGAAAGTAGAAAAATACAGCAATAAGTGGAGGAAAAGTGCAGTCGAATGGCAGAGCAGAAACGAAAACAATTGGCTGATTCATTGATGCAGTTTTGGGGTTTACACAGTCCAGTCATGAGGTCGCAACATCAGGAAATCGAAGGAAATCTGATGTAGGTCGCGACATGGATAACAAGTTATAGAAGTCGCGACATGAAACTGCTTTCAGGAGAAAGACTGTAAAGAAATGGTGAATTGCGGCGTGGGGTCGAAGTCGTGACATCAGAACCGATTCAAAGCTCTGAGTCATGAATCAAAGTCAGCGACAAGATCACGTGTAGCGACAAAGAGATGATGTCGCGACATCCAGAAGACAAGTTAAAAGCGCAAATGACTTAAGTTGATGTCGCGGCGTGGGATCGAAATTCGCGACGCCGAGAACTCTTTCAGGTTAAAGCGGAAGAACTAAGGCGATGTCGCGACATGAGATCGAAATCGCGAAACCGCGGACACTAACTCGTGAAGGTTGAGCCATAAAGAGATGTCGCACGACAAGATATTTATTTGTCGCGACAACATGGCGATCGATTGAAGGCTGCGGATGACTTGAGTTGAAGTCGCGACCGAACATCGGCGTGCAACATCGAAGAACAATTGAAACCTGCGAAATGTGAAGATGTCGCGTGAGATGTGATGTCAGCGACATCAGGGCAAATCAAGCTTACATAGGTAAGTTGATGTCGCGGCGTCGAGGATTGATGTCGCGACATCGATGATATCGCGACATAGAGCGAAGTCACGCTGACTTGAGCAGTGGGTGGGCCAAACCATTTTGAAACCCACAACAGGCTACATTGGGATTAGGGCTGATTGAGGGAACCTATGCATCTGCGGCTATCCGGTACCATTCATGACTTAGCGGCCCGCAGGCGAGGATGCGGATAGTGAAACTCATTTTCTTTATTTTTCTTTTTTTTTTTTTTTCTTATTTTTTATTTAGTCGTTTGAAGCGATTATGTTTCTCGAAGTATTTTTTATTTTCGTTGTATTTTCTGAATCTGGATGTTATCGTTTGAGCTGAAGCTGAATGCAGATTTCAATTTCTTTTCAAATTACTACATGGAATGTTTGAAGTTCGAGACAAATTTAAGGTCGGTGTTTGATTTCAAATTGCAGATTATTCTTATGATCGGGGAGAATCTTTGTATCGTGTAATTCGTAATTGAGGAACCCAGCTTCCATTAAGTGAATGTTATAGTCAGAATTTATCTTTCCTGTAGTTGTTTACAAGCGACATTAATTTGAGTTCTTGAATTTATACGGTTTTTGGGTTTGTGTCTTGGGATGGAATATCTGGGTTTCTTATGCGGGTTGGATTTGCGTCATTGCTCGATTTCAAAGGAGGTCCTGCAGTGACCACGGGAAGACATTCCACGAGGTAATGTACATTTCTTTGAAGAGTATACTAACTTTGCTATTAGGGATCTTTTGAGCTTTGTAAGTTCCACTTAGATAAATCCTCTTCTCACTTGAAATCAAGAGCGAGTTGAATGAGTTATCTATTTAAATAATGAGAGTTCACCTCAATTCGGATAGTAAAGGCCAATCCCGTGTTAGCTGAGATCTAATCAAGGGAAAGGTTGATCTATTCTAATTTGAGGAGAACAATCTGGAAGTTGGCAGTAATATCCTTGCTTGGCCAGGTAACTTGGGAGCTAAGGTTTATAGTCGTAAATGGGTGTGAAGTATTGCAAAAGAAAATATCCCCGAATTAGAAGTCCTGTTTAAAAGTGGTTATCTAATTCCTGTATTCGAGAGGAATGAGGTCAGATGATAGATAATGAAATGTGGAGTGTGGAGATCCGGTGCACTAGCATATGGACAGATTTTTGGCGGAATGTCGAGAAATTTTGCTCCGGGGGTAACTACGAGGAATCGATAGTTCACTTGTCTCCTTCATTTCTATTGATGTGTCCTCACGAGGATAACTGTCGATATTCATTTTCTTTTATTAGAAATTCATTATTCTTTATTCTTTATCTTCCAGTGTGTTGAGATGATTAAGTTATTTTCCTTTTGTTAAGCTTAATTTTTCGACACCTTAATCTTGGATCCTACTATCGTTTGGCCCCGAATAGTATGGAAATTGAGTAGTCGGTAGTTGATTTAAAATTCTTGAGATCTCTGTGGGATCGATATACGGAAATCCATTTTATTACTTATCGGCACATTAAATTGAATATCGAGACCAAAACCAAACTTTGAAAATGATTTATAAGAGATTGGTGGTTTTATATAGTATAATATCAACAAGTTTTGGCCTTAGATTACTTAGGATGATTAGACAATAGTCCTTTGGTAATAGTGACATAAATTTGTATTTGTGTTTTGGTTCGGTTAACAAGTTTTTGGCGCCGTTGCCGGGGATTAGACAATAGTCCTTTGGTAATAGTGACATAAATTTGTATGTGTTCTTTGGTTTGGTTAACACATGCATTGTGTTTTATGTGTGAATGGTGTGCATAACATGTAATTGTGTGTTATGTTGTGTGATTGTTGTGTGCTTGTATGCTTGGTGAATAGCATAGGAGGCAATGTGGAAAATTAGGGTTGAGGAAAACATAACCCCTAAGTTTGAGGTTTGAGGTTTGAGGAATTTTGGACACAATGGTTCATAATTAAATGAAAAAAAAAAAATTTTTTTTTTTGGACAGTAGTTCCAGTTTTGAACATAAACAAATTGTGTTGTGAAATTCTAGAAATTTTTTCTAGTTTTTGCACAAGAAAAGGGTAAAAATGAAACTCTTAAATTTTTTTGAGTTACATGAATTGCAATGGTCTAGGCTACTACATTTCAAGAGTGGCAGGGAGGCTATTGGAGGATTAGACAAAAAAAAAAAAAAAAGGGAAAAGGTTCTTTGGAGTGGAATGGAGCTCTTGCACATTTTTAAAGAATTAGTCCACAATACAATATCTTTGTGTTATAACTGGCACCACGTGATGGCAGGCAACACCGCAGCGGGCTTCCGGTATGTGTGGCCCCTAGCGAGGCGGAGAAGCCGAGCACCGCGGTAGGCTTAAATGTATTGTAGCACCGCAGCCCGGGCTGAAGCGAGCACCTGGCCCGAGGCAGCGAGCACGCGGGTGAAGCGAGGCACATAGCGAGCTGGCGAGCTGTGGCTGAAAGCGAGGCACACAAGCGGTGACGAGCACACAGCAGGCTGAAGCGGCGAGCCTTTGCATGGTAGAGCTGAAAGCGGGCACCTGGCAGGTTGGCCGGTACCAGCCCAGCCCGGCGGGCACCGCGGCCGCCCGGCGAGCACCACGACCGCCCGGCGAGCCTGGAAGCGGCCGCGGCGGCGCACAAGCGGCAGGAGTAGGCACACAATGACGGAAGCGAGCACCTGGCCGGCGGCGAGCCTGCGGCAAAAATTTGGCGAGGCACACAACATCGGCAGCGAGCACACTTAGCGAGCTAAGTAGACACCGCGGCGGTGAGTTTATGCCTTAGAATGCTGCGTTGAATTTTAGCACTTGCCATTTGATATGTGTAGATGATGGCTGGTCGGCGATGGCGTAGAGGGCGTCCGCGAGGTGCTAGCGAGCACCACCGATGTTTGACCAACAGGCGCTGTTGGCGGTAGGGATTGCGGTTCTTCGCTGTTGCTTTCGGCCCGGTATGCGGTAAGCGCGGGGAAGTCGAGTAACCTCAGGTTTGAGGCGCATCATGCCAGGCGCGTTTACCGGGGGAGGGCCGATGATGGCAGACCAAGTGGTTTTATGTAGATTGAGAAGGTGTTAGAGGCTATGGAATTACCTCGGCTGACGGGATAGACTAAGCGCATTCCAACTGGGGGTGAGGTCAAGTATGGTGGAACTGAGCAAGAGACCTCTAGAGACCTGAGGCAACGACATGGCGAATTCCGGGAGGTACATTTCATGGTGAAAGTATTTAGGATCTTTGCGAGACATGCGAAGGCTCGGGAGTTCCTAGAGGCTTCGCGAGGGGACGATGGCGTGATGAGTAAGAGTAAATGGCTGGAGTTCATGGAGCTAGCCCGTTTTTCTAATTACTACGTGGCCACGGACATGGCCAAAGTCAGGAGATTCGAGAATGGGCTGAAGTTGTCCGTCGGGTAGGATCTAATAGGACTTTGCCTACGGGACATGGACTCCGTGGTTGGGACAGCCACGACCATAGAGATCGAGGATGCTTTCGAGGGCACTCGGGCCAGTATTAGTAGCAAGAGGAAGGAGAGTCAGTCTTCTTCTAGTTCGGGGAAGAAGCCCAAGGCTTCTAGTTCATGAGGGTTCCAGAGCCACGACCATCCGGGTCAGGGACGGATCAGAGTTGCCAGTCAGGCTAGGCAGATGGTGTGCTACCATTGCCAGCAACCTGGACATATGAGACGGGATTGCCCCCAGAGACAGGGATCCTAGGATTTTTGGGGCGAGCACGATTCGATTAGCCATAGGATAGGAGAGGGTACAGTTCATTCCACCACACCCTAATATGGGCGGAAGGAACCCGGTTTGGTCGCGAGGGGTGCTATCTGGCACCTTCGGTATACAGGATGGGGCGGAAGGGGATGGGGTGTGGGTCGGTCGGGTGCGGGAGCCGTGGGCCGGGATGTCGAGGACCAGGCGGCGTGTCTAGACACGTCGTGCGAGAGGCGAACATCTTGGATCAGGTGGAGGACATACGGGGGTGCGTTTATACTGCCGATTATTTTTTGCATCATGTTCATCATTGTTGCACCGCGCGGGATAGATTTGGGCTTAGGGTTGAGGCCTTTAGAGATGATGGGAAATTCTTCCCTAGGATGTAGGGTGAGAGTTGGTCAGATGTGTCGAGATCGTGAGTCAGGGATCTCAGTGATTCTGCTCATGGTTGGATGCGTATGTGCGTGGAATTTAGGGACCAAAATTCTTTTTAAGGAGGGGAGAATGTAAGACCCAAGAAAATTCCAATTTTCTTAAAAAGGGCAAAATCGTAATTTCGGTAAAAATCCAAAATTTTTCTAGATCTCGGATGACGAAATGGACTTCACCGTTGGAATCGTCTCGTAAAATCTAGCTACCACGTCGAATTTCGAGAAGTCAAAATTTCACGTTTTTCGAGGCACTAGGTGTCGGGTGCCTTAAAATGGGTTTGAGAGACATGTAATGTGACAAAAGTCACTACTTCACGTATGCTCATGTGGCCATGTGTGCGTGAGTAGAGAGGATGGAAATGGATGGCCGAGATAGTGCCAAGTGTCAAAATCAGGACAAAAGGGGACATAAGTGGAATTATGAGAATTGTTAATGAGATAATAAGACAAAATGTTGAATAGTTGTCTTCTCAAATGGAAAAAGAGGAGAAAACGTGCAGAATGAGGAATTGGGATGCAATAGGTGCAGATTTGGGGTTTTTAGAGAGAGTGTGCAACTTCTCTCTAAGATTCTCAACTTTCGGACCGTCGGATTTCTTCGGGCTAAGAAGCAAAGTGGTTCTACGCAGCGAAGGCTACTCGTGGGCACCGGTTTCGGGGAATTTCGACAAACTCCGTGAGGTAGGGGTTTTCTCCTACTTGATTTACCCCTTGTTTAAGTGTTTTGTAAATGCTTGGGTTGATTTGAGGCCGTGAGTGGCTGTTTGATCGATCCCAAGGCACAGAGACCCGAGATTGTGGAAATTTTAGACCCGTTTTGGACGATCCACGAGATTTGTTTAGGCGGCTGTGAGCGTAATTTATGCAATAAATTATTGTTTGAATTGATAATATGCTGGGGGCCGAAAATGGCCATGAAATTTTGAGATTACAAAGTGGAACCGTGTTTTGATGAAGTGGGCGCACGGACTGACCCAGCTGTTCTATTTTGGGGCGTAAAAATAATCTGGTTTGTATGAATTGGACCAAAACGTCCATATGTTGTGTGCATGGTATTTGATAAATGACTTGAGTTGTGTGGAAATTAATAGGTTAATACATGAACTTAATGTGTTAACATGATGCCACAATTACATAAAACATAATTGTGTGTGTAGGCCATTGGAAATGGAATTGTGAATAGCTCAAGTGAGCTAATTTGGGTGTTGGTTGATCAAAATTGAATAACATGTGGTATGAGTGCAAATTTGAGAATATATGCATAATTGATATATTGGTATAAATTGTGTTGAAATGGCATAATGCATTTC
Source organism: Tetrastigma voinierianum (assembly GCA_016808115.1). Classification (NCBI taxonomy): domain Eukaryota; kingdom Viridiplantae; phylum Streptophyta; class Magnoliopsida; order Vitales; family Vitaceae; genus Tetrastigma; species Tetrastigma voinierianum. The sequence continues at coordinate 120,519 of JAEQBH010003034.1, forward strand.
ATATGCACCGGGGTAACCTAGAAATTAGGTGTGAGTGCATGACATGAAAGAAAAGAAAAACGAACATGGTTGCGAAAGGAATTTCAATGGATGATTTTCCGGAGAATTGTGTTGGGAGATGGTGACATTTACACACGTCGGAGGAGCCCATGGATTGTTTGGGAAGGTTCTCCAACACGTCGCCTCGGAGGGTAGTCCAATACTTTTACGAACTACGGTAGTGTGTTTTTCGAGAACAACGAGTTTGTTTGCAAGCGAGTGTTTTTCTCTATCACATGGCTTAGGCAAGTGTGAGGGAGTCGGTGAGACTCGAGACATGGGAATGGGCATGTAGACATTCAAGTAGGATCCGTATTTACTTGAGTGTGTTTACATTGAATCATTACACTATGCGCTTAGGTGGGGAAGTAACCCATTTAGGGTAATTCAGCTCTTGGGCAATTGCCTGCATTGAAGGGAATATTTCGGGTATAGGGAGGCGATTCGAGGCGACTCATTTTTAGAGGCCGATTTTTAAGAAAGCGGGTTATGGCTTTGATGTTTTTAGTATAACATGTATTAGAGGTGTAAATTTTAATATGTGTTTGTGATAAGTAATGAACTCTTGAACCATGTAGTATATATTTTGGTTGGGATATGTTTGTTGTGAGTATCACGAGGGGGCCCAGTGTGTTTTTTGCTCATTTTAATTGTATATGAGCCGATATGTGGTCATAAGTTGATTGTTGAGGTGCGAGTTTGTACCTTAAGGTGGGCGCTCCCCGTACAAAGGAGACTTTGCCCGATTTTCATGAGTGGTGTCTAGTTACCCGACATTCACGATTATTCCGCAGGTTGACGAGTTGTCAACGGATTATATTTGTGATTATATTATCTAATCTCATGTGTTTCATATATTATTTGTGAATGTATTATAAATACACAAGTTCATGGGATTGCAAATGAATAGATTGTATTCATTTTTTTATTTGTATTTATAATAATTATTATAATTTGAACTTTAATATATGATTATGGAATTGCAAAATTATTTTTTAATTATGGTTAACCGAAAAACCGATATATAAACAAATGGTTAACCAAAGACGTGATTAACCATATTAATGGTTGGTTTTTTTGTTTTTATAAATAATAAACCAAAAACAAACGATCAGTTTTTATTTTGTGTCACAGTTCGGTTAATCCAATCATGCCCACGCCTACTTAACATTCATTTTAAGTTAAATTAAGTAATCAAAGCCTCAGTGTGCTAAAGTCACTCAAGCCTCTTAAAAGAACTCTATAAATAATCCTTAGGGGATAGTGTTTGTTTATGAGCTTTTCGTGAGAGTTGTTTTCCACCACTAACTAGAGAGAAAGAGAGAGTCATAGCCTCTTTCCTTCTAAAGTTCATATTTTAGGGTGTCAAGGTCATGGATCGGAGTCATCAAGAAAAAAATCTTAGGCTTAAAGGTCGTCAAGCATATCGTTCTTTGCTTGGAATTGATCGAACAATATCCAAATCTAGTTATGAGCAGTATTTCTCTAGATTTTTTTTTCATGATATTGTTTTTATGGTCGTATGTTTACATTACGATAGATTTAAAGAAGTATACAATAGTCTGCGTCCACCCTATGTGATGTATAGGGATAGGGAATGAAGAAATTTGGATGTTCGCTTGATAGTTGGTCATGTCAGATTCTTCTATATTTGTTAAAGTCAAAATATTTTTTTATGTAATCATAACCCACTATAATTTTTTATTTTTATTTTGGAAAAAGTCTCCTTATGGGAATACTTTCGTTTTTAAGGAATCCTCTCTCTTACCAATAAGGAGAGACTCAGTGCATATGAAATGGATCAGATTCAAATTCATACTCCATCATCGTATTTTACATTTTACTGTTCTAAATTTCTAATCGAAAACCCAGCATTATGGGTGTGAAGTAGTACGTTCAACAGTAAAAGACAGGATCTGCTCGTGAAGCCTCAGCCCTCTTGAATGCCTCTTCTTGTTGGGATTTGTTGGGATTGTGAGTGATATGTGGAATAATATTTGGATGGTCTTTGTGACACCGTTGACTAATCGTCAACGCACGAATATCCGTGGATAGCGTATATCTCGGTACCCATTTATTTGCAGCCCGTAGGGTATTCTAAATCAACAAAATTTATAACCTAATACCTCATACTACCGTAGCATAGCTACTATAGTATAGTAGTTCTAGGATCGTCCACAGATATGGGTTTTCTTCGTGGAAATGACTAACAATAAAGCTTATACTGGTGATTTCATTTTGGATATTTTGGTTGTGATAAAAAGGGGGATTTTAGTGATTAAAACTAAAATAAAAATTTACTAAAACATGAAAACAAATCCCTTGGAGTGTCAGGTCACTAGGTTTCAGGTTCCTTAGGCAAAGAAGGGGTTTTCCGAGTCTTTTCCTCGTATTGGGGAGGATAATAGAAAGTTATTTCCCGAATCGGTTCTTGGTTTAGCTATAATAACTGACCCTAAATAAATATCCTTGAAAATTGGTATTTGCTTCCCATTAATGGTCTCGGATGGTGAAGAACATCTCCTTGACTCACCTTCCAATGGTCCATAAATGATAACTGACAACATCACTGGATCTAGCGATAAGTATCCAATGAGACCTGAGAGCTTACCAAATACTAACTATTCAAGGTGAATCGAAGGGATTGAACCTAGAATTTGAAGGAAATAAAAACATCCATGAATCGCCTTCCAATAACCCATAGATGACAACTAATGAATGTCAATGGATCTAGCAATAAGCATCCCGATGAACCCCGAAACTTATCAATACGGTCGTTGAGGTAGCTGAAGGGATTATAACCAATGTTTGAAAAAGAAACCATTAATGGTGGAAAATACCTCGTTAAAACATGGAAAACCCGCGCTTTTCATACGGAACCTTCACCTAGTTTCCTTTACTCTAACGAAACGAAGGTTTTAGCCGCTCCTCCTCTTCTCAGAGGTTGTTTGGCTGTTGAGAAAGGGAAGAGAGAAAACGGGAAGCTTCTGCTGTAAGCTTTACTGGATATCAAATAGAATGTCTACAAAGTCTTCTTTGGGGTGTTTCATACCACCAAACCCATTACAATTTACAAGATACAAATAAAACACTATTACATAGGGAGAAAGTGGGAAAAACACAAAAATAAAAAGTCAGCGGGAGGTTGAGGCCCTTGTGAGAGATTTCGCGGGGGTTGCTGGCAATTTCACGGGGCTACGAAAATTCGCGACCCTTTACTTGAATTTAACAAGACTTACACTCCATCGTTACCTTACGCTTTGCGGCCTTATGTTTTTGGCTACGACCACTGTTGGATTCTTCATGCCTTGACTTGAATCCCTATCCTCAAGATATAAAGTCCCAAAAAACAACCAAACTTACCACAAAATTTGATTAGTAGCATTGCTAGGTTCTTAACATGCCGACTAGGTTAATTAGGCCAATTACTACATAAAAAGTGCTCAAAACATAGTGTTAAAAGTATAAAACAACACTTTTTGGGTAGTAATCACCCATGCTGTCTAATCCCATTAATTGTGATACATTCATCGAGTCCTAGGTAATCACATACCTACGCCCTAACATCATGTTGTGAGCTAGGGGTCGGAGTACCTATGGATATGGAGTGTTTAAATACTGCTTGTCCCGATCCGGATTTCATAGGGATGGTTAACCACATTCAATAAGCGCACATGTTATTTCAAAACATATAACTGTGAGTTTAATCACAAACTCTATCAAATACACAGGCATATGCCAAAACTAGTTCTTTCCAAAGTTTTTACAAAAAGAACTATACCAGCCATAAGTCGACTTTCTTCAACCTCTCGGCCCCGAATAAGAGTCGTCCACCAGTGTATACCTTGCACCTGAAATGTTTTCCTATAAAGGGTGAGCCACGCCTAGTAGAGAGACTCCTATAAAGGCTATTACCCCCTAGCACTTTGTCTGATATTCCTTTGACTTTCATATATATCAACATTCCAATAGAATGATGCAACTCTAGTGGAATACTACATGCCATGCCATGCCATGAAATGAGATGAAACTCACTCAATGCAGGAAAAACCCGAGTCATTACAAACTCCCATCACACAATGTATAGCCAATGTGTGCTAACATCCATCTTCGATGAATTTCATCTAATGATTACTTTGAAACAAATCAAGTTTTTAGAAATCAAAACTTATTGGATGTTTCATCTCCAAGGATCATTTTATTAACAAAACATGTGTCTTTTGTGGGTAGGAGAATTTTCGGGGTCTCACCTCAGGCTTTGCACGTCTTTCTACACTTTCATGGGCTTTCACCGTTGGATACATATGTATAACCAAAAATACCGAGTCTTCACCCGAGGGGGTATCTATCCTTGCTTGCTACTTCCCGACACAAGTTTTCATGCTCTACGAACAACGAAACTCCTTTGAACTTCTTTCAACGTATCGAGCCCACTTATCAGCCACCAAGGATGGTGTGTGATGGCACCATGCACTTACACCTATGAATGCGACGCCTCAGTGCATATGCAATGCATCATGCCATTGCATGTCAATTCTCTGTCACATATGTAATGCATGCCATATGGACAATTTATCATGTATCATGGACAATTATATCAAAGGCATATAACTTCCAAACAGTTCATCTCATTGTCAATATATTAGAATTCGTTTATCAACATTCACTAAATAACTATCACCAAGTAAGTTAATCGGAAGCGAATGCTTGGTTCTGGGTAGCTGAAGGTAATGGCATAAGAGATGCCCGCAAGCGGTCACACATACAACCATCCGCAGGGCCACACAAAAACATGCCACAACCCTGGCATAGAACAGTCCTAGATCCAGCCCCAAGGCGCTCCAATCCGAGGGCCAAAAGAAAGCGGCCCCTGAAGCATGCCATACTCAAGCCACATACGGCTACACACACGGCCGTTGGGCAGTCCTGAACGCCTCGGTCTATAATTTCAATCGGTCGAGTTGAAACAACCTGAGCGTAATAACGGGCTATGGGGAATCCAGCTTAGTAGTCCCGGCTTCGGTCTTAAACATCCCGAATTGAACTACACCCTGCAGCGGCACGAGCCAGCCAAATCGGTCCTAAGCAGTCACGAAAATAGTCCACTGGCACCGAGTCTGGCTTTGAACCTTTGGTCAAAAGGAAGGCAATAAACTAAAGTAGGAAAATCCCTACCTCTTTGAGTGTAGCCCTCGTCGAGTAGACGGACTATAACTCTTGGCCCGACGAACTCTGACCGTCTTAATGCCAGAAATCAGAGGAAGAAGTTTCCGGATCTTCTTTCTCTCTCCCTTTCTTCTCTTTCTCCTTCTCTTTCCCTCCATCGATCCCTTTTTTATAGGCTAGACATATCCACATGGCATGCATGCATCATGCCATGTGTGACGGGCTTCGTAGAGGTTATGTAAAATTAATGTAAAATATAGGCCCACACAAGCAGTATACGCGTCGAGTTTACGTATATAGTGGCTTGTCAAGTGTCGTTCCCACAAGGAGAAGTGTGTTGAATACCAAAATCGGCTCTAGAATATTATTTGGATCTCAAATTCAAGTGAATTAGGGCTAATATATCGAAAACTTGATCCTAAGTGAATTGTTAATTCAATTAACGAGGACTAGGGTTTTTCCTCCCCTTGCCACACTTAATGGATTACTATCTAGATAGAATTGATCATTTAGTACATTAACAGATTCACGCTGGTAGGTTCATCATGCCTACGAGATATCCTCTCTCGAGGTATATTCGCCTATCTCTCTAGTAGGGTTTATTGCATCTCTGCATCTACCCTTAACTCTGTGACACTTGAATGATTAAACCTTAATCGCCACACTTAGAACTAGGAGATCTCTACTCTCTGATTGACCAAGTGTCACACTACCCGGATCCCCAGGAACCTTTATCTCTCGATCTCAGATTCTTGGCATGAGCATGTTAATGTTGGCCAAACACCACCATGTAGATATATCATAGAAAATAGAGCAAGTCGATATCGGATCCATGGATATACTGAATGAAATTGAAGTAATCACTAATCCATATGAATGTGACAAAGTACAACAAAACCTAGAAATAAAACTAGAACATCATCTTGGTCATTACAATCATTGAGTTTTAATTAGTAGGAAGTCGAGAAATACAAATACAGGGATTACACGATCTCTCGAATCACGCCTGTGTCGTCTTCTCTGTCTTGTATCTCGTTCCTCCCCCCCCGTTCTTTTTTTTTTTCTTCTTTTTCTTCTTATTTGAAATTCATGTTGACCAAGTCCTAGCAACGTCATGACGTTGGTAGATTCTGAATCTCCGCTTCTTGAATCTCCACCACGGCTCGAATGCCACCTTTTTCACCCGAAATGCATAAGAAGCCGAGTATAAGATATAAGGCGATAAATACACTTATTACTAATTGAAATGAACAAAAAACTTGATAAAACGCGGGTTTATGATGAGTGTTTTGGGCACTCATCACACCCAAAACTTAGCTTCTTTCCAGTCCCCAAGCAAGAAACAGACTCATAACATAATCACACATGAAAATTGACACACCAAAACGCCTACAACATGAGTGTGATATACACGACGCCAAAAAGAGAGTCAAAATAGACAGCTTGGTCGAGACTTTTGTCCTCTAAAGAAAATCAAGGGTTCATGGGTTGTTCGACTTTGAGATTTAATTTGGTCAAGGCTAGGTTGACAACAACTTCGACCCCCCAAGTACTCAATGACCTTTCCCTAGAAATCTATGTGCAGTTGATTCATGATCTCCAGCATATACTTAGGTTCCAGTACCCCTAAACTTGGGGAAGTCAGCTCTCGCCCACATCTGGAAGTTTTTTAACCACGGAAGGGATATTAAAGGAACACCTTTTTTTATTCACACGTTAAGCTACCTAGGCATGAAGAAAACTGAAAATTGCCTATAAGTTTTAGTTGTTGTTCACAGACGGGGATTCGTGGTGACTCCTGGTTGGTTAAGGGCATCGGGCATTTAGTTCCCCTCGAACTTCACCCCGAACACTCAACCAAACCTAAAGGCACTAGATTGTGGGAAGAGTCCATCCTCTGTCCCATGTAAGTGCGGGTGGTCGTGAAAGCCACGGTCGAGTTGGCTCGAGCATTAGGCTTTGAAAGGCTAAAGCATGCCGGGATTAATTAGACGATCCACTTATTCTATTGCTCTACGTCTTTGGATCTATTTGCTTATCTTCTTTCTTTTTTTTCTTTTTTCTTTTTACTTTTATTTGGGGAGCGATGGCAATCCTCTTTTTCAAAGGTGTCCTATCACTTGGGTGTTTAGAAACCTACAGGCTTGGCCAATTCTTTGTAAGTAAAGTCAAGGGACCTTAGTATACCATGGAGATCACATGTGTGTGTAACGCCCTGAAAATACCCTAACAGTTTTATAACATGTTTAGGGTATAAAATAAATTAAATTGTATTTTTTCGGCTTTTAAATTGCTAAAAACGAAAAATGATAAAAAAACCTGAATATTATACCGGGAGTTAAGATAAATTGGTAAAATGTCAAATGAGGACCCAAGGGTTATAAATGAAAAAGAATAAATGCCAAAGTGAGAATATTGAGAAGTGGAATGTCAAATAGGGAGAATAGGAGGTCTTTAATGCAAATGAGAAAAGATGATTAAAATGTGCAAACCAAACATGACCTTACACATAAAATGGGATAAGACAAAAGTGGTGTAGAAAAGCTCATTTGGGCATTCACATTTGAGTAGGGCTCTCGCATTTGAAAGGAGAAACCTTGTTGGGTTGATTGTCCCCCATTTAGTCCAAGGTTTTTCAAGTAAAGTGAAAAAAAAGAAGAGATTTAAGGTAAGAGACTAACCCTAACTTCCTTAATGTTGTGTTTGGGTTTAGAAAGAACCCTAACTTGGAATAAAAATGATGTTGATTGGTTTATTTCAGTTTTGGGGGTTGCTCTAAGTTGTTATATGGTTGTTTGAATTGGTTGTGGTCCTCAATTGAGGTATTTTTGTATAAAGGAAATGTTGGGTTTTTAGGGAGATGCTGTCAAAATTTTCCAAAACCCATATTTTTGTTTTGGCCATAACTTGGTCATCACTCATCCAAATTGAGTGATCCAAATTTTTGGATAAACTGGACTTTTAGACTTCTGGATAACCGGTGCGGAGATCTATCTTCGAGTAGACCTGCTCGCCCCTCTCAGTTGATCAAATAAATCATCAATCCTCGGCAAAGGGTACATATTCTTGATTGTAACCTTATTCAATTGTTGATAATCTATGCAAAGCTGAAAGTTCTTGTCCTTCTTCTTGGCGAATAGAACAGGAAGCCCCAAGGTGAAGTGCTCGGTCTAATGAAACCCCTGTCCAACAAGTCTTGCAATTGGACTTTGAGTTCCTGCAACTCAGTAGGCGCCATTCTATGCGGAGTCTAAAAATAGGCAATGTACCAGGGTGTAACTTGATAACAAAGTCTACATCCTGTGCGATATCCATGATTCTTCTAGAAAAAAACATCCTCATATTATTTGCAAACTACTAGAGTAAACTAACTCCACGATATAGGCTAGCCCTCGAGGTAAGGCTTACCCGGCTGACCTACAGTGTTGTTACCGTCATGATCTAGAAATAGTACACATGGTCTAGGAGTAAAGCATCATGTATCCCCACTGAAATATAAAGCGCACCACTTAGGGTGAAGCGATAACCCTTTTAAGATCACAATGATGATGACCCGTGTGTAGTCAGCTGAGTCATCGAGATGACGTAAAATTCAGACATGTCCATGACCACAAGGTCCGCGGTGAGTAGAATCGGAGATCTGCAACTCCGCGATCCCGACATATCTAATAAATTCTCACCCCAGTTCCTAAGGGAGAATTCACATGTAACGACTCTTCTAAGGTTTCGACATTTTAAGCCCAATTCCTTCACACATGATGCAACAACAAAGGAATGAGATGCACCAGAATAAAACAATACTCTTTCCTATAGGAGCAAGAGTAGAAACATACCTTGAATAATCGACTGATCTGCAATCTCAGCCTGCGGTGTAATGGCGTAGACACACCCCTGAGTCCCTGAAGTCCTGGCTTGTGAGCCCTGGCCTCGACCTCGACCCCTACCTTGGCCCATCTAGCTTGACTGTGACGTAATAGGGCCCTGTGCAGAGCCCTGCGATTGATACTGTCTCTCGTGGCCCATGGTGGGGTAAGGAGGAACAAACTGTGTCTATGCATATCCCACTGATGATTGGGACTAAGGTGTCCCATAACTCCGGGATCCTTCCCTCTGAGGACAATCCCGCCTCAAGTGTCCAGGCTTATGTTAGTAAGCCCTAAAAGATTTACCACCTGGAGATGATCGACCCTAGCCTTGGCCTTGGTAGCTGCAGCCCTGTCCTTGAAATCCTTGCAGAGTAGAAGTCTTTTGCTTCTTCCTCGAGCCAATAGAAGAAGGTTGACTCTCCTTCCTCTTATCTTTAACACCCATCTCCCGGATGTTCCATGCGTCATCCACTTCTCTCAATGGCCATAGCAATCCTGATCATTGAGTCAAAGTCTTGCAGGAGAAGTCCCACAATTTTACCCCGGATGGATAATTTCAGACCATCCTCAAATCTTCTCACCTTGGCCATATTTGTGGCCACATAATGATCATCAAAACAAACTAACTCTATGAACTTAACCACGTACTCAAGCACTGTCATTGTTCCTTGTCTCAATTCCAGGAACTCCCCGAGCTTTTGCATGTCGAGCAGACGCTGAGAAAAACATGCCCATGGAGAGCTCACGAAACTCTTTATATGTTTCAGGATATATATATTACGGAACTTTGATCGATCCCACCATACTTGGGATTCACCCTACAGCACAGACGTAGCTAGCTTTATCTTAGTAGTGGAGATGATCTCCATGGCCTCCGAATCTTATCCTGCGGGAACCAATGATCGGTATCATCGGGTCCTACGCCTCCACGAATGTTTGGAGGATGGTGTGCCTTGAACCTGCGGAGGTTACTTGACCTCCACGGCTGAAGTCGCTAGCATGTGCAATTGTAGCAGCCGCCACACCAATACCTTCCATGAAAGCTTGTTGATCAAAGGTCGGTGGTAGTTGATTATCACCCTACTCACCGTATCGGCGTCCTCTTCCTCTACCAGCCATCTACATGAGTCAGATAGAAATAGAGTCTTACATAACATCTAAGAATTGATCATGTTTCCTTGTCTAACTAGCACTGCCTAGGCCAGCTATTAATAGACATCACATCCTGAACTATTCCGTTCATTCATTTTCCAAACTCCTAAGGTTATGTTCTCTAACCTTAGTGTTCAGCTTTCCCTATATACATTCTACCATGTATATAATTCACGTAATATGTAACACACAATCACATAACGAACATGAATGCAGCGATCGGATACAGTAGTGCAAGCCCGTGCCCACAAATCGCTCCTGAAGTAATCGTATGCACAAACTACGTACTAGGCTGCTTGACACTTTAAAAAACCTAAGGGTCCATTGACCAACCGTTAACCCTCGGAAATATTCGTGGATAACGTATATCCCGGTACCCATGTTGTCTAATCCCATTAATTTGGATCCATTCATTGAGTCCTAGGTAATCACATACCTATGCCCTGACACCATGTTGTGAAGGGTCGAGTTACAATGGATATCGTGTGTTTGATACCCACCTTTGTCAATCGGTTCACCAGGGATCCGTTTAGCCACATTCAATAAACTTTTTATGTTATTTTCAAAACATATTACTGTGAGTTTAATCACAAACTCTATCACATACACAGGCATATGCCAAAACTAGTTCTTTCCAAATTTTTTACAAAAAGAACTATACTAGCCATAATTCAAATTTCTTCAACACTCTAGACGAATAGAGTTGTCCTTGGAATATACCTTGCACAAAATGTTTTCTGCCTATAAAGGGTGAGCCACGCCTAGTAGAGAGACATGCAATGTTCACAATGAAGCCATGGACTTTTTGGCCCATATGGCCAGGAAACCTCGAGGCATGGAAGCCGAACCGAATCAAGAAGAATTTGAGAAAATGAGGCCTTGACCCACCAAAGGGAGGCATTTATGCACTTTTGAAGACACGGAGATGAAAGCAAAATGACCACTTTGATGGCCAAGGTTGGGAGGAGGCCTTGAGTGAGGAAATCGGCATGAAGTGCAAGCGGTGATTGAATTGCACGCATTTCACCGCATTACATTTTAATTGTCGATCCATTAGCCATCTTGGGAACTTTGTTCGATGGTTCGCCGGTGAGATTTGATGCAAGAGCATGCCCACTTATCTTAGGTCAAAATAAGCCACCGACAAATGCTCCGTATGGCAACACCTATAACCACAGTGGAGGAATCATCAGAGACACATCATGGAAGCGAAACCCACTTGCATATGCTCCCACGAGCACAACAACGATTTATCACCCACATCGGCACATCAGCCGGTTTAGCTCCACATCGGCATAACGACGCGTATCCTCTCCTTTTTCTTTGTTGAGCAAGCAATTATGAATTTAAGCAAGGTAGTAGGTACGCTTTGTGGGAGGAACAAAGGTGTTGAATGTTCAAACTAATCAAGAGTGAGGCATTAGAGAGCTCGCTCAACAAGAAAATAGACAATATGCGTGCAGAGATCTCAACAAATATGAAAACTTGCAAAGTTCCATTTCGGAGTTGTCTAACCAGAGCGGGTCTGAAAAGGGAAATTCTTTTCCCGGACCGCAGTAGCTTAGGGAATGCATGAGATAGGCTCCGCCAGTGATCCCAATGCAAGAATTGATGAAGTCAAAGCAGTAGTAACGTTGAGAAGTGGTAGAGAACTAAGACCAGCAGTCCCAGACCCAACCAAGAAAGCTCCCACAGTGGTTGAACCACTAGAGGAAGAACAACCAGTAGGGGAAGAGGTAAAACACAGTGTACCCCCTTCCTTTCCCTAAGCACTTGAAAAGGAAAAAGTGATTAATGGCGAAATTTTAAATACTATGAGGGTGAAGGTTAACATCCCTCTTCTCGATATGATCAAAAACAGAATCCCCACGTATGCAAGGATTTTGAAGGACATGCACGGTAAAAGAGGCCTTAATGTGAATAAAAGGCCTTTTGGTGGCGAACAAGTGAGTGCCATCATTGAGTGCAAGACTCATGATATCACTTAAAGATCCGAGGTGTCCTACAATCTCAGTTAGCACATAGCGACACTTGTGTGGAAAGGCATTGCTAGATTTGAGGGCAAGTGTTAATCTCTTGCCTTTTTCCATGTATACTTGAGCTTGGGCTAAGGCGGGCAAGCCAACCACTATCACTTTGTCTCCTGGCCAGATGGGTCCATCAAAATATTCAAGGGACAATTAGGGGATGTTTGATTCGGGTGGACAAATTCTACTATCCAGTGGATTTTGTTGTACTTGATACGAGCGTCGCGATGAAATTGCCATGTGCCCGATCATCTGGGAAGGCCATTTTTTGGCGCTGATGCGATAATTAATTACATCGAATGGGAGTGATGCAGCTAACCTTTGGAAATATGACCTTAGAGCTCGATATCATCTTCCATTTGAGTAAAAAGCACATGCACGCAACGGGAGGATGTGATGAAAGAGGTTTGTACGATAGGAGCCGTCCTTGAAGAACAAGCCCAATGGTACTTGTGCAAGATGTATTAACCCGAGGGAGTTGGTTTTGGCGATGAAGACCAGGGGGCTTCGAGGAAAGTCGGCTACTTGCATGGGCAATGGAGAAGAAGAAAGGTTGAAGTTTTACCTGCTGCGGAGTGAGGAGCATGGTCTCAACGGAGTTAGATCTTAAGCCTTTACTTTACATATTGAATTGAAATATGCATTTTGGGGGAGGAAAATGCATTGTCGATAGTGATTTCTTCACTGAGCAATTCACGAGAGTTGGATTTGCTTCAAATACTCCGCGGGGAGCAAAGCAATCGGATGGAAGATTTCCGATTTGAAAGGCATTAGCCCACGATCGTATGCACCCATCATATCTACTTAGAGAGGAATCGCGAGTTCGGCTTGACCACAGAGGGCGAATCGCATGTATGCAGAGGTGAATGCAGTGGAAGTGTTGAAATTGCTACAAGCCGGCATCATATACCCCATATCGGAAGTAGCTCTTGTTTAAGTCGACGAGTAGTAATCGGGGTTACTATGGTGCTCGATGAGAAAGGAGAGGAATGCCCACTTGGAGCCTCTGTTTGGAGGGTATGTATGGGCTTCTGAGAAGGTTGAATGATTGACGCGAAAGGATCACTTTCCGCCCACCACTTCATGGACCAGCTCACGGAGAGAGTATCAGGTCATCCTTCTCTTTTAGATGGGTATTTAATTTATTTCCAGACCGAGATCATTTGCCAGTGTCGAGAAAAAGACCACTTTCACTTGTCCTTTTTTAATTTTATATGCCTATAGGAGGATGCCCTTCGGTCACATGCAATGCCCGGCCACTTTCGGCGTTGTATGCTCCGGTATTTTTCGGTGATATGGTGGAGCGTATTATGGAGGTTTATATGGATGACACTCTTGATTCTGAGGAAAGCTTCGATGAATGCCTCATCCATTTGGAAACTGTCCTCCATAGATGCATCGAAGAACCTAGTACTAAACTGGGAAAAATGCCATTTTATGGTAAATCAGGGCATAGTGTTGGGGCACATCATTTCCAGGAGGGGAATTGAAGTGGATAAAGCCAAGGTAGAATTGATCTCAAAATTGCCATCTCCTACTAATGTGAGAAGGCAGTCTGGCAATTCTTGGGACATGCGAGGCTTCTCCTTGAGGAGTTCATCGAGACTTCTCGAAAATTTGCTAAACGCTCTACAAGCTCCTTGAAAAGATGCAAGGTTGAATCTTGATCTGAGAATGCCAAGAAAGGTTCGAGGAGCTTAAGGCATATTTGACTACAGCACCCATCGTGAGAGGCCACGGTAGCACATTGCCTTTTGAGGTAATATGCGTGCTAGGCAACCTTAGCTGTCGGGCGGTTCTCGGACCAGAGAAGTAGAGGGAAAGTCGGTATGTGGTGTATTATGCAGCTAGCGTTAAATAGGCTCGGAGAAACTACACTATTACGGAGAAAGAATTTCTAGCGATGGTCTATGCTTTAGATAAGTTCCGATCTTATTTGATTGGGTCAGATATTGTAATCTTCACAGATCATTCAACATTGAAATATCTACTCACAAAACAGAATTCCAAGGCTCGGCTTATTAGATGGGTTCTATTGCTACAAGAGTTCAACATCCAGATTAGAGATAAGAAGGGTGTGGAGAATGTTGTTGCCGATCACCTCTCCAGATTAACCATAGCACACAATACCCACAACCCTCCCATATTTGATGAATTTCACGAGTCTCTCTTGGCGGTGAGTATAGCACCATGGTATGCTCACATTACTTAATTTTCCCCATTTGGTAATAGAGTTACCGGTGGAGTGGACAACATAGGATAAGTTCTTCCATACCGTACTATTGGGAGGATCTGTATTTGTTCAAGTATTGTGTTGATAAGATAATAAGGAAATGTGTGCCGGAAGAAGAACATGAAGGAATTTTCAGCCATTGCCATGATAGTGCATGTGGAGGGCATTTCGCTTCACAGAAAACAGCCATGAAAGTGTTGCATTCGGGATTTTATTAGCCGTCATTGTTTAAGAATGCCTACACCATGTGCAAGCAGTGTGATAAGTGCCAAAGACTTGGAAAGATTTCCCGTCGTCACATGATGCCCTTGAACCCCATTTTAGTAGTTGAATTGTTTGATGTATGGGGCATCGACTTCATGGGACCATTCCCTACTTCCTTCGGCTATGCCTACATCCTTGTGGGGGTGGACTACGTGTCCAAGTGGGTTGAAGCAGTGCCATGTAGGGCAGCTGACCACAAAGCCATGCTAAAATTCCTAAAGGAGAACATTTTCTCTAGATTCGGAGTTCCCAAAGCAATTATCAGTGATGGAGGTTCTCACTTTTGTAACAAACCCTTTGAGAACTCTTGCATCCCAAATATGGTGTTAAGCACAAGTAGCCACCCGTAGTATCCTCAAACCAGTGGTCAAGTGGAGCTCACCAACAGAGAAATAAAGACCATCCTGATGAAAGTTGTTAGTCCCCAACGGGGAAGGGTGGTCTTTGGAAGCTAGACTCATTGTGGGCATACGAGAACCCAACATACGAGACCATCCTCGGCATGTCCGTATCACTTAGTTTATGGCAAGGCTTGCCATTTACGATGAAATCGAATACAAGGCGTGATGAGTGGGCAATCTGAAATTTAACATGGATATGAGCAGGGATTGGCCCTAAAAGAATGCTTGAGATTGACGAGTTAGAAGGGCGGCTTGATGCCTACTTGATTCAAAATTGCAAAGGATAAGCGAGAAGAAGTGGCGGGATCGGCTCATAACGGGGAAGAGCTTTCATCCGAGATCAGAATCCTCTACGTATGATTCAAGCTGCATCTATTTTTCGAGACGACTCGAATATCCACGATGGTCGGGCCCATTTACATCATCCATCAACATATCTGAATAGTTCGGTTGACCTTATCAACAGAAAGATAAGAGAGTATTCAGGTTAGCAGACAGCAGTGAAGCCACATGTTGTTCGCCACTCTACGGAAGAGGAGGAGATATCCCTCCTTGATCCTTCATGTGACATTCGAGCCGCGCTTGTGTTGGTTTGGTACTCGGCTGAGACAATGCGACTGAATTTTGTTTTCTTTATTGGTCGATTTTAATTTTATTTTATTTTAGTATTTTTAATTATTCCTTAGTTTTTAATTAAAATCTTCTTTAATATTTTCAGCATAATGGTTCTTTTATTTTTGTTTTTATTGTGCGGGAAAAGGCGGGTAGGAACAAAGGAATTTTAGCTACGATGGCGAATATTTTTTGGAGCGAGAATGACCCTTAGGCTTCCTGCTTTTCTTCACAAGCCACCTTTGAGCTCCTTTAGACTGAAATCCCGAGGGCTTTTGATTTCCATCATCCTCTCGGCCCGATTTCTCGAAGCAGTTTATTTTTTGGAGCTTGGAAAGTCATGCGAGGGGCGGCTCTTTGGCTTCCAGGGGGTCCCTTGATTAACCACAAGCACCATTAAAGGACACACACCCTGACCCCAAATTCTTTTTAGCCTACGCACGCCCACCTGCCTGCCCCTTGAAAACAACACAAAACCCCCTCTTCTGATGCAAACCCTTTCTAGTGTCATTTACTTCCCTTGAATAGGTTGCGGACCCCATGCAAGAAGGCGATATTGCCTCACATTAAAAAGAATAGAAAGAAAAGAAAGAATGATAGGCTGGCTTTGCCTTGAGCAGAGCACGGTCGGGGGGCATATGGTAACCTTTAAAGCCTAGTGCCCTAAGCGATTGGTTGGGAGTCGACTTAGTGTCACTACACGGGTGGATGGGTGTGGAGTTTAGCGAGTTGTGAGTCTTTGGAGGCTCGAAATCATTCGGGTCAGGGGTGAAACCTATAGAGTTTGTGGTCGAGAAGATCCTCCTTGGCTTGATGCCCTAAACCTTCAACCCGGTTGGGAGTAGTGGGGGTGAATCCCACAGTTAGGCCGACTTTGGTGGTGAACCTCGACATTACTACACAACGCAAAAAAATTGTGTAATAATGGGCAGGTCCTGATCTATTTAGGTTGGTTAACATACAAGGTTATGGCATTAGCTCGGTTTGGGGGGGGGGGGGGGGAGGGAGAGTGTAACGCCCCAAAAATAACCTAAATTTTTATAATAATTTTATTTTATATTACGGGTATGGTGAAGTAAAAACTTGGGTTTGGAAAATTGATAAATTGACAAATTGTGAAAGGTAAATTTAAAGTATGAGCATATGATTGATTATTATATGCTAAAATGAGAGAAATTAGTGAACTTGGGAAATAAGCGAGTGAAAAAAGGAAAATGTGGAAATTTGTAAAATAAGGATCTAGGAATTGAATAATAAGCTTAAATGCTAATGTGAAATAAATGATTAATGATAAGGAAAGTGAAATAAAGAATTAGAATGCCAAAATGGAAAAATTGGATTTATTGGGTGGCTGACAAGGCCTTATGAATTCGTAACTTAGACAAAAAAAATGGGAAATGAGAAAAGGGTGTAGGCCAAACATGGCCTTACACTTAAGAGAGTTTTAAAGATAAAATTTGGTCCTTGAGTGCTCATTTTGGAGCACATCACGTTTTGAAGAGGGGAGGAGAAAGGAGGAGAGAAGGGAGGAGAAGAGCTAGGGTTTGCAAGAGATCAAACTTTGGGTGCGATTACTTTCCTGCTGCTTGCTCCCGAGGATCAAGAAACATACGAGAAGAGATTGGAAGAGGTTCAGGTAATAGATCAAACCTAACCTCATCTTCTATGATTTGGATTTTGGGAAAAAAAGTCTAACTTGAGGAAATAGATTTTCATTGATTCTAAACCACTTTTGGAATTGTTTTGAAGTGATTCCATGGTGGATTTTTGATATGGGAAGTATTGGAGAAGATTGGTGGATGAAAAATGTGTAAAAATGCAAAATCCCGAACATTCCCGAGCAGAAAACGAGCACCTGTACCGGTACAGGTCAAGCTGTACCGGTACACCTTGTGCAAAAATGGGCGTGGGCAGCTTTGTGCGGTCACGGGTTGAACGTACCGGTACGCAGCGATGGAAACCTATGCGGTATAGGTGAGGCATGCCGATGCAGGTAGTTCAATGACCCCATTTTGATATATTTTAGCGTCGTTCCCAGTCGTGATAGTATATACAGTATCGGGATTAAACAAATTAATGGGGTTGATTAAGGTTGACTAGGTGAAAAATGTACTATACCTGTTGCCACCGAAAAGTTCGTCTTCGAAGCGGACTTAGTGTCTTAACCAAGACTTTTAACAAAAATAAATTTGTAATTCACTAAAATTGTTTTAACAATTGTTTTATCCACTAAGAGTGGCGTGAATGTTGTGACTAGGGACGGGTGATGATCGCTAACCTAGGAGCCAGAGATCGAAGAGAAGGAAGCTAGATTCGAGCCGGCTTGGTTTGTTATCGACTATTCTTATTTCAAGTATTTTGGTAGATTACCAAGTAACTATGAAATGAGTGCATGAATGAGTATATGAATTAAGTACATAGATTGAGTATATATTTGAAAGATAATACGAAAGTGAATATGGAATTGAATGTGATAATTGAAAAACGAATGAAAAGTAAATGATGATAAGAGGCCAGGATTCATCAAGCGGGTCAGTGAGAATTTATCGAACTGAATGATATACCGAGATGAATGCTGACAGGATGCACGATAATCGTCACGAAAGGCACGAAATTGTCCAATGTCCACTTAGCGGGGATGCATATCGGCGTCAGTCATGATGGCGTATGGCATTGAATGTCCCATAGGCGGGATTCGCAGTTGGATCCCGATCGCTGATGCGTGATATGGCATTTAATTATTCCCATGTCGAGTTATAAAGCGGCATCCGTCATGATGGGAGACCCGAATTAGATTAAAGTGATACCATGTGGGGTGCACCAAACTGACATAAAATCATGATGGAACCAGAATGGTAGATGTGAAAGCACATCACGAATGATAATAAGGCGAGATTCATTAAACGGAATCGGAGTCGGAAATGCGAATTGGATAGTCAAAAGTGAAACGCCAACATTGACAGTGTAAAATGGGATTTTTATGAATATGTAAATCTCATGAATTGAATTGTGAAATGAATTGTTGCATTGAAAATGCATGATATGATATAGTAAAATGATTTGTATATTGAAAGCATCACGAAAATGAATAGCATGAATATATATTGATATATTAGGCATGGTTTAATGATAGGCCACATACTGGTTAATTGAATAATGGAATAGTATAGAACCGCTAAGCATGAAAATGCTTAGCGTGTGAATTTATCTATCGCATGGTGTGAATAAAAGCAAAGAGAAGAAGGCGAATCGCGACCTGAGTCATAGAGAGGAATCGGCGTATAAGTGTATACTCAGAAGTAATTTTGCATATCATCTTTTGAACAAGTGGTGTTTTGTAAGCAAAAGGGTTAAACCCTGAAACTTGATTTTGTATATCATTTTAGAAAAGGGCAAAAATCTTTTCCTTGTAAGTATATTTTATTTAATGTTTATGGGCATCACAGAATTGCTTTGAATTTGTAAATGATTATGGGCTTGCCCCAGCTAACCGTTTCATGACTAAACAAATTAATAATCTTTTGATAAGATAAATGAAAACGTCTCGGAATGCTTAGGACTCCGGTTCGGATCCGCCATTCGGTCGGGCCCGAGGGTTTGGGTTGTGTGACTTTTGAAAATTTAATAACACGGAAAATAAAAAGAAATAGCCAGGCATCCGGGGTTTCGGTTCGGACTCGTAATCGGGTGCAGGCTAGGGCTCGAGGTCGTTACATAGAGTGTACAGTTTTGTAGTTTATGATTGAGATCTGATCAAACAAACCCGTAGCTTTATGTAGAAGAGCCTGGTTCATGCCTTGAGGAGAACTTGTTGGGCGATCCAATGCGGTATAGTTTCCATTCTTTGAGATGGTTGGCTGGCTTAAGTTTCGTGATTCGTTACGGGGCTATGCATTACTTGCTAACCTTTTTTTGACCTCTCCCATCTTTATTGTTCTCTACTTGTTGATTACTTACGGCATTGCTACGGGACTAGCAGTAGCCGAGTTTGAGGGTGTGATTGGTGCCAAAGTGCTATTTTGAATTTATTTAGAATTAGGTTCTAAGTACTTTATTGTCTTAATCATATTAGTTAAACCGATTGACAAGTCTGGAATCCCTTTGATACTAATGAATTTGTATTCGAAGTACATTTGTGGTAGTTTTTACAGGTTTCAGAGGCCTATTCTATCATGACAAGCTAGGCATATTGAAGTTGAGTTGATTTACATCGAGTTCATATGATTTATCTTCGATTACATCAAGCCAGGAGTGAAGAAATTGAACGAGAGCAAGCAGGGAAATTTCGCTATAGGAGAGAGAAAATTTCGCTACGGCGGCCGAAAATTTTGCTACGATGGCGAAATCCCCCGCTGGCATCTTGAAAAATTTCGCTATGTAGTGAATTCGCTACTTGGAAATTTCACTACATAGCAATTTATTCTGATATTAATTTTAGTGTAACAAAAAAGTGAGATTTAATAATTTAATTTAAATCATTGATGTTGGTGCGGGGTGTAAAACGTAGCCTTTGAAATTTTGGTATTTTCATTAGATAATGAAAGTACGAATGATGTATAATTACTAAATTCTATAAGCTTGTTCTTTTTTTTTTTAAATTTAAGAATATTGTAAATTTTGTCTAGAATCTGGTGAAAAAGAAAGAAAAAAAACTAAAAACTACATTCATTGTTTAATTAATTGAAAGAGAATACAATATTGATTATTGAAAAATATGACAAAGAAAAATGTTACCTTATTTTGTAATATCAAAAACAACCCTCCTCTTCTTTTAGGTGGTGTTTTGTTTTTTTACTTAATGCTTAATAGAACATTTTTGAGTTTAATCTTTGACCAGTAATAGCATTAAGTATTAAGTTGTTTGTTTTTAACATTGGGTAGTGAGTAGGGATGACAACGGGGCGGGTTATTTCGGGTTCCCGCCCCACCCTGCTCTTAATGTGATGAGTTTAGTTTAACTGTAATCAGGTTTTTAGTGGGTTCAGATTTATTTTCTCAAACCCCGAGACGAGTTAATTCGAGGCAGGGTTCCATTATTTAATAAGTGTCTATGCAACTGACTAGTCTTTTCATTTTTATAAAATGCTACTTTGATAATTAATTTATTTTATGAGATACATTGCATAAGCATACGATCTTCTAACCTTCTTTTCTATTTGATACTCAATTTTTACGATATCCATATAACAAATTATGCATTTACAGTGTTTGCAATTGTTTAATTTCATGGAGCCTTTCCATTAATAAAGTACTGAAACAATTTGTCCTGGCCATTAGTTTTGCTTCAAGATCATGGTTCTACATGCATAGCCAGTGCTTTGCACAACAAAATATATATTTAATATATACTTAATTTAGTTATGGTAGGTTCATTCCCATTTGGAGGCACACAAAGGCTATAAGATCTATAGCTATTCTTTTGATGAAGAATATATGCCTAAAAAATCAAGAGAATAATATGCAAGGAGAATACATGATACAAAATTACTAGGTGTCATTGTCAATGCAATGAAAGCTAGTGGAACCTAATCCATGTATAAATTTTAAAAGAATGGATATACATGGTCTTCCCATTGATTTATTATGAAAAACTACTCATTTATAGATTCTAAGCTTGGCCGCTCATCATTTTATTATGAACAATGGACCCTAGACTATGCTTTTCATCTTTATTTTCCTTTAATTTGGTGTTATGCCTTGAGTTTCTTTTCTCCTAGTGCAAATCCTTTTTTAACTTCATTTAAGTTGTCGAAATTCTCAACTGAATCTGAAAAGGAAAGTAAAGCGAATCAATTAATGTAAAGCAAAGCCTTATGCAATGTTAGTGCATGGTTACTTATTATTAGCTAGCTTTTAAAAGCTCATATACTGTCTTTTACTTATTTATTTTGTTGATTGATGGTTGCAGAGGCAATGTTGAAGGTGATTAATTAGCTGGTGACATTGAGAAAGTCATCCGTCTCGGGATCGAATGCTTGAATGTTTATTTTATAAAATTTATAGGTTTTTTTTTGCTATGTTTAATTTTTTAGCTAAAATTTTATATTTTTCATTATATGCATGTCATTTTAGTTTATAGCAGCACTCTTTAAGTACATTATAAAGTTTTTTTCACAAAAACTTTTTATGAAAGATAATCTCGGTGCAAATTGTAGAGTTAGATGTCCATGCATAGATTGTTTGAATTCATATGTTTGGAGCCAAGATATAGTTTTTGATCATCTTTTAATCAAGGGCATTGATGGATTTTACACTCATTGGATATTTCATGGGAAAATCTAATTATAATGTCGGAAGCGAAAGGATCATTCTAATAATCAATCGAGGTTGTTGATGATGGAGTTCCACCAAATGATGAGATAGAGATGATGGGATCCAAGGGGTGTTAGATGACTATAAATTTACATAGGTAATGGCAGAGTAATATTGAAGATGATGCCACAAGAACTGGCTTACAAGAAAGTTTTTGATGAATTGTTGAAGGAAGCTGCCAAGAAATTATATTAGTACATTCAAAATTCTCTAAATTGTCTTTCATAGTTAATTAATTCACTTAAAAGTATATAACAAATGGAGCAATAAGTCTTTTGACATATTTGCTTGATTTGCTTCTCAACAAGTGTTACCTCATGGTGGGACTCTCCAAAATCTCACTATGAGAACGAAAGATGTTAAAATGATTTGGGATTTAAGGAATTATATATCTATTCATACTTGCAAGTATGATAGTGCACTTTTGGAAAGGAATTTGAGGCAATGGGAACAATGTCCTACATGTGGTACTTCTAGATGGAAGTCAGTGATGGTAAGGTAAGAAGATCTCACCTGAAGATATTCATATTATTTTCCTTTAAAGCTTGACTAAGTATTTTGTCAGTAAAAGCTTCTTGCGGATATGAGATGGCATAAGGATAAAAGAGTTAATGATGAAAATTTTTTAAGGCATCCCGCCGATGGTAAAGCATGGAAAGATTTTGATAAGGAATTTGTGTTTCCCGAAGACTCTCATGTGTTTGACTTGGCACAGCAACGGATGGTTTAATCCATTTGGGAATATGAGTAATTCATAACTTATAGTATGTAGCTGTAATTCTTCCTCGTATAACTTCCCTCCTTGAAATGTATGAAAAGGAATTCTCTATGATGTCATTGCTTATTCCAGGACCTATTTCACCTGGAAAGGACATTGATGTATACCTGCAACCTTTAGTGGATGAGTTAAAAGAGTTATGGGGAAATTGGTGTAGAGTTATATGATGCATCAAAGGAAAATTTTCAAATGCGAGCGGCTCTTTTCTGGACCATAAATGATTTTTCAGCTTATGGCATGATGTCTGGTTAGTCAACCAAAGGATACATGGATTGTCTTACTTGTAATAAAGATATATGTTCCCTTAGATTAAGGAGCAAAATTTGTTATATGGGACACCATCGCTTTTTACCTTCAAATCATAGTTGGCGAAAAAGTAAGAAATTTAATAGTAAGACAGAACATGGAGTAGCACCAATAGAGTTATCTGGTGATGATATTTTTCTTCAACTAGAAAATTTGAATGATGTAAAGTTTGGAAAGCATCTTAGTAGTAAAAAAAGAAAACGTTCCCCCAATGAGTTGAATTGGACCAAAAAAAGCAATTTTTTGTTGTATTAGACATAGTTAAAATTAAAGACATGGATGTAATGCATATTCAAAGAATATTTGTGATAGCATTTTGGGAACATTATTGGAATATCGAGGAATTAAAACAAAGGACACATTCAAAGCGAGGCAAGATTTGGAAGACATAAACATAAGAGAAGAGTTGCATTTGATAAAAGAGAAGTGATATGCAATGCCAGAAGCATGTTATACTTTATCTAAGGCTGAGAGGCAAGGGTTTTGTGAATTCTTAAAATTTGTGAAGTTTTCGGATGGGTATGCTTCAAACATCTCTAGGTGTGCATCGATAAATGATGGCAAGATATCAGGGTTGAAGAGTCATGATTGCCATGTTCTTTTGCAACGATTACTCCCTATTGGCATTCGTGGATACCAAAAGAAGGAGGTGTACGATGCCTTGACGAGTTGGGACATTTTTTTCAAACAACTATTGTAGACTTTAAAAGTAGAAAGTAGAGAAAATGAAGTCGACATAGTTGTAATTCTTTGCAAGCTGGAAATGATCTTTCACCAACTTTCTTTGACACAATGGTGCATTTGGCAATCCATTTGCCAAATGAGGCGCTGCTTGGTGGTCCAGTTCAAAATAGATGGATGTTTCACACTGAACGGTAAGATTGTCTTTACATCTAGAGTGTTCTTTTTAATGACTTAGAATAATTTACAGATTGTAACTTTGAATATGTTTTTGTAGAGAGTTAGGTGATCATAAGCGTAATGTTAGAAACAAGGCTCGTCTTGAGGGCTCAATTGTTGAGAGTTATATTGTAAATGAATGCTTAGCTTTTTGTTCAATGTACTTGCATGGAATTGAAACTCAATTTAATAGAGAAGAAAGGAATAATGATATAGCAGAGGATGGTGGATTGTCTATTTTCTCCCAGAAAGTTAGACCAGTTGGAGCGACTAAATATGTTAACTTGAAAGAGGATTTGGAAAGAGCTCATTGACATATCTAAGTAATTGTGCTGAAGTAGAACCATATATGGAGTAAGTGTTACTTGACATTTCTAATGATTACTTATAGTGTTTTCCAATATATGATTAATGACAATGTTATTTTTTAGAGCACATGGAACAACTTGTGCAAGACAAATACATTAGTCATAGAAGATAGACACAAAGCTGAATTTCCTTTATGGTTTAAGAAAAAAGTAAGTAATTTGAAAACACAATGTTTATATACAATAATATAGATATAGATTCAGCTTATATAAATATCTACCTCTGTTTTTTTTTTTTGGTAGATGATGCATTTATACAATAATCATTCACCAGAAGCTATAGAAGCATTATATGCTTTAGCATGTGGACTAGATGTTGAAGTTAAGAAATACAACACTTGTATTGTCAATGGCGTAAGGTTTCATACCAAGGATCGTGATAGTCAGCGTAAGACCCAAAATAGTGGGTTGATGGTTGAGGGGAATCATGGTGATAATATTGTGAATTTTATGGTGTGTGATATTTTGGGTTAGATTATTTAACGAGGCCAGGTTGTGCTTTTCAAATGTGAGTGGTTTGATCTGGCGGTAGCAAATCCGGTATAAATATAGATGCGATGTTATTAGCGTCAATGTTAAAGTCACGCACTTAGTATGAAAATGATTCTCGTACTCGCTTACTGACCAAACATATTTTTTATGTCAATGGCACAAAGTTGGGGAAGAATTGGCAAGTTGTGCAAAAGTTTCAGCATAGACATGTATTTGATGTTCCGAAAATACAAAATGATTCTATGGATATTTCCAATGATGAAGTGTATCAAGATGAATTACAAGAGCAAGTGAATGTTCATTATGTTGGGGTTCAAGAAATGGATTTATTGCTAAGAGATGATATGGATCCTGAAATTTTTAGACAATAATATAATTGAGAACAATATAAGAACCCCAGATTTGTTAATGAGGAGGAAGAAGACATCTTAGAGAGCATTATAGTGAAGAAGAAGAAGTGAATTTATTAGTGATGAAGATATGGATGTTGGGTGATAATACTCTTTCCATTTCATGTAATTTAATTTGTACATGCTTTAAGTTGTTTCTTTCATAAAGTTGTAGTTATGCTTTAATATGCCAAAGAGAGTTAAGTCTCATTTTCATTGTTTGACTATAATAGGTGTTGAGAGAAAAATGGTTTTAATTTTCAAATAATGCTAAAGTTTCTTCTTTAGACAGTAGTACTCTTTCAAATCTTCCATCCCGACTACTTCACCTTTAATTGACAATATTCCATCGGTTGAATCACTTGAGTCGGCTCCTACAATTAGGCCCGTCTAATTCGAGAACTTGAATAGAGTCCATTCGGCTAATCAAAGTAGTAGTGTAGGTTAGAAGTAATCTATCCATTGAATTTATCAAGCTGTATTCTTTTTTTTTCATAAATCATTGATAACAAAACTGACCTATCCATTAAATTTATTGTATAGCTTCAACAGAAACTAGAGCCAAACAAGGTCGCACTCGAGGCAAAAGGATTGAAAAAATGAACAAACGGCAGGGCAGGGAAAATTTGAAAATTACTATCGATGCAGAAAAAGGAAGGCCAATTAATAGAGTTTAATCGGCAAAGCTTTCAAATCAATTGGGATTAATATCTAGGGAGTGCATACATGTGCCAAATAAATGACGTGATATGGAGGATGATGATTTTAATCTTACGATGGATCTTTAGGTAAGTGAAAATATATCTCTTTATTTATTGCAAGCGACATCATTTAGAAATCAAGGTTTCAATTGTGCGCTAGAAGAAGTAGGTATACCACAGTATGTAGGTTGTGGATTCCTTATTAATTTAAAATTATTGACATCTAGAAGCGGTTCTTTATCTTCTTTGCACCACTAAAACTCACACTTGGGAAGCATCAAGCAACTCTATGTTTATTGATATGCATGTGGCACATTTTTCTTGTCTAAATGCGCTCAATTTTCTTCAATCAAATATTTGATTTGTCAAGGTGAAGTTTATTAGGCGGGTATATAATACCATGAGAATGAGAGCTATGCTTGTCTTGTTTGTTTTGTGATCATAATTTGTCAGTGAACAACTTTCTTGAATGCATTTGTTCTTACCAGTTCATAATTTGCCAAGTTAACAATATTGCATATGGAGTATATGCTGTCAAACTTTTATCATTGACATTGACAATCAAGTATTTCTTGACCCTTGTAAAGTCATTAAGAAGGATTGGGGTATTAGAATGATGACATATTCACCTTTTCTAGTTCTAAAAGAAAAGTAGTCAATGACACTAAATTTACACCAAATTCGTTGGAATTTAAAATATCCGATACTCATGTTATATTTATAACAATGTCTTATCAATTTCATTTATCTTCTTGATATTCAATTTCTTTTCTCAAAGGTCACCTTCCATTAGATAACTTGTTTCTTAAGACATTGATTTATTGTGAAGTTAGGTACATGTAGAAATCCATAAGAGATGTTGAATAGCGTAAAGGAATTAGTTATGTATTACTATGCAATTATGTTGAAGTTTAAAATTATCAAATTGTTTTCTTAGAAGTAAAGCAGCAGTAAGTTAAGGACAACCAACTGTGTGGTATTTTTCGTGGGTTTAGCCTATTCTTTGTAGTAGTGTTCTGACTGTTTTGAGAATCTTAGTGTAGTTGTTTTATTACCCAGTGACTCTCTTTCTTTCTTTTTTAAAATAAGTGACAGTATGTAAACCTTGAAATTGCATTCAATCTGTTTTATCATAATTTATCAATTTCCATTTGCTGGGTTTCTTATCTACATATTTATCCTTTGTTCTTCAAAAAAAAAAAAAAAAAAAATTACATATACAGTTAGATATTATTGATGACGATGGCGTAATTGATAAGATTAAACAATTTACAAACTACGATATAGAATCATGATATACTTTGCATAGCATTTAATAGTTTAAGTTGGTTTAAGTTAGCAAAGCAAGCTAACAGAAATTAAACAAAGATGTTGAAACTCATATTGGAATGATGCTATTGTTAAGGTATATTAATAAATGTTAATATATAATTAGTTAATAATGGATATACTTTTGTTTTTATTGAATTAATTATTAAATGTTATGGGCAAAATATTAAAATCTTATAATGAAACAAGTTCAACATTATATCAAATCAGGATCAATTTGCTTTTGTTGTTATTCGAAATGAAATTGTATCATTGAGAAATTAACAAACTTTTAGTTTCTTAAGTGATTGACTTGTGACTTTATCTTGACATGTGTTATTTTATCTGTTAGGAGAGAAATTACTTGATGATGGGGAAGAGTGTGATCAAATTCTTTTTAAGTTCTTTGTTTTAAAAGGAAGATGATTATTTCAACGGTGGCGAGAGTCAATATATAAGTGTATTGTTGTGCTATATATTCTAACTCTAAGTCATAATGATTTACCATTAATCTATATTGTATTCTAAAATTTTGAAGGAAATGATGGGCTTGTTAGAGAGTAAGAAAGTAACTGATCCAGAGTAGAGTTGCAGATTGAGTTCTTGGGACCTAGTCTGGCTACATAGAGTCTTGGATATGGCCCAAATACAAAAAAGGAAAAGGAATGACTCAAATGCCCGAATCTCACAGCTTGAGGAAAACCTTCTAAAAGAAAGATGTGAGAATGAATCAAATTGGTTGATAGAGTGATTATTTGACTAGCGTTGGAAAATAAGAAAGTTGGATGTTGACCTATTTCAATCAAGAAAGCATTCATTGCTTTACAGAACTGTAAGAGAAAGATGTTTGATATGTTTCTCGCTATAAATGGTCATCCACCAACTCATATTTGCTTGAAAGATTTATTGGAAATGATTCAATTTCTTACTCTCTCACAAGTTTACTTCTAATTGGATTTTATTGTTAATGTTCATGTTCTTTGTTGTCCATTCGGGTCTGGGAAGAGAAGAGGTACAGTCACCCCAACAGCTGGATTGATTTAATTTTTAGACTTTTTAGGTTTTAGATTTTGTCATATGAATTTAACATGAACATATTAAGTAGATGGTATAATATATTTTATGTTCTTGGTATGTTAAATACTTAATTTATTAATATCTGGGTACTATATGGATTATATTTTAATCACAACATTATAACATGAATGTTATTTTCTATAATTTTATTTTAATGTTAATGAAATTATATACAAGTGGCATAATAAGATATATATTTTATTGTATATAATAGTAAACTAAAAGGAGTGAGATGGTGACATTTTCCATATAATTTTAGGATAGCTCAGTTCAATCACAATTCAACAATAATCTATTGATTGTGGGCGAAATGATATTTCTCCAATTATGATCATTTAACCCTTTTATTGGGCGAAATGATAATTTGTCTTCCAATTTGTCTGACCCTTTGTGGAATGATGTTATTGTCAAATTAATCATTCAAACCTTCTTGGACAAAATGGTATACATCTGCAATTACGATCACAACCCTTTAGTGGGCCGAAAAGTTTTAGATCTCTAATTATGATAATTATTTCTTGGATGAAATAGTTCTTGTCTCTAAGTGTTTGAATCGTGGACCAAAAATTTTAAGTCCCCAAAATGGTCCATTTAACTTTAGACATCCATTTGTGGGCCAAATATCCTTTACAGATGAATAGTTATTAATTTTAGGGACAAATTTTTGTCACCAAAATATATAACCTATTGTGAATGAAACTTATTTTAGTCACAAATATATCTTCTTGGGGATGTTTATTCTTTGAAATCCACGATTATCTTTCTGAAATGAGCCTTTGAGAATGTTTATTTTGATCACAATTATCTCTATGGACGAAATTTCTACATTTGTGGACTAAATTTTTCGTCAAGAATTCCATTATTTGTTGTAGTTTGGTTGAAATGAAACCAATTTCATTGACCGAAACGAAGGCCAATTCTCATCCATATGAATGAGTCGCGTGGAGAAAATTTTCTCTCGAGAAGCTAGCTGCCATTGTGCGGCGTTTATGGGGCGATCCCACTTATTACCATGAGTATCAAAATGTCTGAGCGAGAGAGAAGAAACTGGAATGAAATTAAAATGACGAGAGCTCCCTTTGCGTTGCCATTGATGATGTGCATAGTACTGATGTTACTCTTCCACGCAAAAATATCTAAATCCGCGACTCTCGGGTGTGAGACGATACCACCTTCTCGTCCACGGGATCTGGCAGACAGAGAATGCACGGACTTTGAGGAGCGAGTTAGGCTATGGGCTCGGGGGACAATTGAAACAAGGTGAATAAACAGCCTCTTCATTTACAGGTCATGAGTCAGGTGCTTGCCCAGAAAAACTTTGTCCACTAATAAAACCCAGGAAAAATGTTATTATCTAATCAGATTAACGATATTGCTTCCGTGATTCTTACGCTCTCTCTCACTCTTTTATATGTATGTTCTCTCTGTCATCATTATGTTTAGATTCTCCCATAGTGGGCTACTGGGTTTCATGTCATCAATGTTCTTCTTAGTTGATTATCCTTTTTCTTCTCATAAGGAAGAGAATCATATTTCCATGGGACGAGTTTCTTAAAAATGTTTTAACACTTATGTTGTTGATTTTTGTGAATGTCACTTTAACATACGTAATGATAGTTAGAATAGTGCACGAGCGTATTAGGAAATTAAAGTGTTTTCAAGTTAATACTGTACCGAAAATCAAACTTCTAATTAGACGAAAAATAGGTACCCTGGTTTCCTTGATTTCCCCATAATTAACTAAAAATGCTATAATAAATAAATTGAAGAAAATAAAATGAAAGTCGAAGGAATTACTGAAGAAATTGTTGTATTTCATTAGGAAAACTAAAATGAAGGAATTACTGTAGAAATTGTGGTATTTCACTAGGAAAACTGAAATGACAAAGTACTACAAAAATGAAAGAAGCTTGAAAAATTCTATTGGAACGACTAAACTGCTAGAAGTGATTCTTTATTGTTGATTGGTTGGTTGTTGGTTCCTTCCTCGTGAGAGCTCTCCTACTTTTATAGGAGTCCTTGAATAAACACCTAAGTTCTCACTGCCATTTATAAGTAATTGCCCCGTCTTCTATAGGGAGGCGATTAATTAGTGCTATTTTGAATCCTATTCAAGATAGGTTTTGAGTGCTTTTCTTGCTAATCATATAGTGAAACCCAGTGACATGTGCAGGTCACTTAGTACCACTAATTCCATTTCGAGTTTGTTTTTGGTAATTTTGCAGGTTTTTGCATGCCTCAGCCAATAATTTCAAGTTTGATATCAAGTTGGTGCGGAATGCTGAGGATTTACAGTGATTTCATCAACTAGAAATGAAGAAATGTGAAGTGGAGTTGATGAAAGGTTGATGCAGTGGCAAAACAAGCAAGCAGGGAGAAGCAAATTTTAAGCTATGCATTGAAATTTATTTGAGATTCTTGAAAATTTACGCAATCCTAGCGAAGCCCACAACTATCTGGGGGCCCAAGCTAAGCTAAGCGGGGAATTTCGTACAACCTAGCGAGAATTACTGTTCATAGCGAAATTTTTTATTTTCGCTATCTCTTGAAATTTTTAAGCTAGCTTAAGCGAGAAATTTCGCTAACATAATTTTAAATACTATGAATTCTACATAAGCGAAAATGTTTGCCACTGTGTTTTTGATATTTTTTGATTCAAGCGACCACGTTTTGATTAAGTACCATTTGTCCTGTTGTATTTCATATTTTAGGCATTTTGTCATTTCACCTTAGGGGTTGGCTATATAAACTCCCCTACAACTTTGTAACCTAACTTTTCCATTTTATGCAAGTTTCCCTTGACTTTTCGTTTTAGGTTTTATTTTGCTCTCTTCTCTCTCCTCTCTCTGCTTTCTCAGCTGCAAACACACCTTGAGGATGACAACTCAAGGGATGCTTAGCTAAGCCTCAAAGCCTTGAAGGAGGGTTGCTGAAGCTTGGTTTTGGGACTCACTGGGGTTGTCCTCATCTTTAAATAATCTGAGTGCGCATTTATGGTTCCAAACTTTCCAAACTAGGGGTTCATGCCATTTAATGTCCTTTCTTTTTGGTCAATACTTGTCATGTAAGGGTTGAGTGCATTCTTAATGGTAGATGCAGCATTCTTTAGATATCATTCACGAGCCATTGAAATGAGGTTAAATGTAAAGGTTTCAAGCGGCGGGACATTGAATGCTTAGTATTTGATTTGACTCAAATAGAATTGGTTCTAAGTTAGGTTTATAGCTAAACAAAGAATCCAGTTCAGCTTTGACTATATGTCATTTGCCACTAATCTGCGAGAAATAGCAGGGGACACTTTAATACCCCATGTTATCAAGCTAGTGACCCAAGCCTTCAAGGTTACCATTTCCTTTCAGTTTCAAGCTGTTCAGTTATCAGTGAACAACCAACTCCCCTGTTTTTTATCGAGAATCAAAAATCCAAACAAAGAATCTCACCATTTTCCAAACATTAAATGCGAATCGTGCGTGGGATAGAAACCCATCCCGTGTTCGACCCTAGACCGCTATACTGCGGTAAACTTGACTACGGCCATTAGGAGAGATATAGGAAACAAATATTGTTGATTCCGGATCCGCCTGCCGTGGCGCGAATCGAGGCTTGCTCCCCGAGTTTTCTCCGTACTTGAATACTTTGCCCACTTCTTGTCATGTTCTGACTTTGAGAAAAAGTCTCGTTTGACTTTTCAAAAAAATTTAAATATTTTTTAGAAATACCCCTATGCTTTTCTTTGGGCTAACTCAAATGGATCTAGGTCCATTTTTATTTGGAATTTTTACTCATGAGCTTAGGCTTAGGCCTAAACCAATACTGAGTTAGGCTAAATTTTAATTTGGGTGCAAACAATTGCCCCCTACATACATTATGGCCCGAGGGCCATATTGTATGTATTAAAAGTTCGAATATCATTTTCTTGGCCTCATTCTCACTACGAGGCCCAATGTTCAATCAGTACATGTATTGTTTTGAATTTGAATTAAAGTGGTCCTAGGACTGATTTTGTTTATTTCACAATGGATATTGGTAACAGGTTCAGCACTAGAGAAATGCGTGTTTGAGAAAACAGTGGATAAAAAACCTACTTTCTTAACTCAAAAACTTAGGCTAGTACAATTTCCCTATGCTTTGACGTATTTTTTTGTCTTATGCTTGGCAGAAATATTGAAGGTATTTCCCATTGATGAACCTTTGGTGTGGCTCCCTTTGTAGATTTTATATTGAATGTGTTTTTGTCATTTTTATAGTAGGTTTTTCAATTATCACATTCTGGGGTTTGCTTCCTTGATAGGGTTCAATGGTGATCCCCTTGTAAATGCGGCCTTCATATACTGTAGATTGTTTCTCTTTCAATTCTATAAGGCTTTTCTCCATCTCCTTTGACTTGAAGAAAGTGGCAAGTTAGAACTAATTAGAACAATTAAATGAATTCGCACATATAGAATAATTCGAATTTGTTTCTTCCCAATACGGATTGCAAAGCAGGACTTGGCATCCCTCTGCATCTCTTCTTCTAAATTTGGTTTTCTCTGGACTAGCCATTGCTTATTCCTTCAATTTCTCCGATTCCTTAGTCTTCTTCTCTGGTGCTTCTTTAGGTGCTTTATTGAGTTGTCTTTTCTCCATAGCTCTTTGTCTCTCTACATTATTCTTTTTTGAGTCCTAGTGAGCTTTTGGAGAAATTTCTTATGTTGTACCACATACCATTTTGGTACAGATGAGACAATAGAAGAAATTATAAACCTTAAAGGCATTTCATCCTTGAAGGATTGTTCATGCCCTTTTTCCTTGGAGAAGCATTTCTTTCTTTTCGAAAAACATTTTTTCCTTTAAGAATTTCTTGTTCTTTGCCTCCCTTGCCCGCGCCCTATTGGATTTTTCCCATATTAATGGTTTATATGCTCTTCTTTTTTCTTTTCTCGGACTACAGACACTCCTCTTTCTAACCATATCATTTTTATAAGTTAAGTATTGCTTAGGAATCCATACATTTCTTATCTTAGGGCTTGGTGGAATTCCTCTTGCCTTCTTTGAATTCTTTAATGACTTGAAGTTAAAAGCAGTTGTGTTGATTGAAGCTACTAGCGGGTATGAGTTTTCATCAATCAATATGGCTTCTTTTTCTCCAAGGAACTTCACTATGACTTCCTTTTCTCTAGGGAGCTTCACCATGACTTTCTTTTCCCCAGGGAACTTCACCATAACTTCCTTCCTTTTCTCAGGGAACTTCACCATGACTTCCTTTCCTCCAAGGAACTCCAGTATTCCCTTGTTGACCTTGTCTTAGATAACATTCCTGAAACTCTAACAAGAATTAGTACTATGATTCTAGGCGTTATGATATTTATAATAGACTTTTCCTCTAAGCTTCTCTTTGCTAGGGAGATGGTGATCATGAGGAAAAATGATGAACTTCTCCTTCATAAGGAATTCCTTAGTCTTTGCCACATCAGATGTATACTAGGCTTGTGCATTAGAGCCTTGTAACTTCTTACCTAGGTCAGGTGGTGGAGGTGACTACATAACAAGTTGGGGAATTTGTTGTCCCCTATTAACACCTACTCCAAAGGGTGGGTGCATGGTGCCCCCCGAGCCTTTAGTTGATTGAACTAGCTCATTATTGACTCCAGGTTGTGTAGTTGTGTTAGTGTGAGAAAATAAATTTTGAGGAGTTACTAATATGACAGTATTAGGAGGTTCACCAGTTACACTCACCGGATTGTCAACTTGCACATGGCCTTGGCCTGCTCGACCATTTGTGATTCAAGTTGTTGTGAGATAGTTAGGCTCTGGTTCTTCAATTCATCTATCAAAGCTTGAAAATTATCAAATGTGTTAGAAAAATGGTTAGGTAAATCAATTGGTTGAGGATTAACCAAATTTCTTTCAATTTGCTCCACCATTGCTAGAACAATTCCTCCATGTACTGCTTTTGCAACATCAGATCCTGAATCTTGAGACTTTACAAATATCTTACTCCAAAATTTTGGTGGCATCTTAAGCAAAGACGGGTCCAACCAAGCGTGCCAAAAATATGTTGTTGATTTTTGTGAATGTCACTTCAACATACATAATGACAATTAGAATGGTGCACGAGCATGCTAGGAAATTAAAGTGTTTCCAAACAAATACTGTGCCAAAAATCAAACTTCTAATTAAACAAAAAATTTGTTCATTGTTTCCCTTGACATTTCCTCATAATCTAAGAAAAAATGCCACAATAAATAAACTGAAGAAAACAAAATAAAAGATGAAGGAATTATTGTATTTCACTAGGAAAAATTTAAAAATGAAAAAGTACTCATAAATAAAAAGCAGAAAATTCTATTAGAGCGACTAATGCTAGAAGTTGTGGCCTTTAAAACCAAGTCTGTCAACCAAAA
Organism: Tetrastigma voinierianum; assembly: GCA_016808115.1. Taxonomy (NCBI): domain Eukaryota; kingdom Viridiplantae; phylum Streptophyta; class Magnoliopsida; order Vitales; family Vitaceae; genus Tetrastigma; species Tetrastigma voinierianum. Next base: position 155,293 of record JAEQBH010003034.1, read on the forward strand.
TCAACTTCTGGAATACTTATGGGTATCGTATATCACCGATACCATACTAATGTCTCATTCACGAGACTCATTTATGATAAAGTAGTGGCTGGGCCGCTGACCATACTCAAAATATTACCCAAGACTATGTCACAATAGTCCTTAAGAGTCTATTACAACACTCTTATACAAAATCATATATTAACACTATTTTTTTCTAATATATTCTACAAAATGAATACTCAGGCCACATATGGCCTTCATAATCTGACCTTCAATGAGCGCCATCCACGGTATACATCACACTTGAAATATTTTTTCCCATAAAGGGTGAGCGGCAATAGTAGAAATACCTCCTACAAGACTACTCTCCCCACCTAAGTGCACATCTGATATCCACTCACCATTTCGATCACATTATGAACACTTTTAATTCTTATATGGAATCCTACATTACCAGTACCATGAAATGAGATGAGACTAAATCATGTACCATGCGCTCGAGTCCTCAAACTCCCTCACACAACGCCTAAGCCCATGTGAAAAACCGTCATTCTGGATGACATCCAATGATCATTTCAAAACAAATTTCATTTGTTTATAAACCAAAAGCTTTTGAATGATACCTCCTACAATGATAATTTTTATTAAAATCATGCGCCTTTTGTGGAGTAGCAGTTTTGGTGTCTCAGAGACGTGAAGCGGGAAGAACGTATTTTTCTGAAAAAAAACGAATCAGTAATTCTTGTCAAGACGGTACAGGCAAAACCCTAGATTTTTCTCTAGATCTCGGATGATGAAACGAATAGAGCCTTTAGAATCATCTCGCGAAATCTAGTTGAACTAGATGAACAAGTCGAATCCCCAGACAGCCGGTTTTTCACACAATTCGAGGTTCAACGGGCCAATCACGGGGTGACACGTGGCATGAGAGTGCATGTCAAGTGGCACCGGAATTGGGGACACTTGGCACTTGAGTGGCCAAGTGTCATGCCCTTGTGAATGCATGCATTATTATAGTGGGATGAATTTTGGCATGAGTGACACATGCCTTAACTTAGGTCATGTGTCATGCATGTTTGAGAACATGTCTAGGCTTAGTGGTTTGTGTTAGAATGAATCAAGCATTGTGAGGAAGAGAAGATTTTGTGAACTGAGGAGAGGAGAGGGGGATTGCTGCTGGGCAAGGTCAGTTCATGGACTGAGGTGAGAAAGGAAACCAGAAAAACGAAGCAAGAAAGAAAGGAAGAGAAAGGAGGAGGAAGAGCCAAACACCTCCATTATTTTTGCAAGGTTGAAGAATCAAGGACTTGATCCCACACACTACAAGAGGTAGGGACTTTGCCTATTTGGTTATTTTCCTTTCTTAGGGCCATGGAAATTGTATTGGTTGAGTTTGGTTGTGACCCTCAATGGAGGAGATTTCGTGTATAGGGTAAATGTTGTGTTTTAGGGGAGATGTTGCCCAGTTTTTTTCCCTTCGACCCCTTGGCTGAGTTTTGGCCATAACTTGACCATAAATCATCTAAATTGAGTGATTATGGTTTCTAGGTAACCTATACTTATATGAGAACATACCTCTTTGAAATAAGTCTATCCTATTTCCGACTCCTTTTGACTCAGAAATGCATTCAAAGTGGAACTAGGTTCAGGCAGTTTTCTTGTGCTATGTTGAGATCCCATGACTATGTTTTGACCATAACTTGGCCATCACATATCATAATTGAATGATTCCAATTTTTGGGTAAACTAAACTTATAGGAAAACATATCTCCTTGAAATAGGTCTATCAAATTTCCGACTCCTTTCGACTCAGAAATGCATTCAAAGGGGCCCATGTTCGGAGTAGTTACGGTCTTGTTTGAAAGCTGAGTAGCCATGTTAAGCAGTGTTTCCTTTAATATTTCTCTTGCTTTTAGATCAGTTTTTAAATCATGGATTTTGTGATGTTTGGGGTTAATCTCTATACTTTTCGAGTTATGATGGTATATATGTGAGGCTTTAATCTTAATCAGCGAATTGTGGATGAAATTGCATCTCTTGGTTAAGAGATGACATGATGACTTTATTGTGTGTTCCAAACAATTGGAGTTATATGTGTTTTGCTTGAACATGGCCATGTTTGGCATGTTGCGATGCAATAGGAATTTGAGGTGCTATGTCCCGTCACAGGGCGTGAGCCATGACCTCTATTTTCCTAATTGATGTTAAGAGTTATGGGAATGTATGCTTGCATGATGTATTGAATTGAGTGAGTGGAATTCTAGTATGACAACATGTAAATTGATATTGAATTGAATATATGAACTGCTGTGTGCATTAGACATGAGGGTTCATGGTACACACCTAGTGTCTGGTAAATATCTATGTAGAGATGCCTTCACACATTAGGCGTGATTTTTGGCGAGTTTGAGTGCAACAATTAAGAACTCATTGGTGTATAACAAATCCGCATTATGGGTGTGTGTACATGTTACTGATTTGGCACTGCGTTTGGTGCTGAATTGTGTGGGCTCGGGAATGGGACCAGTCGATTAGGTCTGGTGTTAAATGAAAATGGAAAAAGAATAGTGTAGTATGTGAGGGGATAGAACCGCCTCGGGTGAAAAGCACGAAACACAGTTAGACAAGGTATCCATCGGTGAATGTCGGAGGGTGTAAGAGACCTGTAGTGAGACCTTGAAAAGTTTTGTTACCCAAAAAGACATGAAACGATTAAATAAATATCACATAGACTACGGGTTGTGTGATAAGAGTCAGGATTGACTCGGTATTGATTTCCCATTGGCACTTGCATTGGGTGGTGGGTCGGAGGTTGACCCGGTACATGGGGCATGTAGAGTGTCGTCTCATACATGCATGTAGTTTTCCATGATAAGGCGAAGCGTACCATGGATTGTGTTGTGGCTTTGTGAAATGATCATTTGCATGTGCACCTAGGTGGGAGTAGCCACAGGTAGGTTTGTTTCTGCGGCGTAGCTCACCTCGTCGATAGGACCCCCTTTCCAGGTACAAATTCTGTGCGGCGACGACGCTCCGTGTGCGACGGTTGAGAGGGCCGGGTTGTGGCCTTGACGTATTTTTGTATATGTATGAGGCCCATTGCACCGTAGCCATATTAATTTCATATCTTAGACAAGCATTTGGTTCTAATGCATATGTTGTATATGTGAGTGAAATTCTTTATAACTCTCACGTTTTGTATGAGTTATGTTGTGTATTTATGAATTAAATGCTCACGAGGATGGAGTCTTGGTATATGAGACATGTGAGTGATATGGATCTTGATTTCCATAAGGCCATAGGTTGGCAGGTTATCGGCCAGAGGCCGGGTTTTGGGGCGCCTGGAGTTGTGTCATAAGCTTGGGTATCTGATACAGAAATTTGGGTGGGGCGTGGGTCTAGGACATCTTTGTTAAATAATGTAAAATCATAGCTTGTATAAGCCCGGGTGTTGGAGCTTGAGTTAGAGTTTCCTAGTGCTCGGAAATTGATATCTAGATCATAGTTTGGTATCAAGGTCTAGGTAAGAGGTTACCTAGGAGTCCACCGGACAGGATTAGATCACAACATGCATTGTGTGTTTTCTTGTGTATACTTTGATTGTATGTGCGTGATTGTGTGTTACAAATTGCGTGAATTATATACGTGGTAGGATGTATATAGGAAATGCAAACACTAGGGTAGAGAAACGTAACCTTAGGAGTTCGGGAAAGGAACGGATGGTTCGGGATATTAGGTCTATTATTGGTTGGCATGTGAGCTAATAGTAGGACACAACAATGATTCTAAACTTACTGTTTGACTTATGTAGATGGCAAGTAGAGGACGGGGGGTGTAGAGGTCGTCCACGGGGCGATGGTCGGCCGCCACCTGTTTTTTTATTAGTAGGCCTTCATAGAGGCCATGGGTGTTGCGATAGCCACATTTATCTGAGCTAAATAGCTAGAGATCGGGGAGGTGCCGGTAACTCTGCAAGGTTGAGGCACATCATCCTCGGCAGTTCACCGGGAGGGGGACCGATGGTAGTCAGCCATTGGTTTCGTCAGATTGAGAGGATTCTCCGAGCTATGGAGATCACCTCGGATACTACTCGGATTACGTTGGCTTCATTCCAGGTTGAGGGTGAGTCCCAGATCTGGTGGGATTAGGTCATGACTTCCAGGGACTTGGAGACTATGACATGGGTTGATTTTCGCAGACTGTTCATGGGGAAGCACTTTGGAAACTACGCTAGACATCGAAGGCAGGAAGTTCTGGATGACGAGGGGAAGATAGGCGTGCTTTCGACTCGTAGCGAATTCTGGAGTTGACCGCGTTTGGGATGATTATGTGGCCACTGATGCGGCCAAGGTCAGGAAGTTTGAGGATGGGCTGAAGTTGTCCATCAGACAAGTTGTAGAGACTTTTAACATACGGGATATGGACTCGATGGTCAGATCACATTGCTTGATCATTGAGCGGAGGGTAGATGACCTCGTAGCATACGGGATCACGGTCTTAGTAAGAATAGAGAACTGACTTAACTGCTTGAAGCTCGGGAAAGAAATGGGGACTTGCTCCACGGGGATTTGGGGCGGGAGTCGTGGCAAACAAGGCCCAAAGCTAGGTGCAGGTTACCGATTAGAATTTAGGCGGATGACATGTTTCCGCCACCGTTCGCGGAATAGCGTAGGGAGGAATTGTCCACATATACAGGGGTTTCAGGATCAGGGGACACCATAGTCCCAATTATCAGTGGGACATGAGCAGACTCAGTATGTTCCTCCTTACCCCAGCACGGGCTAGGGAAATAGGTATCAGTTTCAAGGTGCGACACGGGCATCGGGTGTTTCACAGACAGGCCAGAGGGGTTAGAGTATGGGTCGAGGTCGAGGGTAGAGTATACAGGCCGGGACTTTAGGGACTCAGGGGCGTGTCACTGTTGTTATACCATAAGCTGAGGCGTGATTAATCCCGGTGATTTAAGAATGCGTTTCTACTCTTTCGTGCGTAGGCGAGGGGTGTTATTTGACTCAGGTGCATCGCATTTCTTTATTACTGCATCTTATGTGAAAGTATTGGGCTTAGAGGTTGAGACCTTAGACGAAAACCACTGCATGTGAGTTCTCCCCTATGGACTAGGGTGAGAATTGATTGGATATACAGGGGGTGTGAGTTAGAGATCTCTTGGATTCTACTCATGGTTGACCTTCGAGTCATGGACATGTCAGAGTTCGAGGTCATCCTCGGGATGGACTGGTTAACGGTACATCGGGTTGTCATAGATTGTGACCGTATGAGAGTTACCGCCTACACACCAGACGATACTTGTGTTGTGTTTTGGGGAATAGGCACAGTGTCTTCACCTACCCCATCTTGTGTATGCGATTCACGTCGCGAGGGCGGTCTTAGGTTGGGTGGCTAGCGTTACTATGAGGGACGAGGTGAGGCAAGACGCAGGTCTACCTCCGGGTGGTTTTCACAGTCTGAAGATGTTTCGGATGAGCTCGGGATTACCTCTGGGATGTAGACTTTTCGCATTGAGTTGCGTCTACAGTATATTCATGTTCTATGACTCATGGAATAGCGCTGGTAAATTTGAAGGAGTAAGGTCCTAGATACATGAGTTACTGGGCAAGGGTTTTATTAGACCGAGCACTTCACCATGGGCGTTCTGTTACATTTGCGAAGGATAAGAGCTGCAGTGCATCGATTATAGACAGGTTGAACGGGGGTTACGATCGAGAATCGGTATCCATTGCTGGGGATTGATGGCTTTTGATCCAGGCGAGGGGCGCGAGTCTAATCGAGATAGACCTTGCCTTGGTTACCATCGAGTTGAGAGTTAAGGGGAGGTAGACATCCCAAGACGGGGTTGGGACGCGGTATAGGCGCTTTGTGTTTCTGGTGATGCCCTTTAGTTAGCCAGAATGCACCGGCAACATTCACTTAGATCTCATGAATAGGGGTGTTCTAGCCCTATTTGAATTGAGTTTAATGTAGTGGTCTTTGTTATTCAAACATCTGATCTACTCCCGATCAGAAGGTGGAGTATGAGGATCACTTAGATTATATTAAAGCTTTTGAGGATCATCGATTATGCAGGGATTCGAGTAAGTGCGAGTTTTGAAAAACTAGGAGGGTTTGGATATCCGTCAGTTATTGCTTCAAGCGTCTCGGTAGACCTTGGGATGGTTGAAATTTGTGATGAGTTAGGAGAGACTGAAGTCAGTCTTTGAGATAATGATTTCTTGGGATTAGAGTGTCTGGGGAGGTTTGCCAAAGGTTTCTCTGGCTGGCTCTTATGACGAGATTGACCGGAAGGAGGGCCGAGTTTGTGGGATGACTCCATGTGAGCGAAGGTTCTAGGGATTGAAGAGGGCTTACTTGAGAATTGAAAGAGATGAAGTACACAATGTCTTGTGGTGCTTGAATGGCTAGGATGTGTGTTCTGATGTAGTCCGGGAAAGTTGTGGCTTATGGTTCTTGGAAGTTGAAGAATCACGAGAAGAATTACCCCACGCATGACATGGAGTTGGCAGTCGTAGTCTTCACCTTGAAGATTTAGCGCCACTGCTTATATGGTGAGCAATTCGAGGTGTTTTTAGACCACAAAAATCTGAAATACATCTTCACGGCAGACCTCGACATGGTGGCGTAAGGTGGATGGAGTTTTAGAGGATTACGACTTCGCCCCCATTACCATCGGTAAGGCAAATGTAGTGGCTGATGCATTCGGTCGGATGTCACAAGAGTGCGGCTGAGTATGGCTTCAGGAGTGGCGGATGCTCGAGACCAGTGGGGCGAGTTCAAACTATAGTGACAGTAGGCAGAGTGCGGGGGAGTACGATGGCTGCGTCGTGCACTAAGCGAGTGATAGAGTCCCGAGGCGGGATGTAGAGCTAGTGTCCATCGGGGAGCGGAAATACGGTCGAATGCGACTGAAGGCTGGGCCATCCACACAAATGGTAGTCTTCGATATAGGGGACGGGTTATGGTCCCCCATTCGACGGATTTAAGGGAGGAGATCCTCAGGGAGTTCCATTGCTCTCGATTCGCTGTGCATATCATGACCTTTGTCACCAGTATTATTGGAGCGGAATGAAGCAGCATGTCGGAGACTTTGTTTAGCGGTGTATCTCATGTGAGTAGCGAATTATTTGGTATTAGAGGTCGACGGGGCTATCGACCATCGGAGATAGTGGAGTGGAAGTGGGAGCACCTCACGATGGACTTTGTGACTCACTTGCCATGGACATCGTGGAAGCATGATGCGGTGTGGGTTATAGTGGACCGACTCACCAAGTCGACACATTTTTTGGCCATACGGATGACCTTCACACTAGAGGAATTACATGGGGTTTTATATCTTACGGGGAGATAGTGGTTGCATGGTGCAGTCTCATGTATCAGTTCTATTCGATTCTGGAAGAGTTTCTAGAGGCCATAGGGACCTGAATATCGATGGGTACCATTTTCATCCTCGGGCGAATGGTCAATCGGGCGGACTATTCAGATTTTAGAGTTGCCCCACCATGAGCATCGTCTGGATCTGATGGTAGTTGGAGGCACCACCAAGAGTGAGGATTCGCCTCTGACAGCGTTATCAGGCGACATGCATGAATGGCACCCTATGAGGCTCTCTATGGGAGGCCATGTCGATCACCTGTATGTTGGACAGAGGTAGGAGAGAGCTCCATCACTAGTCTAGATCTGATTAGAGACACCTCGAAGAAGGTGGGTATGATCCGGAAGCGTCTCCTTACTACTTAGAGCCCGTAGAAGAGTTACGCTGATATACGATAACAACCTCTAGAGTTCGAAGTGGGTGATCATGTCTTCTTGAAGGTGATGCGACGACGACCTCTGGGGTTCGAGCAGTGGTCATGTCTTTCTTGAGGGTGATGCTAAGGAGAATTGGTCCCGGGTTGAGCCCAAGCAGGAAGGCGCCGTCGAGGTACATTGGATTGTAAGTGCACTCGAGAGGTCGGGCGTTGGCTTGCACATATTAGTTAACATCATACCCAGGAGTTTTCGGCGTTCATGAGGTATTTCACGTCTCTATGCTCTGAAGAGCACTCCCAAATCTGACTTTGCTCATGATGGTTGATTGAGCTTGTTGTTGATGCGGTTCCTGGGACCTTTAAGGAGAGGACCAGTGCATATGGATAAGCCCAGAGGCTGGAGTTTGCATGGAAGTAAGACTATGGGGGCCATGAGGTGTTGTGGCAGGGAGTTGAGGAGACGACATGGGAGCGTGAGGACACCGTGCGTGCCAACTATCCCTTCTTGTTCGACGGGGAAGGTGCGTTTTCTAGTCAATAATGTTTTAAATGACTATTGCATATGCATGTGTTTGAATGTGTATGCATGAGAGAATTTTGAGGCGAAATTCTTTGGGGAGGGAGAATGTAGGCTTCCCGGGGAAAAATGTATTTTTTACGAAAGAGCGAATGGTAATTCTTGTCGGGATGGAGTATAAGGCGTACAAGATTTTTCTCTAGATCTGGTTGTGGCAGTTGTGCAGTTGAATCATCTCGCGAAATCTAGTTGGACTAGAAGAATTGCGTCGAATCCGGGAACAGTCGGTTTCATTGCAATTGAGGTTCAAGTGAGTAATCGGGTGACACGTGGCATGAGTGCATACGTGGCACACGGAATTAGAAGACACTTGGCACTTGAGTGGCCATGTGTCATGCCATATGAATGTCATGCATTATAGTGGGATGAGTTTTGGCATGAGTGACACGTACCTTAAGCATGACCATGTGTCATTATGTTGAAACATCTGTCACCAGGCTTGAAGTACGTTTTGTGCTGGATCTCAGATCAAAGCATTGTGAGGAAGAGAAGATTTCATGAATAGAGGAGAGGAGAGGGGGATTGCTGTTGGGCAAGGTGGACTCATGTTGTTTGAGGTGAGAGAGGAAACCGGAAAAACTAAGCGAAAGAAGAAGAGAGAGGAGGAGGAGGCGAACACCTCCATTTTTGCAAGGTTGTGGATAAAGACAGTCCCACACTACAAGAGGTAAGGACTTTGCCTATTTAGTTTATTTTCCTTTCTTAGAGCGTGAAATGCATTGATTGAAGTTTAGATTGTGACCCTCAATGGAGGAGATTTCGTGTGGGTAAATGTTGTAACTTGGGGAAATGCTGTCCAGCTTTCCTTAGGCCTCCAGCTGAAGTTTGGCCATAACTCATCCGAATTGAGTGATTCTAGTTTTTGGGTAAACTAGACTTATATGAGAACATATCTCCTTGAAATAGGTCTATCCAATTTCCGACTCCTTTTGACTCAGAAATGCATTTAAAGTGGAGCTAGGTTCAAGCAGTTTTCCTATGTTTTATTAGATCCATGTGTTTTGCGCAGCGACATCCATATCAGGTGAATGATTCTAAGTTTGGTAAACAGACTTATAAGGAAAACATATCTTCTTGACCAGTCTCTCAATTTCCTCTCCACTTTGACTCGAAATGCACATTCAAGGCCCCATGTTCGAGCGTTCTAGTGTTGTTTGGCGAGTAGCCATGTTAACGATGTTTCCAAAATTGTTCTCACTTGCTTAGATCAGGTTTAAATCATGGATTTTGTATGATGTTTGGGGTTAATCTCTATACTCGGGTATGATGGTATGAGAGCTTGAATCTCGCTTCATTGTGAATTATGGATCAAAGTGCCATCTCTTGGTTAGAGATGTCATGATGACTTTATTGTGTGTTCAAACAATTGAGTTATATATGTTGTGTGAACATGACCATGCTGCATCATTGCAGCCTATAATTTGAGGTACTATAATAGTGTCCTAGCCTGGGGGCATAGAGCCACCTCATTTTTAGTGATCATTTAGGAGTTTTGGAATGTATGCTTATGATATGTTGAATTAGTGGTGGAATTCTAGCATGACAACATGTAAATTGATATTAGGCGGAATATATGAGCTGCTATATTTGCGTGAACTACCATACCTTAGTTCATATGGTACAAACCCTAGTGTGAGTAAAATGTCTATGTAGAGGTCTTCACACATTGGGTATGAGTTTGAGAGAGTTTGAGTGCACTGGCACAATTGCATTGCATTGGTGTACAACAAATCACCGCATTACATGGGTGTGTGTACATGAATCTTGATTTATGCTTGTGTTTGGTCTTTGAATTGTGTGGGCTCGAGAATGGGACGAAGCTGATTAGTCCTACAGTCTTAAATAATGGAGAAAGCGAATAGTGTTGGGCATAGCAAGTACGGGATAGACACTCCCTCAGGTGAAAAGCTTGAAAACTTGGTTAGATAGCGTATCCATTGGTGAAAGCCCGAAAAATGTCGGAGGGTGTAAGAGACCTGCGGTGAGACCTCGGAAAGTTCTATTGCCTAAAAAGACACGAAACGATTAAATAAATATCACATAGACTACGGGTTGTGTGATAGGAGTCGGGAATAACTCAGTATTGATTTCCCATTGGCACTTGCATTGAGTGTTGGGTCGGAGGTTGACTGGTATGGGGCATGCAGAGTGTCGTCTCATACATGCATGTGGTTACACCCATGATGGGACAACATGCTGCATCGATTATTAATTGTTGTGTGATTGTGAAATGATTGTTGCATGCTGCACCTAGGTGGGGAGTAGCCACTGGTAGGTTTGTTTCTGCGTAGCTCACCCGGGTCGTCAAGACCCCCTTCCCGGTCTGAGTCACATCTTGGTGACAGTGCTCCTTAAGTCGACCAGGTTGAGAAAGAGAGGTCGGGTTCTGGCCACAGTATTTTTGTATGTATAGAGTGTTACTCGTAATACATATCCTGTTTTGTATATTGGAACAACATTTGGTTTTACAATACGTGTTGTACCATATGTGTGAGTGAGGTGCTATAACTCTCACGTTTTGTATACGGACTGTATGAAGTTATGTTATGTATTTATGAATTAAATATGCAGGGATGAGTCTTGGTATACGAGACATGTGAGTGCGATATCGGGATACCCGATTTCCATAGACTTCCGTAGGTTGACAGGTTGTCGACGAGACCCCCAAGTTTTGGGGACCCACAAGGCTTCGCAAACCCAAACACTTTTATGGCCTTTCACCGGTGGGGACTATGTTTGACCATAATTGGCGAGTCTTTCACCCAGAGAGGGATTATCGACTTCACCGTGCAGACACATGTACCTTATACTAATCAAGCTGTGAGACTACATTGGACATTGTCCCATTAGAGGCACGATCAAACACCAAACCACCGGTGTTGATTTACCAATAACACACTCACCCATTTAATGTGATGTCCTCATACATATGCAATGCAATTATGCCATTGCGTATTTGTACCATGTCACATATATGATGAATGTTATATGGAAATTTTATCAAACGTGCATGTCACCAATGCATCCTGGGCATTTATATCAAACATGCATATAATTCCCCTACATTAACTCATTCATGTCAATGTATCACACAAGCATATATCAATATCACATACAAATCATTAGTTAGTCAAGTAATGAAGCACTTTATCCTCTAGGCTATATTACGACATAACATGTCCACAAATAGCCTACAACATGTTATGTAATGGCCATGTCTACACATACAATTCATCATATATCAATATATTATTACACATATCAACATTTCATCAAACAAGCATGTCATGCCATGCAATTAGTACATGGTGCTATAGTCAAGAATTACAACTTAATGTTTGTGAGCACTAAATGCCATTTCTAGAATGTGATCAAATTACAGACTCAAGATATTTTCAAGAGTCGAGAGCGCATGAATCGGAGTTGAGCGAGAAAGATATGGTCGTCGGTTGGAGTGCAAGAGGGCCACACTAATGGCCCGATCCATGCGATGGTGTGCTGAGGGTTGCAGGAACATTTTGGCGACCAGGTACACGCAATTTTCAGCGAGTCGTTCAGAGCGACCTTTAGACCAGCTACAACCGTCTCAATTGAGGTATAAAATGGGCCATATTCTTAATTAATACCACAAAACATGCCATAAACATAGCATGACGTGATCAACTGGACCAAAACAATAGCTGAAAGGATAGAAAGAAACGAGGTGGAAGAATCCCACTGCCTCTTGGAGTCACGACCCTCGTCGAATATCTGAACTTTCCTTCTTGGTTTGTGAGTTAAAATGAGTGAACACCGTTTTCCTTTCTCGCTTCTTTTCTTTCTCCCTTCTTCCTCCTTACTCTCTCTCTTTTCTTTTCCTCTCTTTCTTTCCTTTCTTTCCCTTTTTTTTCCCTTCCTTTTCCTTCTTGCTGCTCCCCGCTTCTACAAACAACTCCCACACCCCATATATAGCCTTCTCCATGTGCCATGCATGTTGACACATGGCATGCCATGTGTCACACATGCATAGGCCTTACCAGGCATTGTGACACATGGCTTACCATGTGTCACCCACATGGTTCGCCATGTGTCACCCACATGGTTCGCCATGTGTCACCCACATGGCTCACCATGTGTTGCTTGACACCCAGATTGCCTCGGCATTGAAGTGGGCTATCTCGGAATTGACGAAGTCGCTGACGACTAAATTTATCCGCGAACTGCTTGATGAGGTCGGTTTTCATCAGGGATCTAGAAAATTTCGGTTTTCCAGCTTTGTATGGCGGCCACTTGAAGTTCATAGTGTTTGCCCCATTTTTTGGAAAAGCTCGAGTGCAGGAGTTTCACAGTGATTCATTGTTGTTGATTGATTGGTTGTTGGTTCCTTCCTTGTGAGAGCACTCTTTCTTTTATAGAGTCCTTGAATAACTGCCTTATCTCTCCACTTCCTCACTTTTCTCCATTAACACACTTCCTCAAGTAATTGCCCACGTCTCCTTTAGGGAGGCTTGCTCCCCAAGTTTTTTCCACCACCTCAAATAACAATGTGTCTTATTTGCCGTATTCGACTTTGAAAAAAGTATCGTTTGACTTTAGAAAAATTTTAAATTTTTTCAGAAATACCCTTGTGTTTTTCTTTGGGCTTACTCAAATTGATTTAGGTCCCTTTTTATTTGGATTTTTTACTCATACTAAATAAAGTCTATTATAAAAAATACTAAATATATATAAAAATTTGGCATTAATAAAATCTAAAATAGTCATTTTTATGATTATAAAAATATTAAAAATAACGATTAAATAAATTTTTACAATATTTACAAAAATATTTAGGAACAAATGAATAAACATACATAATACAAAAACCTAAAATAATTATTAATATGATTATAAAAAATATTTACAAAAAGATTTGAATTAAAAATAATTTTTTTACTATCTCGATGGGAACCTATTTTGTTCATTAGTAACTAGATACTTTAAGAAAATATAATTAGATTTTAAAAATGAATGAAATAGGTACTGTAGAAATATTTAAAAAAAAATTGAAATATTTTTTTTAAGCTTGCCTCAAGTCTTCTTAAAAAAACCTTTAAGTATTTTTTTTTTTTTGAGGTTTCAAAACGTTTTCCAAAATCTATCAGTACCTTTTCCTTCAAAAAAAACACTTAAAATTGTTGTTAGGCCACAAACACTTATAAAAACACTATCAAATTGGCACTTTGGTTGAGTCCATTATTATTATTATTACAAGTAAGAGACCCAATCCTCGACGATAGTGAACATTTTCTTCAATGAATCTTTTGAAAAGTTTTTCTTTGTTCGAAATAGAAGTTTTTTCATATCCAACTTTACGCATTTTAATAAAATGCGAAACTGGATAGGTTTGATTTTCATCAAAATCGGGGTTTGCATTGAAAAAATCTAGTGCAATAAGATCATTTATCTTGATCATTGGGTTGTTCTCAAAATTGTCTTTTACACCTTCCTTAATCCATCCTGGTAATCTTTCGATTTTAGGAAAATTAGGAGATGTCATGTATTTGGTAGCAATACTACCAAAATCATACAAATCACGTATTTCTTCAGCATTTAATGGTGATGAATCGTTGGATAATGCGATTTATCACAATCATCTTCAGGAATTAATGGGTTAAGCCGAATAATCTTTCCACAGTTTCACTATGTATTTTCATAATCTCTCTTCCAGGGGAATGAGGAATCTTTTCAAAAATCGTTGAAGACTTCTCAGTTTGAGGTCTTAAAGAAACACCTGTAGAAGTTTCTGCCAGAGAAAGCGGTACTTCAATATTTGAATTTTTAGAAGTTTCATCAGAAAGTTCTAATTTGGCAAAATCAATAGTATCCTCTTCTTTTAGAAGTGATACTAATCTCATTTCAAAAGTAGTATAATTTTTACAGCTCTTTCTAGTCAATAATAAAGCTTTTGACCTTAACTTTAATTTTTTAATATGGTCTCGGTCTTGACAAGTCTAACCAGACAATCAGATAAGGTTATAACCTGATAAAAAATCTTTAACATTTCTAAGAGATTATCCACCATCTCAATCTTTGGCTCTTTGCTCTTCAAAGCCATTTCGAGTAAGAAAATTTGCAGCAATATTTTTGTCAGATTGAATTATATCAATATCAAAGATATATTATTATTATTATTATTATTATTGTATTAATAAATACTCTTTTATTCTTGTTTTCTAAAGGGTCATGAACATATAAAACATTTAGAACTTGTTTTTTGAAGACATAATAATGGGTTGGTCGTTAGTAGAAAGAAAATAAAGTTATTCCAAAATCAAATTGAATTTTTAGGATTAGAATTAGAAATTGATCAAGTAAAACTTCAAGAACATATAGTACAAAAAATCATTTAGAACTTGTTTTTGAAGAACTTATAAATAATGGGTTGGTAGTTAGTAGAAAGAAAATAAAGTTATACAAAAATCAAATTGAATTTTTAGGATTAGAATTAGAAAATGGTAAAGTAAAACTTCAAGAACATATAGTCTGAAAAATAAATAATTTTCTAAGATAAACTAGAAGATTTAAAACCCTTCAAATTTCTTAAGTTATTAAATTATGCTGGACCTTACATTAAAAACCTAAGTCAATTATTTGGACTCTTTATAGTAAAGCCAAATACGAGGTAAAATAATTTGCAACAGGAAGATGTCAAATAGTCGAAAATAAGAACTGTGGAAAAATCTCTCTGACCTTCGTCTCTCATTAGAAAATGAATATAAAATAATCCAAATAGATAGTGGAACTTTTAACGAATATCAAAAGAACCTTAGTTCAATAGATTTAGAAATAGAAGCTATAATTTTAGTTTTGGAAAATTTTCAATTATTTTTAAACCATGAACAATTTACTTTAAGAGCCGGTTACGAAAATATTAAAAAATTATTTGAAAATAAAATTTCTTCAAAATTATCTAGAAACGATGGATAAAAATTTAACCCTTTTATTAGTTTCAAACCTAAATTTGAACATATAAATGAAAAAGATAAAATATTAGCGATTGGATTATAAGTAATGAATATTTTATAAATGATTTAATTATTTGTAACTAACTTTTGTTTACAAGTGATGGTGCTTTTTCTATCGATGCTGGGCTGGAGCTTCTTGGAGCTGTTAGGCCGGTCCGTTCGGGCTGAATCGGTGTGTAACCTACAACTGCCTGAAAGGGGCGATCTTGCGACTGCAGAAAGGGTGGTCAGAAGCGGGTGTCATGACCACCTCTCCGTCTCTCTCGTCAGGTTTCTTTCTTAGAAAGGGAAAGAGTTCATTGATGTTGATGAAGCTATGTACCTTTCTTTGTGATTGGAATTGCTGATATTTATAGTGGGTGATCTGATGACTTTCCTTATTAGGCGCGACCACGACATCTTCTCAATTGGGTAGGGAATCTCCTCTTCCTTATGTCCTTGGCCCGAATATTAAAGGATAATTAGGAGCGTAATCATTGGGGATCACTTCTTTCATGTGAGTAGATATCGAATCATGGAGATGGAGTGCTTTCCTTTATGCTTGAGGTGGATTGCAGTTATCCATTATGACCAATCGCTGGAGCGCTAGTTTGACCACGGACTTGCACTTTAGGAGTAAGTGGGACGTCTGTCGTGCGTTCCTCGTGGAAATCTCGCGTTGTATAGAGGATGCCTAGCAGCTTTGAAGCCTTTCTTGGGGTTCGTTTCCTAGACTCGTCCACGGGCTATCTGACCCGATTTTTAGGCACTATCGGTTGCCCAGCGCCAAAGTGAGCTTAGCGAGTTAATGGTTTGGATTGAGTAGTGGGTTTCCCGGCATGGCGAAACGGGGTTTGTTGGTCTAGAGCTTGTCACGTGTCGCATCATGATAATGATGGATTTTCTCGATTCTTCGCCCATTTCATTGCGATTCGATGCGGTGTTTTAAGCACCACAATTTGTTTTGGTAGTATTCCCACATTCTTGAGGCCTACTCTTTCTCTAGGGTCTCGGATTTTTCTCCCACGAAACTTCTCTAATCATCGCTCAAGACTGCTTTTGGTGGTTTCTATCATTCTATCTCGCTTGGGGTCGCGTCTTTTGTTTTCTTCCCTAGTTTGGTACGTCTTCCTTCTTAACCCTTTGTTTACCTTTTCATGATACAGTTAGTGGGTCCACGAAGTGACCATTGCTTTGCCTTTTCTTCCTCACTTTTGGCTAGAGTTGAGTAAGTGCCTTTTAGGCTGCGTGGAGTTCTTTGATGCGACTTTAGGGTTATTGAGACAATGTTGTTGGGATTCGCCTCTTATCATTCCTTGAGCCTCACTTATTCTTGCCCGATCATGTGTACTTCCTCACGGAGCTAATGTTCTTCACGGTATGTATGGGGAAGTTCATGAGAACTTTGATTGACAAACGGGTGAGGTTGGTACATCGACCCTTGTTGTCATTGTGTCCCTCGGTAGGACCTCCTTCCCCTGTGGCAAAGGGTAAAAACAAGGTTGTGAGATTAGGTACAGTGGTTCTAACACTATTTCAGGTTCTTTGTCTGCCAATCTTAGAAGCAGTGGATACTAATGCGGTCGAGCCCTCTTTTGGAAAGGCATTCGCCGCTCAGCTCTGGGACCCCCTTTGGTGTTCATGTTTGGTGCCACAGATTCTCTCACTTCTTATAGTCGAAGTCAAAAACTTGGTTTGCTTCTTTAAGGCGGCCTTTGAAAACGATCTTAACACTGCATCACTGATAAAAATTTGACACTTCTTGTCATCAGTCTGACTTTCTCCCAATTTATCTTTAAGTGCAATTTCTTTGGTCATCTTTAGGGATAAAAAGTCTCGAGGTTCCTAACATAACACTCCTGGTTTCTTTAGACAGTGAAGGAGGCCATGGGCTTTGTACATCTCAACCTTGATTCAGGCTAAATCAATCTCGGATCTTAGTCCTCCTGGCTCTTTGGAAGGAATGTTATTTTTGATCAATGGTGTGGTGGGAGCATAACCGAGGATCGAGAAAATGCGCTTGGCATTGACCAGTGAGGCCTTCAGAACCTCGTGAGTTTGTTTGCGTTAATTGGGTTTAACCTTTAAAGTCATGAGATGTTTCTAGCTTTTTGCTTTGGTTGTGACCTTGGTGTGCGCCCATAGACTAGGTTCGGGATGAGGTGAGCGGAGGATTGGTTAAATGTGGTCATGGGGAATGTCAGAACTTATTAGATCGGATGTTCACAGAAGACACTTGGTGCGAACCTTCTTGACCAGGGCCTTTGGGTGTGTGAAGCTATCTCGGCCCTGGCTTTGGGGCCGTCGACCTTGTCGTGAAACTGGAAGGCTTTAGCCGGGGATTGGTGTTGGCGAAGAGAGAAAAGCATCAGCCTGAGATCATTGCCGAGAAAATGCCATCTTTGTTGAGTAAAGTCCGAGAAGACAGGGCGTCCTCCTGTATCATCGTCACATTTTGGAGTGCTTGAGGATTAGAAAGGTAATTGGCGAAATTATCGCCTCACCTTGTGGTAGGGTGTCAAAGGTGATGGAGTTTAAACTCAAGATTGCCTCTTATGCCGCGAGTGCCACAGAGTCCTCAGGGAGGACCGTTGAGCCTCCTCTTGATATCTTGCCTCATCGGTTGAGCGCCCCTCGTATGAGCCAGGCTTCCTTTCCAGGCGTCGAGGCTGGGAGGAAGCATCCTCAGTCTGAGAGGATGAGGGACTCGCGCTGCAGTGCGAGCTGGGTGGTCAGGGACAATATCGTCTATCTACGGGACTCCTAACCTGAGAGGGCGGATGCCATGCCCGTTGAGGGGTTCTGGCCACTATCAAACCGGGAGAGGCGTATAGTATGTCTCAAACGCCTTTATTTGTTTGTTCCATGGTTGCTTCCAAACTATTTGTTAATTTTACATTTTGTTTAGCAAGTGACCACATGTGAAGAGCCCAGAAGCCTGCCGCGGCGCCTTGCACAGGGCTCTATTAAGCGGTGAAAGCAAGTAGAGCCAGGTTGCTTTACGATCTCAGTGTCTGAAGCCTTCGAGCACGGATCACCGGCGCCTTCTTGAGGATACTTTATCAGTATGAATTGGACTTGAAGCACACCACAGTGTGAAGCCTGAAGTGAAGATAAAGAAAGGCTTGGGGTGAGTTGGGGTTGAGATGAGTGTGGGTGGTCGAGGGCCTTGGCTGCAGTGGCAAGGGCGTACATGTGGTCGGATGAGTACGCGCCAGCCATGACGTTAAGCATGGTCGACCAAAGAGGTTTTTGAGGTCGTGAGCTCAGTGGGTAGCTTAGCGAGGAATGCCGCGCCGTGGAGATATTCAAGGTGGGAAGACGCGGTGGTCGGAAGAAGGGGTGATCAGAAATTTGAGAGGCAGGGCCTGTACCTTGTGCGCTCGGTGGCTTGCTTTTAGTCGCGAGGTGCCCCAGGTTTCCAGATTTGGTTTCAACTTCAGTTCCTGCGAGGGAGGCGGAAGAATATGACTTTGACGATGGGCGGACCAGTGGTGAACTGAGATTGAGAGGATCTGCGGGCCGGCCTCTCCCACCTCGGTCGCTGTGCCCAGCCTCGACATGCCAGGTTAGAGTTAGTTTCGGTTACGATTGGGCGTCGGAAACACCATATAGTTTATGCTTATTTTGTGCTGGGCTCTAGCCTTGGATTTATTTGTAATCACCAGGCCCAATTTTTTTGTGTAGATCTATGGATATTATGGACCTTCAGTATTTTTACTATCTTACTTTCTGACGCAGGCTGCGCGTGGCTTACATGAGGTGATCGGCTCTTTTAATAAGCGAATTGGCACGCACATAGCATACGAACTCGTGGCTCTTAACAAACTAAGTTGCCCGGCTCTAAACAAGCGACTCTTGGGCTCTTGCGGGTTGAGCTTGTGGCTGGCAGATCTGACTACTGGGTTCTTGCGAGAGGCCCGAGGTTTGGTGGCTCTTTCGGGATTAGAGCTCACGTGGATCCTTTGGCCCGGCTGCGCATGGCTGTGGCTCTCTATTATCCGAGCTTTGTGCTCTTGTCGAACTAAGCAGTGAAGGCTCTTATGACTGAGCTATTGGGCTCTTGCGGTGAAGCTGTGGCTCTTGACAATCCCGAGCTCTTGGGCTCTTACAGGGTTGAGCTTTGTGGCTCTTGACTGTCCCGAGCTGGGCTCTTCTTGAAATGACTTTAGTGGCTCTTTCGGACTTTGAGCTACGTGGCTCCTTTGGGGTGACTACATGGCTCGTAAATCTCTATTATCCTGAGCTCTAGTGCTCTTGTGACTGAAGCTTTGCTGGCTCTTAATGATCGGGCTACTAGGCTCTTGTTGAATTCGTGGCTCTTGATAATATATTTGCTGGGCTCTTTACAGACCTAAGCTCTTGGGGCTCTTACCTAGCTGAGCTTCATGGCTCTTGACGATCTAAGCTATTGTGCTCTTGCCGAATTGAGCTTCGTGGCTCTTTCGGACTCTGAGCTCTGTTGCTCCTTTGGACTTAAATTTGCATAGCTGTGGCTCTCATTATTGACTCAGTGCTCTTGTCGAGTGACTTTGTGGCTCTTGTGAATTGAGCTACTAGGCTCTTAAGTGACCGTGTTTGTTAATGACCGAGCTACTAGGATGTCTGGGAGTGAGCTTAGTGGCTTTTAGGACTGAATCGTGGCTCTTTAATATTCGAGCTCCTGGATCTTGTCAAACTGAGCTACGTGGCTCTAAGCTGCTTGGCTCTTATTGAACTGAGCTCCATGGCTCTTTCATCTTCCTTCCCTTGGGAAAGTGTGCGTAGTTTTATCTGGAATTACATAGAATCGGAACAAGCGCGTGACTTCCCAGTGTCGAGCTTCTTTATAATAACGCCTTCCTTGGTGTATGTTATACTCATCTGTTTTCCTTCCTACCTTATGGCGTCGGGTCGGACATGATGACTTGGTCGTGCCACTCTGCGAAATGTTTGGTGGTCATAGGCCGGCGTTTGGTTTCATTGTTACGCCATTTGTTGGGTTGTATTTGTTTCCTAGTCCACCATTTTGTTGGATGTGTTTCTCCCAGTCATGATATTTGGTGATTGGTCGGGAGTACGTTAGGCGACGTTGAATACTTCCAAGTCCAGTTCATATGTTAGACCTCTCCTCTTTTTTTTTTTTTTTTTTTCTGCTTCCTCTTTCTCTTACTTGTGGTTTTTTTTTTTCCTTGAATGGCTTGATCATTCTTATGCTATACCTACTCCCCTCTTTTTAAAAGCTTTCCTTTTCTCTTTCTTGTGGGGTTTTTTTTTGAATGGTTGTTTGTTGATTGTAATTTTAAAGATGTAGAAGGCGGTTTATAATTATGTCTTTTGGGGATGTAGAAAACGGTTTCTTTGATTGTAATTTTAAGATGGCTGTAATAAAGTGGAATCCATGGCATCGTGTACTTGTCTCGATGTTTCATGTAACCTTCCCGAGGCCTTCAGGAGCCTTAGTTTACGATAAATGGGCTCCTGGTTCTTTCTTTATGATTCTGAGAGTGAGGGCCCAGTAAATAAACAACAAAAAGAAAAGTTATTTGAACGAAAGTAGAACTGCTGCGCTTTATTAATAGATACAATATGAGGTTTATGGGTAAAACCACTTGAGGTGCTCGGCATTCCAAGAGTGATGCAAGGTCTTTCTCTCTTATGTTTGGAGCTCATAATTGCCAGGATAGATTACCCGTGATACGATATAGGGTCCTTCCGATTAGGTCCCGGTTTCGTGGTGAGGCTTTCCTTTGCTAAGCGGGAGTTTCTTGAGTGCTAGTCACATTTTGGGCTTAAACTAATGAGCTGGGCATGGATCATAGTATGGCATTTTTAGTTGGTGAGTCCTCGGCGCGTTTCAGAGCTTCCTCTCGATTCTCCTCTGGAGATCAGGTTTGCGAAGAGAGACTTCTCGTTATCTTTCGGCGTTTACAGAAGCTTCGACCCTAGGTGACGCTCGAGCTGACCGGCGGAGCTACCACCTCGGTGCCAAATGCGAAGCGAATGGGTTTCTGAGGTTCACAGGACTTGCATGTAGTTTTTGTCGCTATGGTACCTCGGGAGGTATTCTACCCATTTCTTTGGGTTTTCTAGCTTAGTCTTCAATGTTGTCTTGAGAGTCCTTATAGTGACCGCGCAGTTGTGAATTCTTGGATGGTAGAGGACGAATAATTCTTGATTAGAACTTAGCAAAGTTTTGAATTTATGGTTGTCGAACTACTTTCCATTATCAGATACCAACGCTTTTAGGATCCAAGTTTGCAGTTATGGGCCATGGCGAAGTTGCGTGCCATATCTTTCGGTGATTATTTGCTGATGGCTCCGACCTTTGCCCATTTGGTGTGGTCACTCTCTGATGGCGAATTTGCATTGACCTCTTCGATGGGGGCAGTATGTCATCCCCAACATTGAAAAGAAATTTGGGGAGAGCATAGTCGAGGTCGGTGGCTATTGAGAGATGGGAGATCTTGGCATGTTCTTGATAGATTTTGCATCTTCTGACTAGTTCTATGGTGTCTTTTAGCATCGTGGGCCAATAATACCCTTGCCTCGAGGGTTTCACCGCCCAGGATTGAGCTCAGGTATGGTTGGCTGCGGATGCCTGGAGTGGCCTCTCTAAACCGCGTGTCTGCGTCTTCTTTCCCTACGCATTTAGAGAAAGTGCAGGCTTCCGTTTATGCTTTCGTGAGAGCGAATGCGGGTGATCGTTTGTGGTTTAAACGCCTCCTTGGATAAACGGTAGTGTACCATTTAATAAATGGTCGGATGGGGTCCATCATTTCGACTTGGATCATTCTTGGGAGGACTTCATTGCTGATGATGTTCTTTGAAGGTTCCATGAGGTGCTCGTGAATTTTGATCATCCCCAGGTCTTCTTGCGTATTTGTTGCTAACTTGGCTAGAGGCGTCGGCGGTGGTCTCAGTTCTTGGGACGTGTCTGTCCCGAACCGTAAGAAATTTTGAGTAGTGCAGTACCTTTGAGATAAGAGATCATTTTCACCTCCTAAGCTTCACTTAGAGTCCTGTCTTCCACCGCTGATTAGAGTATTGCATACCTCTAGTTGATCATTACTCGTGGGTGGCGGTTCTTCGACAATGATAACTTCATATTAAACCCCAGTTGTTGAGCTTGGAACCGAATCACAGTGCATATTCCCATGTCGATCCCATCAGAGGGTTAGAATCAAACACACCACTTCCTTGGCGTTGGTGGCTCGTCGAGACTGACCTCAGTAGGATGAGGAGGTGGACGCATTAAGCGGTTTTGGTAGGCTCATCAAGGGTAAGATTAGTGATAAAATCTGCGATACTTGCCCTTTGATTCTTTGTTCTTGGCTTGTGCCTGTCTTCGAACTCACTCGTTTCATTCCCATTTTACGGTCTTAGGGTTTGTATATGCGGTATTGCCATTGGGTGTTATATCGGAATCTCGATGGTGTGAGCTTGGAAGTATGGTCGAAGTCTTCTAGCGGTGGTTACCAGTGCTAGAACTAACTTCTCCATCTTCGGATACCTTTCCTCTACCCTTCTTAGAGCTCGGCTGGAGTAATAAACTGGCTGTTGTGCTCATCCCTCGACAAGGCGGCGTGGTCGAAATTAGAAGCGACTAAGTAGGCGTAAGGGTTCATACTCACGAGGGCTTACCGGGGCAGGGGGCTTAAGTGGGTTTAGTGCGAGGAATGCCTCTTGCGGTGGGCATCTCGATGGAAGACCTTTTCGAGGCAGAGAGAGCGCATCATGGATCTGCGGACTGGCGACTCGGCGCCATTTTTCGATCGGTAGAATTTCTTTGTAGTATTCAAAAAGGTGGTTGCATGTATAGATCGACTTTTATCTATCTGGATTTACACACTCTTCTATGTTTGGTGACTATGAAACCACAAGAACTTCCCTCTGAGAGACTTGGCTTTACTTGGTTGGAGTTTAGCTTCATCTTAATCTTCGGGACCTGGAGCGACTGGTTAGGTGATACAAATTAGACTCGTATGGTGATTTCCTGACATGTCATCTATGTATACCTCCATGGATGCGCATATTACGGAACATCTTGTTTTTAACCTCGATATAGTGGCCCTTGCCGTTTCTTCAGCCTAAAGGCATCACACGATGGCGGTATGTCCCTGTCCCGGAGTGCGAAGGAGAGTGCTTCTCTTGATGGCCCAGGGTCCATCACGTTTAGTTAAAAGCTTGAAAGAAGAGTCGTGGCGAGGAGCTGGTAGCCCGACGGTGGCGTCCACTATGAGGTGATGCGGGGTAGGGAAAGGCGTCTTTTGGGTGAAGCCGGTTCGCTCGATGCAAAGTTAATCACAGTCGCCGCACCATTTGCCTTCTTGTGAGGAATGACGGTAGCGACCAATCGGGATAATCTACTTCTCGGATAGCTTGGGCTTGAGGAGGTTCTTGACCTTCTTGACGATCGCCACGCGCTACAGGGATAACTTATTCTTTTATGTTTGATGGGTTGGGAGGCGACGTTGACTTGTGGGTGATAACTGCTGGGTCAATTCCTCCCATGTCCTCTTTCTTCCAGGCGAATATGTCCACGTTTTGTTTTAAGAAGTGGATGAGGAGGTCTTTGACGTCCTCGTCCAGTTTGGATCCGATGTAGGCGAGGTGTTAATTTGGTAGATCGATTCGTTAGTTCGACTCTTCTTAAGGTGTTGGTCGGGTGTCCGGTTGTCCCTCGCCGAGCTCATCCATTGTGGATGTTGTCTCTTACTTTCTATTTCACATTAAGTAGCACTCTGGCGCTGCAGGTGGTTTCCTTGAACCATAATCCGTTAAATTTCAAACCATTATATGGTGGCGGGAGGATGGCCCTTATGAAGCGTGAAGGCCTGTGTATGTTGTATCTGGATGGGACGTGCACCACTGTATGAAATTTTATGATCATTGTGGCCTTGCATGGGGGGTCTCCCAAGTGAGTACCGTTTGTGCGAACCCGAGGGGGTAATACTTTTCTCTGGAGAATCCTTAAGTGGCGTTCAGGTTCAACTTCTCAC
This sequence comes from Tetrastigma voinierianum, assembly GCA_016808115.1. NCBI lineage: Eukaryota > Viridiplantae > Streptophyta > Magnoliopsida > Vitales > Vitaceae > Tetrastigma > Tetrastigma voinierianum. The sequence goes on from JAEQBH010003034.1 coordinate 179,561, forward strand.
TCGATATACATTTTGTCGAATCTTGATGCGAAGATGATGTCGGTTGAAGGCTCCCATTGTCGATCGGGACCACGAGACTATTTTGTTGACCCGCAATGACCCATATCACTAATTGGGTCATCGTGGGGATGTTAAGCGACCCTTCTAGGTTAAGCGTCAGGAAGGTTATGGTGGTATCAGTGAGAACTTGGAATATTCTACCTCTAGTGTCTCCCGATCGAAGTTCTGCGTGGGTCAAACTCTAGCGAAATGGATTCCACCACGGTAGTCCTAAATCCATGATCTCTCTAGGGTTCTTTGAGTGCTCTGTTTGAGCCAGTGACAATTGTAGAAGGAGGTGCACGGTTCGATCTGGTGCCTGCATGTAATGGAGAATCTCGTCGGATCGAGAATTGATTTCTTTCTGTGAATACGATCGTCTGTCAGTGCCCATATGATCTCTTGGAACTCACCGATTACTTGGTCATGTCTCTTTCTTTGGTCTGTCTTCATCTGAGGCGGCCACATAAAAAACCTCTCATCTTTTGCCTGCGCCTTGGACTTGGGGCAAGGAGGCCGTGGGGGAGGGAAGTGTGAATACGAAGTGAGTCTGTGGCTATGACTCATTGGGTGGACCAAACGATCCCCGATTACCTCTCTATCTTATTACCTTATTATTCTATTTCACGGTGACTCAGATTATTGATTACTCTTTCCCATGTAGACACCCCATATATGCCTCCACACATATATAAATCTCATTGGATTAGTGTATTTTTATGCTTTAGCGGCACCTGGCCATGCGTACCTTAGGGTTCAACCGAGATGGAGAACATTGGGTCTTTAATTTGCGTATCCCCTTTGGATATAAGGCGTTGATGAAGAACTTTTCATCGGGATGTCTGCCCTCGATGACTCAGAGTTGAACCTGCGGATGTAGGACCTCGGGTTTTCTTGGGGACCTTGCTTTATAATTATTGGTGGTATGCTCTCGGCTTCCGGTATGTCGAGGCCGATGATGGGACAGTAATGAAGTTCTTTGAAGAGGGGATGAGATCGAAATTTGGCGAGGAGCCTATTGAACATACGGTAGCCATGAGCGTGATAGCCAAGCTACGCATGTCACGGAATCTGGTATCATCGGCTCCATCGATTCTTGTAGGTGTTGAGGTGGTGAGGTCTTTTGTTTTTGGTTGAAAGCTTGATACGGCCGAACTTGTGGAGAGGGAAGTGTAGTACCGTGGTAGTGGGATACGTTTCTTTGTGTCGGGGCATCCATGGAGGTAAGGCTCGACCTTTCACGGCCTCATGCGTATGGCTATAAACTCTTGTGAATTTCTGGAACCATTGCTCGGGTAACCACACTTCCCTTGTTGATAAGGGTTGGCTCGTCGCCTCACCCAGTTACGCTGAGCATCCTCGCCGACCATCAGGGGTATGTGGGATCATACAATTAAACTATTTTCTCTTTCTCCGTCAACGTCTCGAGCGGGTGTTGATGCTTCTCGTGGAATGGTATTCTGCGGCCTTCATGGGCTGTTGTGCCTCATGTGGGTCTTTTTGTCTGATGAGTTCACTTGACTCATAGCGGGCGATTAATGAGATGGAGTGCCTCCATCTTGTTGCTAGCGGCGTGTAGTGCTCCGGGATTGTCTGCTAGTTGTCTAGTATCCACGTCGTCCGGTTAGTCTTGCGTCCTTGGGGGGTTGGCGTTGCTCTTGCTCATGTTTCAAGTCGATACCATCAATCACTGAGAAGTCAGTTGATTTGTAAATGAACAGTCGTTCCCATAGACGGTGCCAAAATGATGGTGTTTTTCTATCGATCTTGTTGGAGCTTCTTAGGCGTGGCCGCAGATTCGAGGCCGGGATCGGTGTGTTACATGTCACGCACACGAGAAGGGCGATCCTGTGACCTACCCAGAAGGAATGTTCAGGTGGGGTGTGTGACGCCTCTCAGATGTAAGTCAGTTTTTCTTATGAAAAGGAAAGAGTTCAATTTTTGGTGGCGTTGTGACTAGTACCTTTATTTGGTGGAATTGCTCGATATTTATAGTGGGTGATCATGATGACTTTCCTTGTTAGACGGCGACACAATGTGACGCCCTAAAACCCGAGAGTCCGTTGACAACCCGTCAACCCGCGGAATACTCGTGAATGTCGGGTGGCGAGCATTTTCCGCAATCGGCAGTCTCCTTTGTATGGGGAGCTACCCAATCTGGCTGTACAAAACTGTCAAAACAGGTCGATATAACGATCACATGATTAAAGAAAGCGTACTTGGGCCATAAACAATACTCATAACAATGTATATATATCCAACTATCAACCATATTGAGTTCAAATTTTACTCTTACTCTGACATATATTAAAATTAAAACAATTCTAATACATGTAATACTTTACTTAACCCAGAAAGCCCCTGATGAACTTTCTTCTAAACCTCGATCTGCAGACGATAGTCATGTATCCTGTACTGTAAAAATAGTATCCTCGACAGGATGAGCTAATGCTCAGTAGTGGAATCACCCTAAATAGGCTCTTTCTCCACTAAATTGCACCTTCATGATGCTCGAAGTAAACACACGTGAGCGAATGCATGATCTGCTTGAATCTTCAGCGACCACATCTCATACCTAGGGTCCTCATGGAGCTCCTCACGCTCGCCTAAAGCCTGTATGGGGAATTATTATGTTTGTTGTGAACAACCTCCGATGTATATATATGTCGATTGGTAGTCTCAGAAGGTTGATATTTTGGTATTGACTACCCTCCGAAACCATTTTCTCTAGACTCATCTCATGTGCACCATCTATCGTCTGAGATTGTCCCGGGTCGTATGGAATAAATAGTGCCAATTCCAGCTGATCATAACATATGCAAATATATAAACATGCATATATTCACATAAAATTAAATCCACACAATCATGTTATGTAATTTAGCATTTCATCATCAAATTAACAGCTCCGTGGGCTAATGATCAAGCACGAGCAATTCTACTTGAATTATAGGCTGAAACATTAATTCACAAATTTATTTATGAACCTTTATTCTGAGAATAGTAAAGCCCTCGATTACTATTCCTGAAAATCTGTCGTGAGTTCATAAATGAACCGGGGTTTCTGACATTTAGGCCCCTCATTCCAATCGATACATGATTTATGGCATCATTTTATGCCCATTATCCTTGAACGACCTCATATACGGATGGCTCATGGTGGGTTCAATAAAGTCAATCAATTTGGTCGAGTTTTGGGGCCAAGTCCGTTTTGACAGTTCAAGGCCTCAAAGTATGAAAACATTGAAAACACTTAAATAAAGTGTAAACCCAGTAGGAGAAACCCACACTTCTGGGAGTTGTGAAACTCCTGGCAGGAGCCAGCGCTTGACTCTCAGCGTGAAGCGTTACCTTCTTGTCCAGAAGGCTGTAGGCGGTGGGATTACTGATATTCTAGAAAAGTGGCTCTCTCGCTCACAAACACAAAAACTCAACCCATGAAACCCTCCTCCTTCACACGTTTTGTTTGGCTTTTAACATTGGGAAGACAACTATTAATTTATTTGTCTTTCTAACTATGATTCAAAAATGACGCATGTCCTTCTTTCCAGGTTTTGACGTTCGACACTATCTCGTAGTCTATTTTCATCATTTCTGCTCTACTCATGCCATATGGCACATGAGTATATGTTATTGTGACTTTCATTAGCATCGAAAATCGTTTCTGACACGGCGAGATGCCTCAAACGTGTCAACACCAGGCTATCTCGAGGAGTCAGCGAAATTCGACGTCTTTATTTGGAGTTTAGACGGTCAACGATGAAATCGTTTCATCATGAGATCTAGAAGCTGAATTTTAACGAAATTACGTTTGTAACGAAATTACGATTTTGCCTTTTTCGAGAAATTGGAATTTCTCGCGGGTCTCCCACCGCGACATCTTCTCGATTGGGTGAGGAATCTCACTCTTTTTCTACCATATCACTAACTAAATATTAAAGGATAATTGGGGACCATGTGAGAGGGATCCTTCTTCCCTTAATGAGTAGATATCGGATCATGGGAAGTAGTGCTTTCCTTTCTTATGCCACAAACGTAGACAATGGATTATCGATCCTGTTGGTCCGAGACAGAGAAAAGTTCGTTGAATTACGGGAATGGTCGAGTTCTGATTTTGGGTGATAAGTCACAGAGTTACTCGAGGAATGAATTTTTACAAAAATCTTGTGAGTCGGATATCGGATTATCCCACATCTCTGAAAATTGATGGCCAAATTTTCGTCGAATTACGAGGAGCTTGAATTATTTTTACGATTTTCTGGGTGATAAGTCACTAGTTACACCAGAGACAAGATTTTTACGAAAATCTTGTAAGTCGGGAAATGACTTGAGGTAAGTTCATTTAAAATAAATTGAACTGAAAAGAAATAAATTATTTCGGGGTAGAAACGAACCCGAATGAGAGATGGACACATGGCACAATGTGAGCCATGTATCCAAATTTAAAATTAAAAAAAAGGGATAAAAAGAAAAAAATGAAAGTCAAAATGAAAGGAGAAGAGGGGGACTGGATGTGAGGGAGAGCGAGGAAGAAAAGGTTCTGCAGGCTCTAGCTTCTCTCTAAGATCTATGGAGACTGGATTGACGGCCATGGGAGCAAGAGGAAGTTCATCTACGAATGAGCTATGCGTGGCATTCCAACCGGAGTTTCGGCCAAACTCCAAGAGTGTAGGAATTTTCCTACTTCAGTTATTTCTAGCCTAACATTTAATGGCTTCGAGGTTTTCTTAGAGGCTATAAATTCTTCTAAACTTAAATTTTTAGGACTGAGTGTAGGAATTTTAGAATTTAGGGATTTACTTTGATGTTCGAACTAGATTGTGGACTGAATATCGAAATTTATGGGAATGGTTTCATGTCCTGCATCGTGTTTAGGCTTCTGCTTTGACTACTGGACCGGTGTCTTCTTGCTTGTGTCTGGTATCACAGAATTCTAAGTGATGAACTGTGGTAAGTACTCCAAGAGGTGCCCTATTTTATATGGGTCTGAGATTTGGGCCATTTTGTGTGTTATTGTTGGAAAAATAAATAACATGCTATTGTGTGTAAAAATCATGTTTATATATACTTGCTTTACGTATTAACATAGAAATTTTTGATAAATGAAATTATATGTAGGAAAGATAATTGTCCAAATTTATAAATGTCGCATGTAGCTCTTATTGTGTATGTAGCATGACATCTATAAATGACATGATTTGCATTTATATGCACGGTCACATCACAATAGCCTGTTTGTGCATGGAAGTTGGTTATTCACTATCTCTCAGGAATGTGTGGTGAGCTCGAAAATGGGACAACATCCAAAATCAAGACTCACGGTTGTGTAAAATAATAATAATACTAAATCATGTGTGTTTGGGTGAAGCAAGATGGGACATATCGCGCCCCCCCCCCCCCTCCCCTAGGGTGAAAGATCCAAATTTTATTCCCATGACATATGCGTCCAAGAATGTAAGTTCCTAAAGTGTCGGTAAAGGTGTGCGGCTTCTCCACAAGAGACTCCGTAAATTCGCCACCCACGTAAACACGAAATTTGATAAATTAAAACAGAGGGTTGTCCAATGGTTTAAGTCATTGCGGAACACTAATGACTGGTTTTTCACACTTGGCTGCGGTGTGAGGAGTCAATGGGACTCCTGCCAGCATGAGGAGTCTCGTCTCTTACGTATGACATGGAACATTCCATAGGATCGCATTTATTTATATGGATTTATGATCGATGTTTTATGTATGTCGTTGCATGTGCATTTAGGCAGGAGTAGCCCTTTTGTAGGAAAATTTTCTACTCGGCTATCAAGCATTCGCAGGACCCTTCAAGTAATGTGGGGGTGTACAAAGACGATGCTTCGACGAGGTCGTGATTATGAAGGAGGCCGATGTGTGGCCTTGGTGGTATTTCCTTTGTAAAAAGTATTTTGTATAAAAGAATTGTAACTAAATTATTTTGGGACTATTGTCTAGATAGTAGGGGTATGTAATTATGGTAAGAAGGCTGGATCTGACTCTACTGGATCGTAATTGCCGCTTTATTTCATATTTTAGATTTAAATGAATGAATGGGTCCCGGCAAAGGGATGTATATATTTGGGATATGGACAAGATGGACCCTATGGGGGTTAATACTACTCTATGCTGAAACCCCGGATGGGTTATGTTTATAATCGTTATACAGTTGTATGTCAAGGTAGCCCCGAACAAAGGAGACTCGCCGATTTTTGTGAAAATATGGATCCCGATGAATGGGACAATAGTTGTGAGATTCGTCACCCGAAATCCATGAATTCCACTAAGCTGGACAGTTGCCAACGGACCCTGGATTTAGGGTGTCACAATCCGACACAAAGATTTTCATGCCTAGTGGGTCTATACATTTCTCTCTTCATTTCAATTTTTAAGTAAATCATGCATTTTCTTAAATCAATGCCTTTTATAATTTTTTTCAATGACTAATATGCATAATACATATATGTATATATTTACTGTTATACATTTAAATTACATAATTCATTGTCCTTCAATTATGCAAATATATGCAATAAATCATTCTAACACAAATCATGCATTTCGTAATTTTCTTTTTATTTTGCCCTTAAGAGAATTTAACTTATGCTTTCGGTGCATAGAATAACGAATCATCGACACAGTCTCGCTGGCCTATAGGCCAGTATAAAAAAAAGTTTTATAACATAGTACAGTCCCACTTGGCTGCTGACTGGTTATTAAAAATCATTTCACGAACACTACCGATGTCAGTCCCACCGGGTTACTTGACGGAGTGACACATCACGCTTCGACGTCAGATCGTTTATCTCGACTCTTATCGTAGACCAACTATCCTTAACTCGAATTTTACTAACATTCTATTAAGGGCGCCAACAATTCATAGCAATATACAATAGTGTATATACATTTATATCCAAATACTTGGTTTCCAATACTCATGCAATTTTTCATGTGCAATTCATTTCACAATCAGTTGTATCAAATCAATTTAAAACAAATAAATACGCAATTTATCGCAATTCATTTCAATAAATCCACTTCTTTCATAATCCTTCACATTTTAGAAATATAGAGAGAGAAGTGGAGAACAAACCAATTCATTTATGGCTTAAACGGAGCACACATGCATATTCATATAAAACCTTTTAGATTTAGTTTGTCAACAAAACACAAACCGAAACAAGGAAAGAAGTGAAGAACAAACCCAAAAGTGTTGTCGCTCTTCGATTCCTATCCTCTCGAATCCTGCCTCAGTCAAGCCTTGTCACCAACCTCCCCAATCTATCACAAATATGTCAGCAATCAAAGAACAACCTAAGAAAAAAAGAAATCGCCAGCATTCTAGATTTTGGTTAGGGTTGATGTCTACCCAATACACCTTCACTTGAATATTTTTCTAGGGAAACATGAGCCATATTTTTCTCATGATTCTTTAAATATAATGATAGTTCTATGAGGCTATTTTTAGGATTAATTGGAATCATCTCATTTGGATCACCCAAACTCAAGTTATGGCATTTTAATGCAAAACTGGTCGGTATGCCCAAATTTCACTGCTATCACTCTTATTCTCATTTCGGTGGGTCTTAAACTATACTGTAATGGTTCCTTCTACTAATTTAAAGCCATGGTTCTAAGGTTTCTTCTCCAATTAGAATCATCCACTTGATTACCAAACTCAAGTTATCGATTTTTACATCAAGACTACTCTAATTTGCAAACATAATCGATTGTTCTTTCAATAAGAGTCTAATTTTTGACTGGATTGGAACTTTTCAGTTACAAATCAGACACTTCCTTCAAGTAAATTATTCCCCTAGAATTCTATTTTACCCATAATTTTGAATCACTCAATTTGGATGAGTGAAACTTAACTTACGGCTAAAAACCACAACTACACCTAAAATAGAGCATACCCATTAGCTAACCGAAACTCACCTTTAATCCCATTCGAGCTTTGTGCTACAATTTTCTCTCGGGTCCCTTCTATACATTCAGAGCTCTAGAACTTATAGAAGGTCTCTTACCAACTAGATCACTCAATTTGATGATTATAACCTAATCTCTATAGCTAAAAACAAAATAAAGGGTTTTGAAAATTTCGATAGCAAACTCCTTCAAACTTCACTGCTTTATACAAAAATTCCTCAAAACCAATCCAAACCAATCAAAACAATGCAAAAAAACCTCAAACTGAACTAAAACCATCCAAGAACACTTTACACAAAGATAATGTTTTTCTTCAAACCCAAACACAAGAAAAGAGGGGTTTTAGTTAGGTTTCCATACCTTAATCTCTTACAAGCCTCTTCTTTCTTCTTCTTAAACCAAGCTTGATCTCTACAAGATGGAGAGAAAACACCAAGGAATTGCCTTCTCCTTCTCCTCTCTACCCGTGTCTCTCTTTATCCCTTGTGCAAATGAGAAACCTCCTCATTTACAAGACCACTTTTGGTATTTTCTCTTTAAATGATTAAGGCCTTGTTTGGCCTTCACTTTTAATTAAGTTTTTTCTCAGTTTTGCTATTTGGTTCTTCATTTTTCTTTCATTTATCAACTTAACCCATTATTCCACTTTGGCATATTGACTTCTTTATTTATGACCTTTGGATCCTGAATTGGTAAATTTCTAATTTACCCTTATTTTATGAATTAATTTTTTTTTTATCAATTTAAATGCCAAAAAAATACAATTTATTTTATTTTATATCCTAAACATGTTATCAAACTGTTAGGGTAATTTCAGGGTGTTACAACTCTCCCCTTCTTAAAAGAATTTCGTCTTCGAAATTACCTTCTCTTTCTTTCTTTATCGACAAATGAGGGTATAGTTGTCAGATAACTTCCTCAAGCCCCACGTGGTTTCTTGGTCTTGTGGTTTCTCCACAACACTTTGACCAATGGGATTCGCTTTTTCCGCAACCCTTTCACTTCCCGAGCCAAGATCTCCACTGGCTCTTCTTCATATGTCTAATCTGGTCTAAGCTCAATTGTCTCTGAAGAGACTACGTGTGATGGGTCTGACCTGTACGTCCTTAGCAATGACACATGAAAAACATTATGGATATTTTCCAACTCTAGAGGTAAAGCTAATCTATATGCCACTGGACCCACTTTCTCTATCACCTCATATGGCCCAATGAACCTAGGGCTTAACTTGCCCTTTTTCCTAAATCTCATTACATTCTTCCAAGGCGATACTTTTAAAAACACTTTTTCGTCGATCTCATATCGAATATCCTTTCTTCTCATGTCGGAGTAGGATTTTTATCTATTCGTTGCCACTTTCAATCTTTCTCTTATCATTTCACTTTTTCCTTGGTTTCTTGAATCAAATCGGGGCCAAGTATCCTCTTCTCGCTTAACTCGATCCAACACAATGGTGTTCTACATTTCCTTCCATAGAAAGCCTCGTAAGGCACCATTCCAATACTCGACTGGAAGCTATTGTTGTACACAAATTCAACTAAAGGTATATGTCTATCCCAACTACCCTCATAGTCGATCACATACTTCTCAAGATATCTTCCGCAACACTGATCACTCTCCGATGGTCCATTCATGTGGGTAGAACGCAGCCAAATTCGCCAGTGCCTAAAGCCTCTTGTAATTTTCCCCAAAATCTTGAGGTAAACCTCGGATCTCTATCTAAAATGATCGATATGGGAATTCCATGTAACCGAACTATGTCCCTTATGTAAAGCTTTGCCAGCTTATCATGCATAGCTCCGCTCTGCCAGTAGAAATGTTTCACTTTGTCAATCGGGTCTACCACAACCCAAACTGAATCATGCTTCCTTCCTGTCAACGGTAACCCAACCACAAAATCCATTGTGATTCGGTCCTATTTCCATTCGGGTATTTTAATAGGTTGCAATAATCCCGAAGGAACTTGATGTTTTGCCTTCACTTTTTGACACACCATACACTTGGTCACAAATTCTGATACATCTATTTTCATTCCGAACCACCAATATGAAGTGTTTAAACTCGATACACTCATGGCTACCAGACGTGATAGCAAAGGATCCACTATAAAAGCCCTTCAAGCATGGATTTCTTCAACTCATCATCATTGCACACAAACCCGATCTCCATAGTACACAAATCCATCCTCTTTCAACAGAAACCCAACGCTTCTTTGTAAAACCCAAAAATTTAATTTTCCTAAAAAAGAAAGAAAGTCAATTTCGGGTCAAAATTTCGAATTTTTCTGTATCTCGACGAATCCGACTTCACCTTGCAATCGTCTTCGCTAAATCTAGCTACCACATCGACTCTATCAATTCAAATAGTCAAATTTCACATTTTTCGAGGCACTAAGAGTAGGACATCATGATCTGAGTGGCTCAAGATGAGACACGTGTCGCTCGAGAGCTATCAAACAAATAGCTCAAGTGGGACCTAGAAGAGACATGTGGCAACACATAATTGAGTGGAATCCAAGGTAGATGGATAAGGTGATATGGTAATCAAAGGAGCCATACTTAGAATTGACAAGTGGCGTTGAGAGGACATCTCACTGATTTCTATCTTCCCAACCTACTGGGAGAAAGGGGAAAGGAGAGAGAGAAAGGCAAACCAAATTTGAAAGGAAGATTTAGAGAGAGAGGCTCTATCTTCTCTCTAGATTTTTCGACGATCGGACCATCGATTTCTAGCGAAGCAAGAGGGAAAGTCTTTCCTCGTGACAAGAGCTACAAGTAGAGACTCGAATCGGGGAGTTTTGACAAAATCCAAGATGCTTGTCTTATTCTGTATGCTGAATTTATTCCCAAGCTTAGGAATTAAGGTCGTCTAGCATTGTAATACTGTGGGAGTCCACAGGTCATCTCCACAGGGAGTGGTCTTCTAGGTGATCCTTAGGAGCTATTCTCCAAAAGATGTGTATTTAAAAGGAATTTATGGGGTTGTGGTTGGTTGATTGAGTAATTAATTAAATAGACTATTTTAAAACAAGAAGATGATTGATGGGGTTCTTAGGTTTCCACTCACTATTGATCAAGCAATTCCCACCTCTTGGTTCACAATCTCATCTAAGAGCCATTGATGAATGGTCTTCGATGGAAGATTTTGCATTAAACACTCTTTTAGAATGAAATACGATCGAGGGATGTTAAACACTTGTTCAACAATTAACTCAGACTCTTAGCTTGCATTTGTAATCAAGTACAACGTGTACCGAGGATCTCTCGTTCACACGTTGTCAAGAAGATGCCCAACTAAGGTTTTATAAAGTTCTCTACAAGTGCTTAACATCATACAATCCCATTGAAGTATAAAAGAGGAATTGAGGGTTATTACCTTGATCAAAGTAGTTTCACCGTTGGGACTCCAAGATAAGAGTTTAGAACTCATTGAAATTATGTGCCAATCATAATTGATGAGAAACTATTCATAAAAGAAACTTGAGAAAATCAAACTTCAATTGCAAAACCAAAGAATAAAAAACACAAACTACTAAAAGAGAAAACGAGTTGTGTGATCTAACTGAAAGGTTACATGAGCTTGAAATCCAAAATCTGCAGAAAAGTGAAGTCTCCTATTCTACTCTCTATAAAACCCTAGCAAAACTAGAAAAGAACACTCTTTTATGAAACCAAAAACCCTAGAAATCAAAAGTCGCTTTCTACCTTTCCTCGCTTTTATACTCTTTCCATTGTAATCTCGAGTTAGTGGTCATGACGAATGTACCCTTGCATTGAATCGTAATCTCGCTCATTTCCTCGAAATATTATATGCTGGTACCCTGCATCGGACAGTGTGGTACCAGATCGATTTTCATGCAGCCTGTTTCGAGGGTACCGGTATCATTGAGGGTACCCTGAGCTATTGCCACTATTGATTTCCCTCGGTTAGTACCTATTCTGCTTGCTCGGTACCTGCACTCACCGCCTCTCGCACTTGCTCCCCAACATCTTTGCACTTCCCAAGACTTCACCACAGCGGTTGCCATCATCCTTAATGATCTATATTCGCTTTCTGGTCACGAACCCTTGTAACAATTATGCATGAAACCCGAAAAACCTGTACAAGTCCAGAAACACGAAAACAATCAAAGGTACCTATTCTTATACAAAATGAGCAAAGTACGACTAAGGTACTAAATTTCGATATAATTGTTGCTCTTGTGTATTCAACACTCCCAACCCGTGATCTTGCGAGTCCCTACAAGATTCAACTAGTGGACACCTACTAAATATGATTTTCAACAACATGCGCTTAGGGGTGCGCTTGCTTTGCAAGTTTCTCAAAAGGTAAAATTAAACATAGTACTTCAACCCGACATAGTGTGCACTGTCTCGAATTTCACCAAAACCACAATCTCAAGCAATGAACATAACAACAAACTATCACAAAACCAAGCTATTCATATATAAAGGACCATGGAATTAAGAAAAGAAGAGTCGCCATGCAAGCACTAAACCGAAATGAACGATACATATAGAGGCAATAGTTTAACATTACCAGCGCAACTACATGCATAAAAGTAAAGAGGAACTAACACAACTCGAAATCAAAAAGGTCTTTAAGGCTTGTAACCGACTCCATGTGCCACACAAATAGGGCAATATGTGAACAAAATGGGTGTTGGCATGACGTGCTAAGGTCTCACCAATTTCCAACACCACCCCATCTAGCTCTACTATGCTACTAATACTGATGTCTCCCGTCGTCTGTCAAGAAAACGCTGTCCCTATCGATGCAGCCATTAAGCTCCTCAATCCCCGTCCAAGTCGAGGGGGCATCTCCCACTCCGCAGCCTCCTGTGAAATATGACTCGAGCCTGAGAGTCCTCCTCGTGGGTCAAGCTTCGTTTCTCTATTTCCCCAAAATACATTTAAACCACCCCTTGATCCGACGCTCCATTCTTTTCAGAGGGGATGTGCTCATCGACCCCTGAGCTGAAGACGAAGAGGCCCCGGGAATAGCCACCGGGGGATGTGAAGACTGGGGTCTCGTGGATGTAGCTCGGCTCTTGGCCTCTGTTTGACTTGTAATGGGCCCCAGCTTTTGAAGAATTCTCTTTTCCCTAACCACTCCCCTCATCCCCGTAGCTTCCACAAGATTTGTCACTGAGACTCCGAATGGATATGCCTATTTCTCAGTCGGGACCGCAAAGTCCTCATAACGCACCATATAACCAAGGCATAGTCACTGAGCTTCCCGGTCATCACCTCTGTTATAAAACCGAGTTTCTTCCTTGCCCGAAATTTCTCTACCTTTTGGCCCCATCATATCATGAATAATTTGTTCATCAACGATATTTAGGCTCGAGCCTCGAACAAATTCCTCGCGTATAAACCACCATGGCAACAGGATGGGTGTACATGGTCTCAATAACAACTGTGCATTTAACCCGTAATAGCCCCATGGGGGTAAGGTCGATCATGAAATATGGCTGACATTAACGAAAGAGGAGCTATCAAATCGGAGTGATCTTTAATTGCTTACCCATCACAAGAATCCTGAAGCAGGTATCTACCCGCTGATTTTCGCTCAAATTGGTGTAAAATTCCCAAACCAAGGTAGGTAGATACGCTTGTACTTTAGCACAAACAAACTGCAAATTCTGCTCCTGAATAATAGCCCTGATAGGATGGGTGAACAAAAATGTGTCCCACCTTCTCACCCTTCGCCGCAATGAAACTCGTCGCAATCAATCGGGGCCCATTTTTCCCGTTTCCAATCGGTTCAAAACATGGCTTCGATCTCCTCATCATCGCTCTCCAATGCCCCCTCACTCTCAAAAGATGAATCTCTTCGCTTTCCCTTGCCCTTCTTTATGGTCTGCGAGGTGTCGGATATCCTTTTTTCTTCACAAATGGGCGCCATAGAGGAGCTAGCGCTTGCCCTTTCCAAGAGTTTCTAGATTCGCTTGCTAGATATGGCAAGAATAGAAAATACGGCAAACACGGCCCAAACACATAAAATAATATCCCAATAGCCTATCTCCATAAGTATCGGGCTGGCACCGTGCAGATCAGATAAAAGCTTTCTCCCCATACCATCGGCTAAAACCCTAATCCACAACGAGTAAAATACTACCAACCCGAACCACCCAAATAAATCCATGGAGATACAATATAATACCACGTAAAAAACGCTCTCAAAGAATTACGGGGTGCTTACCACGTCCCCAGCACGACAATCCAAGAAGAATCCGGGTCTCGAGAGGTGAAAACACCGACAGAAACATGCAAACTCTGATTCATTGCAGGTGAGAGGACAAAAGGGCTAGGGTTTGTCTTATATAAGAGTGGGTGAGATCGGGAATGGAAAGGAGTGCAAAAAGGGGTTAAAAACCCTAATTTGTCCAAAATCACTCGACTAGTATTCTCTGCATCGATTAAGCAGATCGGTATTTCGCGAGTGGTACTTGCACGGTGAGAGTGGTGGTTCTGCATCGTCCCAATTTTTTTTCTTATATATATATATATATATATATATATATATATATATATATATATATATATATATATATATTTTTTTTTATATTTTGTAAATTAAATGCGAGTGTTGATGTATACTATATCTTTCAATGCCTTCCATCCTTCGATTGATCGCATGCTCATTTTCCTCGCTTCATATTTTGCCCAACCGACTGTGTTCACTGAGCTAACAATTTGTACTTCCCTCTTTGACACTCTCACACTTACCATGGAGCCCATCGTATTTCTTGTGATCATGGTCCTGTGGTTTGAACCGACTGGCAACTCAAGGCTCAAGATGGTGTGGGTGATCAAATGATTTCACAAATGTAACACAGAATAATGGCCAAATCACTTCAGCATGCATGGTGTTCCATGTGAGAATATGATGTGTAGTTACATGGGATGCTAAAATAATGCATACTAAAGAAAGCAATAGCAGTAAAACAAGAGTTTGAACCGAAGTCCGGGTTTGTAGGAATTAGAATTGCATTCGGGTAATATGTCCACACTATGAACATGAGATTTTGTGCATGCTTGTTATTGTGTAAATGCATTGAGATGACGTGGAGTGTGTATAAGAAGTCATGCGGCTGCATACATTACAGGTCAAGTACTATACCCAAAAGAGCCTCAATTCGAAAATTTTTGCCATACACTGAACATGTAACATGCGCATAGTTGGGTCCAACCAGTGTAAGCCCACCCCCACTACATAAACAAGCATTATCCTCAATGCACACAAGGTACCCCACAAATGTATGGAGGCTACGAGAAATAATCTGGAGGGCAATTAAATTTTTTTTTTTTTTTTGTGATAAAAGCAATTGAAATAAAGAAAGCAAAAAGAAATGCAAAAAAGAAAATAAAAATTATACACAACCAGCCTGATAGAATTACCAAGGAGTATCCCTGGGTAGAATGATCTACCAGTTCACTACTTCTCCGACACAAAGTGCTCTCGAGAATGGCTTTTTAGCGCTGGGCCATCACTTTAAAGGATTTCCCATTTTCCCGATTTTCAATCTCCACCGCACCATATGGGTAAAACCACCTTGACAACGAATCCGCCAACTCCAATCGTGAGCGAGTTTGCCCAAAACATGTGCAATCGAGGAGCCGTGCACAATACCTTTGGTTAGGTTCAAAGTTTTCCACGCAATGGTCTTATCATGGAACAATCTCAGCCTCTTTGTAAATCCGGAGCTCTATACTACTCACGCCACTCAAGCTCGCCTCATCCGCATCGCTTAATCCGCCCGATCCAAACTAAAATTAAAAGTTTTAATATCCTAATATGCCCCGTGGCCCATTTCTACCAGATATGACAAGCCTTCCATAAACAAGCCTATAGGGAGACATACCAATAGTTTTAGTGCGCACTAAGAAGCCCAAAGAGCATCGATAAGTCTAAGCTTAACAATCTTTGCTATCTCTGGCAAACCGTTTTTTCCAAAATGTGTTTGATCTCCCTATTAGCTAATTCGGCTTGACCATTGGTTTGTGGGTGGTATGCCGTTGAAACTTTGTGGGTGACTCCATACTTTTTCAACAAATTCTCAAAAGATCGACAAAAATGGAGTCCACCATCACTAATAATTGCACGTGTACCCAAAGCGAGAAAAAATGCGGTTCTTTTATAAATTTCAAAACAACCTTGTGGTCATTAGTTCCTGCTGGAATGGCCTCAACCCAATTTCGACACATAGTCAATGACAACAAAATGTGAAGCGTATTCCATAAGAGCAGGAAAAGGCCCTATTGAAGTCTATACCCTAACAAATGAAGATCTCAATGATTAAAATCTGCAAGAGGGTCATGCCCTTGTGACTCCTCCTAATTGTTGGCACTCGAGCACAAGTTTTGCAAAATTCAAAGCAGTCTTTAAAAAGTGTGGGCCAGTAAAAACCAGCTTGCAAAATTTTATCTGCTGTTTTTTTTTTGCAGAGAAATGCCCTCCGCAAGCTTCTGAATGGAAAAAGGTGAGTATCCCAATTTGATCATCATTGGGTACACACCTTCTCATCAATTGGTTTGGATAGTATTTAAACAGATATGGGTCATCAAAATAATATTTCTTAATGTCCGCCAAAATTTTTGTCGAGAAGTCCATTGTGTGAATTCACTCAGTCACCGTGATACTTACTATGTCCGTGATACCACGGGCAAAGTGAACAAGAGCAAAAAGTCGCTCATCAGAAACTGTCGCTGTACGCCAGAGAACCTGATTCCTGAACTAACCGAGGATTAGTGGTCAACTACCACATTCTCGAATTTCTTTTTATCTTAATAATCGTGTTAAATTCGCACAAGAGATCCACCCTTAGCCAACCGAGGCTTGGTATCCTACTTAGAGAGTGTACTTCAAAGGTCATGATCTCGTGGAATGGTTACAGGAGACCCACAATGTATGACACACTCTTTCAAGGCAAAGACGACTTCGCTAAAAACTCTTTTCCGTGGTCACTCGCTGAGCTGAATCTAGAGTCTCGCCGGCATAGTAGATCATAAAGCCTTTTATCTCCCTTGTCCTAAAATTACTCTATAGCATAATCACTAAGGTCACATTATGATCTCAAATGGAAGGTTCCAATTAGGAGATCACATGATAGGAGGAGACACTAACATAGTTTCAGCTCACAAAGGCAAATTTCACAAGCCCGTGGACCGCGAAAGGGACATCCTTGGCAAGCAAATTGGCATAAGGGACGAGCCATAAGACTAAATATTTTATGAATCTCCTATGTGAATCCAAAGATGTCTCAAGAATGACCTTATGTCTCTAACACACTTAGGAGTAGGTAAGTCGAGATCAACTCAACTTCTTTTTGCTTTATCCACCTCAGATTCCATTTTTCGATACTATGTGATCTAAGACAACTTTGTGTCACCATGAAGTGACACTTTTCCCAATTTAACATGAGGTTCTTCTCTTGGCATCTGTCCAAAACCTTACGTAGGTTCCAAGCATCCTCATATGAGTCAATAAAACTCGAGAAATCATCCATGCAAAATTCCCCAAAATGATTTTTGATCATATCACCGAAATCTCCCATCATAAATCACGAAAGTTCCGCAAGGTTATATAATCCAAAGGGCATTTTTTCCTAAAGGCAAATGTACCAAAAGGACAGTGAACGCGGGTTTTCTCGATCTTCTAGTTATCTCAATTTGATTGCACTCGAAAGTACCCATCGAGAAAACAATAAAATCTACGCCCCGTAACTCTCCAACATTTGATCGACAAAACGTAGGGAGGAAAGTGATCTTCCTAGTACCCGCATTAAGCTTCCTATAATCTATGCACACACTCCAACCTAGGTGACACGAGCGGGAATTAGCTCATTATTTCATTAACCTACCACAATGACTCCGCATTTCTTAGTGGACTACCTCGAGTCATCGACCCACTCTTGCTATCCGAATAGGGTAAATAACACCTACATCCAAGAGTTTTAGAACTCTTCTTGACCACTTCTTTCATTAGTCAGGGGTTCACTGTCAGGGTTGTCTGTAGGCTTCTAACATCCTCTTCCAAGTGACTCCTGTGGAGGCATCAAGGGGCTAATTCCTTAATATCCGCAATTTTTCTTCCATCCTAGTAAGGCCCCAGGTTCTCAATATCTCCAAAAGTTTATTTTCGGGGTCTAACTCTAAGGAGGAAGATATGATTAACAAAAGTTTCTTCTACCCCTAAAATGCATATTCGAGGATTTGCAAAGGTTTCAACTGCTTAGGTGGTATCTCTTCTAAAGGTAATGCCTCGTCTCTCACCGTGGCAATGGTTCAAATTTAGTGCTCCACCCATTCACTTCCACACCATTGTGTCTGGACATGGAGTATAGGAACCCGACTGTATGGTCACCTCCTCAACCTAACTTGGGCTTCACTAGACAAGACATGAGAGGGTCATCACATGAGACATTATCTAAGTATTTACTACCATGATCAACTATGTTTACCTTACAAACATCTTCCTCATCTCCCATTCCCTTGATAACATTAAAGATATTCAAATTAATGTCATGTTACCAAATGATGCTTGTCATTAGTCCTCCTACAGTTGTATGATGGCATTAAAGAGCTAAGAATGGTCTACCAAGAATCACTGAACCGAGTCTCTTGGTTCACTACAAAGTTGAGTGTCACACAACAAAATCCATCTAAAAATGTGAATCCTATCCACTTGTACCTCAATACATCCTTCTATCCTCTAGGAATCTCTCACACTACTACACTAATTGAGGGTGGGATATCAAGTCGCCTCCCACTCTCCTAACCCTAGATCGACATATATGGAGTAAGGCAACAAATTAACACTTGCCCCTAAATCCACTAGAAAGTACTTTGCCCTAACTTTGAATTCTACCACTACGGAAATAGTGTGACTTCCCGGGTCTTTATTTCGGGGCAAGTTGTTTCGAATCAATGGAGATTGCTCACTATAAATGCCCCTTGTCGACACCTAGTTTCCTTTTAATCGCAGGTACAAATCTTTAGAAACTCAGTATACGACGGAATCGCTTAATGGCATCTAGTAAAGGAATGTTCAATTTCACCTGTCAACAACCTATAAATTTTAGAATGGTTATTCACTTTCTGGGGCTCTCAAATCCTATGAGGGTATGGAGCAAAGTGATATGGGAAGCCTCGTTTCTTCTCTCGGCCTCACCATTAGTCACATCTGTCCTAGGAACATGAGGCTCGCTGCACACCTCATCATCCCCCACCGGTTCATTCCTGAGATTCTGCATCAGCCTGGGTTGAATGGTTTTGTCAATTCACCTACCACTTCGAAGAGTGGCGACACCAGAATGTCTCGGGAAGTGCCTTCACTTCAATTCGAAACTCCAACACTCATTTCGACCTGGGGCTTCGGATGGTTCGAGACTCGGAGCTCTTTTTCTTGTCAAAATTTCCCATAGAAGAGGTTAGCTTAGTGATTTGGGATCTCACATCATTCAAGGCAATAAATTTCTGTGTTTGTAGATTGTTGGGTTTGTACGAATTGTGTCACAATATCCTCCAACTTCTAACTGAGGTCGATACGGGGCCGTGGGTTTGATTCCCTTTGACTACGAATGGAAACCTTGATTGTGTGGTTCAGGAAATCCTCGAGACCTTGATTCGAAATGATAATGGATTTGAAAAACCTGGGTTTGATAAGGGCTCGTTATTTGGCACTGCCAGGTGGGCCTCCCTCATTTCTCCATTCAAAATTAGGTGCTTACCCCACCTTAGATTATATGTTCTTAATATGGAGAATTGAATGGTTTCCCTTTGGTAGTTATGGCATTAGCTTCGTTTATTTGAATTACTCCTAACTTGAGTGAAGGCTCAAGCGCTATCGCTGAGTAGTGGTCACGAAATGATGCATGGTTCCTCCAATTTGGGTCCAATAGGTACTGAGGGTACTTGAGGCACACAAGTTACCTCGTTCACTTTTTTCAACTCTATAGCCTCCAACTTCCTTGTTAAATTAGCGATTTTTGCTTGCAGATCATCATTTTCTCTTAAATGATGGATTCCTCCCCGTAGGGTGTATTATGCACTTTGCAGATCTTAATAAGTATTAGTCTCCCATGTTCGAGCATTTTCTCGCTATGGTGTCAAAGAATCAATTGCCTCCCTCGCACTTTTCATAAACTCTCCCGCACATCATTTGATGTATTATTTATTATTCAAGGATAGCCTTGATGAAAATACGCACAGACTTGTCCAACATCCAAACCATGATGAGGGATAGCATGGGCGAGATCCTCAGATCTTCCCATACTACTGAAAAGGTCTGTCCCTACTTTTAGAAAATTTTGAATCGTCGCATGAGAGCAACATTGCACGCATGAGGGAAGAACTTGAAAGCATAGAATCTATTTCGCATGTCCTCCCATGTAAAGATTGAATTGCAAGCGAATGAAACTGCATTGCCTTTCCCTTTAGAGCAAAAGGGAATAGAACCATACTGCATTATGTGGAGAGGTGATCCAAGAGGAGAGAAATGCAATCAGAAACATCCTTAAAGTCTCTCAGTGAATGAATAGGTTCTCGTAATTGACCCTTGCTACACGTAGAAGACGGATCATCTCCGACTTCATGAGGATTGATTAGCCTCTTCAGGAAGTCGAATACATGAGTTTGTTGTGGTTATTTGAGGTTGAAAAATCTCTTGGAGAGTTCTTTCCACATTAGGTAAAGGAGTAGGGGGAGCTCGATATTGATTCAGCTGAAAGTTAACATTTCCCCCTCCTACTGCTGGTGTTGCTGGGAGTGCAACATCGTCTCTATGTCAGGAGGTTCAAGTGAGACCCTTGTGTTAACAGTGTCCCGAGCGCTTTGATTAAAAAGAGGTTGCTGATTCTGGATGGTCCATTCGAGGTGTAGGATTCTCTTGAAACAATTGACTTACTATGGACTCTTCGTAATTTCTCGAGGTACACTTACAAGTCGGCGTCGTCGTCATGAGCCCAAACCGACATGCACTAATCCTACTCTTCCAAGAAATCACCCACTTAGATTCCTCACAAAACAAATTAAAAATATTGAAGGTGTAGAACGATCGGATTCCAGACTCGTAATCAGAAATTACCTCTAGCTCTCTTCAACTCAACTAGATTGATCGCCACTCCCTGGCAACGGCGCCAAAAATGCTTCTTCTTATTCATATGCTGAATTTATTCCCAAGCGTAGGAATTAAGGTCGTCTAGCATTATAATACTGTGGGAGTCCACAGGTCATCTCCATAGGGAGTGGTCTTCTAGGTGATCCTTAGGAGCTATTCTCCAAAAGATGTGTATTTAAAAGGAATTTATGGGGTTGTGGTTGGTTGATTGAGTAATTAATTAAATAGACTATTTTAAAACAAGAAGATGATTGATGGGGTTCTTAGGTTTCCACTCACTATTGATCAGGTAATTCCCACCTCTTAGTTTATAATCTCATCTAAGAGCCATTGATAAATGGTCTTCAACGGAAGATTTTGTATTAAACGCCTTTAGAATTGAAGATATCATGGGATGTTAAACAATTGTTCAACAATTAACTCAGACTCTTAGCTTGCATTTGTAATCAAGCACAACGTGTACCGAGGATCTCTTGTTCACACGTTGTCAAGAAGATGCCCAACTAAGGTTTTATAAAGTTCTCTACAAGTGCTTAACATCATACAATCCCATTGAAGTATAAAAGAGGAATTGAGGGTTATTACCTTGATCAGGGTGAGTTTCCACTGTTAGAACCCCAACATACTTAGGAACTTCATTGAAATTATAATAATCATAATTGATGAGAAACTATTCATAAAAGAAACTTGAGAAAATCAAACTTCAATTGCAAAACCAAAGAATAAAAAACACAAACTATTGAAAGAGAAAACTAGTTGTGTGATATAACTAAAAGGTTACATGAACTTGAAATCCAAAATCTGCAGAAAAGTGAAGTCTCCTATTCTACTCTATAAACCCTAGCAAAAACTATGAGAAAGAACACTCTTTTTATGAAACCAAAACCCTAGAAATCAAAAGCTGCTTTCTCCACCTTTCCTTTGGCTTTTATACCCTTTCCATCAGAATCTCGAAAGGTGGCTCAAAGGACGAACGGACTTCTTGCATTGAATCGTAACTCGCTCAATTCCCGCAAATACATGTTGGTACCGTATCATAAGGTGGCACCGCACCGCCTGCTACGCGCTTTTCTCGCTTGGGGGTACCGGTACCGACTCGAGTGGTACCAAGATCAATCACACCGGTGCTTTCGTTTGGGGGCACTGCATCGATTTGAGTGGTACCAAGAGATCAATTGGCCACCTGCTGATTTCCGCTTGGGGGTACCAGACCGGCTTGTTCGGTACCGCACCACTCGCTCCGCACTTGCTCCCTCAACATCTGCACTTCCTAAGACTTCACCACGCTGCCTCCCATCATCCTCAATGATCCATATTCGCTTTCTGGTCACAAACCCTTGTAACAATTATGCATGAAACCCGAAAAACCTATACAAGTCCAGAAACACGAAAACAATCAAAGGTACCTATTCTTATACAAAATGTGAGCAAAGTATGACTTGAAGGGTACCAGTTATGATATAGCAATTGTCGCCTTTTCAGGTATTCAACACAAAGAGGTGTGTCTTCCTACTTTGGTTATTCTCACCCTAAGGGTCATGTGTGGTGTCTGCCTAAGGAATGTTCGTTGCATTTTGAACCAAGGGAAGTCACCCTATTTTATCATACGCATTAGCCAGAGTTTAGGACTGGTTTTTGGGTGGAAATAGCGAAATTGGTAAAGGAGTCCTTCGTAAATTGTAGCCACATCAAGTGAACTTGATGTTAGGCTTTCGAATCTTAATCTCTGGACCAGAGACTGCTATGGTCCCAGTTTTACCCCAAACAGTCTAAGTGAAAGCTTGCTAGAGGTCACCGCACGGCCTAGGTCAGTCACCACAGTCGGTCACCGACTAGGTCAGTCACGAGCGTGTCAGTCAACCTCATTAGGATTAGTAATTCTGCATTGGCCTGACCGCCTCTATGTGACCCCCCAACTCGGGACGGTCATAACTTCTTCATCCAAACTCCATTTCGGGTATTTTTAGACTCTATGCAAAGCCCATTGAGTCAAGATTCCAACCATATGCCCGGGAGGGCAAAGCAGCCCGAGCCGCCGGCTAGTGGCAGTGTCAAGTAGGGTCACGATTCATGTGTGGCTTCCAACTTTAGAAGGTCATAACTTCTTCGTCCAAACTCCAATTTGGGTGTTCTTGGACTCTATGGAAATCCCATTGAGTCAAGATTCCAGACATGTGCTGTGGAGGGTAGTGGGTATTGGATCTGGTTGGCAAGGGCAAGTCGGGTAGGCTGGCCAGGTAGGGCTGGCCATTCATGTGTGACCTTAAACTTCGGAAAATCATAACTTCTTCGTCCGAACTCCGTTTCGAGTATTCTTGAACTCTATGGAAAGCCCATTGAGTCAATATTCCATCCATAGGCCTGTGGAGGGCAAGCAGGACTGGATCTCGGCCATCAAGGCCGCCCGGTCGTAAAGTGCAGCTCCGCAGGTTGGCCTGCAGGGCCGCCATTCATGTGATCTTCCAACTTCGATCACGATCATAACTTCTTCGTCCGAACTCTGTTTCGGGTGTTCTTAGACTCTATGAAAATCCCATTGAGTCAAGATTCCATCCGTGTGGCTGTGGAGGGCAAAGGGTACCGGAGCCGGCCTAGCGGGCAGGGCTCGCAGCCGGCCGTATCGGGCCATTCATGTGTGACCCTCCAACTCGACCGCTATAACTTCTTCATCCGAACTCCGATTCGTGTGTTCTTGGACTCTATGGAAATCCCATTGAATCAATATTTCATCCATGGTTTTGTGGAGGACATTGGGTGACCATAACCCTGCTAAAATCTATGTTTTTTCACCAAGTGTGCAGGTTGCATGGTTATGTCGAAAATAATAGTTTATTATAACATGACCATTGCATGGCATGTCAGAGGCTATTATATTGCAGGGTTTTCCTACTTGATTTATTCTTTTGGTTAAGAGCCATTTTAATGGTTAGGGATGTCTCAGCTCTGAATAGTCGCTCATCTTGCCCAAAACTGACAAGTGGCGAAATCCCTAGAGGCTTTGTATAATCTTGAAACCGACTCATGGATCGTATGTGTTTCTCAGTGCTGATGTTATTTCTATGATTGAATAATACATGTTGTATTTTTACGTGATGCTTGTAGCCCAAGCACGTGGACTGTTTGGCTTGTTTACACTCCCATGTGAGCTAATTTTCTGGTTATTACTATGAATAAATAAGATGTTGCTTTGTGTGAATTTCGTTAATATGTGCATGCTTGATATATTAACATGAATTATTGTGAAATGGCATGTTGCATTTCATATGCACCGGGGTAACCTAGAATAGTAGGTATGGGTGCATGACATAAAAAACATGGTTGTCAAATTAATTTGATGGGAAGATTTTCCCGAAGAATTATGCTGGAAGTCATTCAACAACTTCATCCCCTGAGATGACCCATGATTGTTTCGAAGAGTTATCCAGCAATTCACCTCGGAGGGTTGTCCAATAGAATTTTATCTCCTGGAATTGGTATTATGTTTTCAAGAACAAAACCTTTTGTTTTGAAAGTATTTTTTCACACTCGTTTAGGGGCATGTGCAATGAACAAGTCAAAGGAGGGCTCGAGAAGTGGGAAAGGGTGAGTCACACCCTCATCCATGGCATGTAGACATTCGAGAAAACAAAGATGGTTTTTACTTAAATGTGTGTAATACGCTTCAATCATCGTATTTAGCACTTACAGGAGTAACCTCAGAGGGATTATCACTAATGGCTACCACCCCGTCGTGGGATCCTCCTTTCAAGTACAGGGAGTATTCAGGAAGACGACGCTCACTAGAGGCCGCTTTTGAGAAGAAAGCCGACATGTGGCTTTGATTATGTATTTTTGTAAAACATGTATGAAACATTTTGATTCATGCATGTTTTTATAAGAGTGTAATTAACTCTTGAAACTACTAAGTAAAGATAGTTGGTTATATTTGATGGTATGGGCCCGACGTACATATTTATTTATGTATGGGTCTCATGATATGAGACACATAGGTTTCATAGTTACAGCTGTCAATCTGGACTTTTGCCTGGGGTGTCAGCATCTTTCCACTCCTATTATGATTTACAATTGCGTAATTTTCTCATCATTCTCATACTTAGCAATTCTACGAATAAATCGATTTCATATCAATTCAGCCACTATTGCACCATTGTCTGACAATGAAAAATGAGCATTCAACGCTCAAAGCATTGCAATTCGACTTTCACTGCAGCTTGCCACTACATTAGGCTCTCGATGATAATCGATCACACAATCATAATCCTTGATCAATTCCATTCATCTATAAGCATGGTTAAGTTCTCGCTGTGAGGGAAAATACTTGGCACTTTTGTGACGTGGTGTGATGAAACACTTTTCTTCTATAAAGATACGGTTCCATATTTTCAATGCGAACACAATAGCGGCCAATTCCAAATCATGCGTAGGGTAGTTCTTTCATGCGGCTTCAACTGCCTTAAAGCGTAAGCTACCACTTTACCCTCTTGCATAAGGACACATCCAAGTCTATTTAATGAAGCATCACTAAAAATCACGTATTCTTTACCGTAGGTTAGTTGAGTAAGAATCGATGCCTCGATTAAGAATGCTTTCAACTTTTCAAAACTAGCTTGACACTTTTCATTCCACTAAAATCTCACATTCTTTTAGAGCAATCTTGTCATTGGGCTGCAGTCATCGAAAACCCCTTAATGAACTTTCTGTAGTAACTTGCCAATCCAAGGAAACTACGCACTTCCGTGACATTTCTCGGTGGTTTCCATTCAATAATCACCTCTATCTTCTTTGGATCCACTCAAATTCCTTATTCTGATATAATGTGTCCAAGAAAGGACACTTCTCTCTACCAAAATTCACATTTTCTCAGTTTTACATATAATTGTTCCTTTCTCAAGGTTTCTACCACTACCCGAAGGTGTGTATCATGATTTTCTTGATCCTTTGAATACACAATGATGTCATCTATAAACACCACGAAAAACTGATCTACATAAGGTCAGAAAACACGATTCATTAAGTCCATGAAAGCCGTCTGTGCATTTGTTAAACCAAACGGCATTAAAAGGAACTCATAATGTCCATACCGCGTTCTAAACGCCGTCTTATGCACATCCGCATCCTTAATCCTTAACTAATGATACCCATATCGCAAGTCAATCTTTGAAAAGACACTTGAACCTTTCAATTGGTCGAACAAGTCATCTATCCTAGGTAACAGATATTTGTTCTTCACTGTCATCTTATTCAGTTGTCTATAATCAACACACAACCTAAGTGTACCATCTTTCTTCTTAACAAAGAGAACTGGAGCTCCCCATGGTGATACACTCGGATGAATAAATCCCTTCTCTAACAACTCTTGCAACTAAAGCTTCACCAACTCCATCAATACCTCTGACACGGCAACGGACGCCGTGAGTGGCACTGGAACAACGCCAATCAGAACTCAATCTCTCTCTGTGGAGACAATCTCGACACTTCCTCCAGTAACACATCCGAATAATCACAAACTGTAGGGACGTTTGATAAACTAGGCTCCGCCTTTTTGGTATCTATCACATACGCCAAGTAGGCTTCACACCCCTTTCGAACCATCATTCTAGTAGTAGCGGTGGATATCACATTAGAGAGGCAGGTTCAACCTTCGCTAAATAAAAGTCACACACTATAATCCTCAAGGTCACTCTCATTCTACAAATCAACTACCACTTGCGTCGAACAACCAATCCATCCCCAATATCACATCAAACTCTCTAAATGACAACTCGATCAAATCTCCTGAAACCACATACTCTATTCATGGGGCAATGTCTATAAACCTATTCCACAATGACATCATGCCCACGATTTGTCACCAAAATGTCATACTTAGTTTTACTCTTCGATAAACTACCCAAACTTGGAATGGTAGTACAAATATTACAGTGGGTTGAACCTAGATCTATCAATGCATGTACAATAGTCTCAAAAATATAGAAATTACCAACTATCACATCCGGTGCATCTTTATCTTCCACACTTCATTGTATATGCCCCGGCCGGAGTAATGAAAGCATCCTCGTTTAAATTACAAGGCTTCCAGTTGCTTGTCTCGTACACTTGGTGATGCAACACTCTTTATCATTCTTGTTACTCTTTCTGAGATTTAGTTTAAAACTGTATTCCCATCTGTGGTGTTGTGAATGACCGAGCTCTAGGACAATCTTTTACTTTGTGTTCATTAGATCCACATACCAAACAAGCACCTGTCAATCTCCAACACTCTCCTTTATGTTTCCTCCAACAATGTGTTCAATAAGAAGGAGTTTGTCCTCTTGAAGAACCTCCTATTGCACTAGCAACTGATGGTGCCAATAGAATGGGGCCTTTACTACCAGAATTGAAATGATCCCTCGAGATGTGGGGCCGATTAGAACTCAGGGTCCTTCAATTTTTACTTAGTGTTAATATAACTTGACTCCGTCTGTGGTTTTTCTTAATCTGCCTTTCTTTATTTTCTATCATACTCTTCTTTTCTTTTTACCCTTTCAACATTCAACGACATGTCACACCCAGAGAAGTCATCATGGCCGAATTCGTGACATAGGCCCGAATATAGCCACGAGGCCATCCCCAAACTTACGATTACTTCTTCCCCAGAATCTAGCATCTCCGGGAGCATACTTGCTCAACCCCGTGAATTCTCTCCGATATTCTCACACACTCATCTCGCCTTGCTTTAAATTATGAAACCTTGCTCCATATTGTTAGGTAAATACAACCCACATACTATTTCTCCCGACCCGCTAGGAAAACCCTATGTAACACTTTTCTGCAGTGTAATGATTCTCTAGTCACCTTAAAACCCACCACTAGTAAGCCCCCATCCTCGTAGTAATGAGGTCGCACACTCTAAATTCTCCTCCGTGTGCAATGCATTTATTAAAAGATTCTTCTTAGTTCTTTTGAGCCAATTTTCCACCATGGAAGGCTCATCTTTCTTTCTAAGAAAAACTATGGGTCGGTATTTTTCCATTCTCTCTATGGCTGACCGTTGAGGAATAACTTCAGCTGGTTGCGTTGCTCTTTGCAATGCCTGAGCTATCTTCTAGAGGATATCCATAGCACTTTCAAGGCTTCGACCTTGCTCACGAATCGATGAGCACGGACGCCTGCCCACCTTCCACACTAGTAGTGGCTATTCGGGCGACTTCTGAGTCACCTCGACCCACTGGGTCCCCGAACCATCCATGCTACCCTACACCGACAAGATCCCATCACACATGTCATCCTTTAAATACAAATGCAAATGCATGTCACAAACAATTTCAAAAAATCATTTTATAGAACCGCCAAACCTTGGCTCTTATACCATTGAAATGTACTTCCGCCACGCCGTCAGACTGACCGACCAAGGCCTAACCTCGATCGGGACGCGATCCTCTTTCGAATCCAATTCCTTTTCTTTGTCGAGAAAACACATTTCCAATGCTCATTTTGTGTGCTGATATTTATCTTTATGAAAATGTATTTGTATATACTAATTTAACTTAAAGGGGGCCCATCATTTTGTTTTCCATACACATTTTCCATTAAATATGGTATTACATGCCCATTTGGTCCATTTACCACCTTTAAACATTACAAAGACATAACTGCTTTTCAAATACCAAAATATTTACAAACAAAAATCAGAGTTTGTGCCAAAGTGTCAAATATATTTCATGAATGCATGGTCTGAGCTTTACTTCAATTTTGTGAGGCCTTTGACGTTGACTCGAATCAATCGCTGGCCTTTTCCTTAGTACATGTTCACTGGTACCTAACATGATAAACAAAGCTATAAGCATTTTCATGCCTAGTGGTTCTATACATTTCTCTCTTCATTTCAGTTTAAGTAAATCATGCATTTTTCTAACACAATGCCTTTTTATAATTTTTTTTTCAATAACTAATGTGGTACAATACAAATATGTATATTTTCATTTCGTGATACATTCAAATTAGCAATTCATTGTCATTTCCTAATCATGTAGTTTCATATGTACAATAATTCTAATACAAATCATGCATTTCACAATTTTCTTTTCATTTTGCCTGTAATGCCCTGAAAATACCCTAACAGTTTTTATAACATGTTCAAGGTGTAAAATAAATTATATTATATTTTTCCGGAGTTCAAATGACTAAAAATGAAAAATGATAAAAACTCGAAATTCTTACAGTGAGCCAAATAAAGTGGTAAAATGTCAAATGAGGACCTATATCATAAATGAGTAACAAGTGCAAAAGTATAAATGAAATGAAATGAAGTGGAAATGAAAGAGAAATGAAGCCCAAATGGAAAAATGGAAAAATAGGAATTAATGTGTGTTTCAAACATGGCCTTATGAAGGTTTAGGAGTATTAAGACTAAATTGTCTTTAGAATGAGAGAGTCTCTCATTTAGGGCATTTTTATCAGCAAATCCTGGGCTGAGAGAAAATAAGATGAGCGGGTGATTTTGTTCATGAGACTGAGAGTTTAAGTGATCAAGAAGAAGAAGGAAGAAGAAAGAAGATAAAGGAAGAGATTTAAAGGTAAGAAACCAAACCCTAACCCCTTCTTTTCTTGTGTTTGGGTTTGGAGAAAAACCCTAGCTTTGTGCAAAGTGTTCTTGGATGGTTTTAGTTTAGTTTGAGGTTGTTTTTCATTGTTTTGATTGGTTTTGAGGAATTTTTGTGTAAAGGAAAAATTAAGTTTCAAAAGAGTTGCTGTCAAAAATTTTCAAAACCCCTATTTTTGTTTTGGCTATAAGTTAAGTTATAATCATCCAAATTGAGTGATTCTAATTTCTAAATAACCATAAGAGCTAGAGATACATTTTTAGCTCTAAGGCCCCCGAATATGGGCTTAAGAGTAGTTGAATTGAAGTACTTGGAGGTATGCTACATTTTTGGAATTGTGGTTGTGGTGTTTTGACTGTAAGTTGAGTTTCACACATCCAAATTGAGTGATTCAAAATTCTGGGTAAACTATACTTATAGGGGAATAATTTACTTGAAGGAAGTGTATGCAATTTGTAACCCCAAAGTGCCCAAAAATCTGTCAAAGTGGAGCTATGTGCAAGAACAATCTGATTCTGCTTTGATAATTAGAGTAGTTTGGATGTAAAATGCAATAAATTGAGTTTTGGTGATCCAAATTGGAGAAGAAACCTTAGAACCATATCTTCAAATGAGTAGAAGAAACCATTATCAATTTATGGAGTTAAGACCCCTGAAATTGAGAATAACGATGGAAATAGCAGAATTGGTTGAGCATCTTGACCAGTTTGGCATTAAAATACCGTAACTTGAGTTTGGGTGATCCAAATGAGATGATTTCAATTCCTACTAAAAATAAACTCATAGAGATATAATTTTCTCAAAGGAAGTATGGGCAAAATATTGCTCATGTGTCCCCAAAAAGTTTTGCAAGTGAAGGTGTATTGGGTGAGCGTTAACCACAACGAAAATCCTAGAATGCCGCAGCCTTTGATTTTCTTAGGTTGTTGATGATAGTGACATATTTGTGATGGATTAGGGGTTGGTGTGAGGAAGCAACGAACGGGATTAGGGGATAGGAATGAAGATCGACAACTGCGGGTTTGTTCTTCACACTTCCTTCCTTGTATCAGTTTTGTGTTTGTTTGACAAAATAAATCTAAAAGGTTTTATATGAATATGCATGTGTGCTCCGTTTGAGCCATAAATGAATTGGTTTGTTCTCCACTTCTTTCTCTTTCTATTTCTAAAATGTTTGAAAGATTATGAAATAAGTGGATTTATTGAAATGAATTGCGATAAATTGTGTATTGATTTGTTTTAAATTGATTTGATACAATTGATTTTGAAATGAATTGCACATGAAAAATTGCATGAGTATTGGAAACCAATTTATTTCATAATCTTTCAAACATTTTAGAAATAGAAAGAGAGAGAAGCGGAGAACAAACCAATTCATTTATGGCTCAAACGGAGCACACATGCATATTCATATAAAACATTTTAGATTTAGTTTTTCAAACAAAACACAAAATCAAAACAAGGAGAGAAGTGTGAAGAACAAACCCAAAAAAGGTTGTTACTCTTCGATTCCTATCCTCGTAATCCCGTTCTTAGGTCAAGCTTCTTCGTCACCAACCTCTAATCCATCACAAATATGTCACAATCAAAAAACAACCCAAGAAAAAAAAAAGAAGAAAATTAGTTGTGCATTCTAGGATTTTTAGTTAGGGTTGATCTCTACCCAATACACCTTCACTTGAAATATTTTCTTAGGGCACATGAGCCATATTTTTCTCATGATTCCTTCAAAAAAATGATAGCTCTATGAGTCTAATTTCAGTAGGAATTGGAATCATCTCATTTGGATCACCAAGCTCAGGATTCACGACATTTTTAATTCCAAAAGCGGTCGGTATGCCAAGCTCGCTCGGTTACCTCTTTGTTATTCTCGATTTAAGTCTTAAATCCATAGAATTGGTAATGGTTCCTTATACTCATTTTAAAAACTATGGTTCTAAGGAGTTTCTTCTCAATTAGAATCGCGCCCATGATTTGGATCACCAAAACTCAAGTTCATGACATTTACATCAGGCCCACTCTAATTTACACAAAACATAATCGATTGTTCTTTCACATAGCACCACTTTGTGGATTTATGGGCGCCCAGGGTTCATTACATACAATTCCTTCAGTAAAATTATTCCCCTAAATTCCTAGTTTACCCATAATTTTTGAATCACTCAATTTGGATAGTGAAACTCAACTTCGCGAAACACCAGCTACACCCGAAATGGGGCATGCGAGTCAACTACCCAAAACTCACCTTTAATCCCATATTCGGGAGCCTTAGAGCTACAATTTTCTCCTAATCCCTTCTATAAATTTGTATCTCTAGCTCTTATGGTTATTTACCAACTAGAATCACTCAATTTTCATGATTATAACCCAGCATAGCGATGATGCTTTTTTCAGCCGGGCCCCGGGGCTGGGAGCGTATTGGGGTCTTGGACGAGAGATGGGACTCTTCTTCTTTGGGCCAGTCTGTAGGCTCTGGATGTGGCACTCCTCTGTAAAGACAAGAAAGAAGAAAGGGCTGACAGGGGCTTCGCTTGTGGCCGCTCCGATGCCTAAGTCAGTTTCTCTCTAAGAGAAAAGATAGACTGCTTAGAGGGAGAGGCGAATGTGTTCTGCACCTTTCATAGATGGGATGGCACCGGGCTGTTATAGTATATGTTTTCCACAGTTGGATGTTGTTAAGGATTCTTTCCCATTAGATGGGGATATTTCTGCATTTGCTCCAGTGTGGATCGATAAGGGATATTGAAAGAGCAGTTTATTTAGAATTATCTTTCTTCCTCATTAGTGAGATCCAGCTTGATCTGTAGGATGAGCTGTTATATCGTGAATTATCTTATTTTCTTGTTGGTGAGATTTAGTTGGATTGGTAATACGGTGTGCATGGCGAGAACATAGCGTTTCTTGTATCGGATGCATTTCCACTTGTATTACTGGCACCACCGGAATTTGGGTAGATTAGGGCTTGGTCTCAGGTCATATGTCTTGCGATAATGATGACTCTTCGATTTCGCGCTCATTGCCACTTCTTCCCGGTTTCCTTATGTTTCTTATGGGTGCATCCTACATGCCCATGTACTTGATCTTGAAACTTTTTCTTCGCTTTTAACGGTTCGGACTTCCCCTCTTCCTTAGTTTCCATGTCGAACCTTTTGTGCGGGAATCAGCACTACGGCATCTTTCTGAGATAGATTTTAGTTTATTCTGGGATACATTGCGTCTTTCTCTCTTTGGTGTCTTTTTTAGGCGTCACGATCGCGGCGTTAGGAGTTAGTTAGCCAAGTTTAGTTTCTCATTACTGCTATCACCATGGGTCAGAGTTGCTCTTACGCTCTGCGTGTTGGAGGTGACTCCTCGGTACATTGTGGCGGTTGGTGACGCGGCGTCGCCTCCGACCGTTCGACCGGGGTTGATCTTCGAGATGTTCCAAGGGCGCCCCCTTTTCCCTTGGACAAGGGTAAGGGGAGAGTAGACCAGATTAAGTATCTTGGGGGGTCAGAATACCTCAAATCCGCCGTTCAGAATGCTTTGGCTGTGGGGCCTAGTAAGGTTGGTCCCTTGTATGGGGCCACTTTCGCCCGGGCGTTCTGGGCCTCCTTTTGGCGTCAAGTGCGGTCCCACGATGTTTTTGACCTCCTATGTGGTTTCCGTACCTAAGATGGTATGCTTCTTTGAAGTAGCTTTTGATAACGGTCTTCGCTTCCCTGCATCCCTTTA
Organism: Tetrastigma voinierianum; assembly: GCA_016808115.1. Classification (NCBI taxonomy): domain Eukaryota; kingdom Viridiplantae; phylum Streptophyta; class Magnoliopsida; order Vitales; family Vitaceae; genus Tetrastigma; species Tetrastigma voinierianum. The sequence goes on from JAEQBH010003034.1 coordinate 212,953, forward strand.
TAAAAGGGGTTTTCACTGACATGATGTCTGTCCTTCTCAACTTTTGCTTGATGATGGGGTATTTTGGTTAATTACAGTGGTTTTCTTTAGGGACAAGGGCTCGGTGTTCCCGGTATAGCTACGTTTCCTTTATCTTTTTAACCTGAAGAAACCGCCAGGAGCTTCCTACATTTTTCAGGCGTGCTTGGCGCTCCTCACGGTGATTCAGATCTTCCACCTCTCACGGGCTTTGGAAGGAACGTTACTTCTTTGTCAGCGGCCGCAATTGGGAGTATGACCCTCTTGACAAGGACGACACCCTGGGCGTTCCGGTTGCTTAGACCACCCCCGAGAATCTACGTGAGTGTCGCTTTGTTTTTGGTATAATAATTATGAGGTCATTGGATATCTTTAATTCTGCATTGTCCACGTGCCTCTCAGGTGCTCAGCAGTCCTGACCGAAGATGCGTCATAGCGGCGTTGATTGGGTGAGTGTCCCACGCGTCCCTATGCGGGTGATCAAAGTCGAGATATTCACGGCCCCTTCGAGCTCGAGGTCGGCCCAGCTCTGCGAGTTTGGGAGCCTTCGCCTCCTTAGTATGAAAGTCCTCTCCGGCGGACCTTAGTACCCGAGCTACCAAGAGAGAGCTTCTAGCTCGGGTGGAAGCGTTGTCAGAGATCCGGAGCGTGAAGCGAGAAAACCAGACTCAGGTTGAGAAAGACCAGCCAGGCTTAGGGGGGGGCGAGGTTCGAAGTGAGGGCGTCTTCCTCTTTCTAACCTGCCCATGCTCGAACATCGAGGCATATGTTGTCGCCTCGAATTTGAGGTCCTTAAAGCCGGCTCGCGATCGGATTACGGGTCTGTGGCCAAAGACAAAAAGCTCCTCTAGGAGGGCTGTCGAGCAGTCGTTGGCGGTCATGCCCATCACAGTTTGGAATCCTCCTGCGCAAAGCGTTAAGCCACCTTTCTCGAGGTTGGAAGAGTTGAAAAGGAAGGGTTCGAGAACTAAAGCAGGGATGACGACTCCCTTGCTCCTGTGTAGGAGCTACGGCCCAGTATTTGTCTCGATCCATCCTTAAGATTATGACCTCGAGAGGAATTAGGGCTACATTTTTGTTGAGGAAGCTTTGGCTCTATCCCTCCAGGGGGTTGCCTCTGTAAGTTCCCATATCTTGTCGTGTCTGATTTCAACCTGAGTTGGGTGTTGATCTCATGTTAGATGTTGATCTTGCGTTGGATGTGGCAGGTGGCTACTCATTTGAAGAGTTTGGCTAAAAAAGCTAATCTAAGCGAAGGTCGTGCAGTTTGCCGGGACTCTGAGGCGGGTGGCTTCCACTGCTATGAGCGGGCGGGTTGCGAGTCGGATGCGACATATGTGGGGAGCGGTGAAGCAAGTTTGATTTGAAGCATACAACGTCGGCCTTCCTTGAGTAGGGTAGAAGATGAGGCGGAAACAGCGAGAGCGGTCGAAGGCTGAGCGGAGGTCGGGATGAGGCTGCGAGCATGCAGAGCGACTGCTTTGGATGCTAGGGATGGGGCTGCGATGCCGATATGAGCTTGGATGGTTAGGGATGAGCTTCTTATCCCGAGGCGGCTACGAGAGTCCTAAAGAAAGAGCTACGTGCGACCAAAAAGATGAAGCTAGCGATAAGATGGCGGCTGGCTGGGCCAGAGGGCTCGTCGTGAGGCTTCAGAGGCTCTAAACTTGGCGGAATGCTTGGCGAGGGATTCAGGTGGGGTGATTAGGGACCTTAAATGACAAGTAACTCGGGTTTGCTTTCGGCGGACGAAGTTATAGGAAGATTGAGGGATGAGGCTGTACTTAATGGGCCCAGGCGGCTTGCCTTTTCGGAGAAAGCTACTAATGCCTACCCGGTCACGGACTTGACTTTGACATCCTGGCGGCTGAGGAGGTACGAGAGTCCCTCTTTCTTGACTATTACGGAGAGCCAGGACACCAGTTGAGGCCACTCCCTTCTTCACCCTCTGCTCCTCATACGTTGCACGATCTCTTACTATATCTTCACTTGCACGACGTCGATTTTTATTTTATTTTATTTTTTCTTCGGGCTTGGGACTGGGGTAGTATGTAGCCTTACACCGCCCAATAAATGTTCTTTTACCACTTTTGTCTCTACTTATGCATTTCGCGATGTTCTGCGTAGGCGGAATTAATTTCTTGTTTGCCTTAACTTTGAGTTGGCGTCTGAGTTAAGCGGCTCCCCAGTGTATGGTTTGAGTTGAGACGGTTAAGCTCTCAGGCGAGGCTGCCGGACTCAGCGCCCGAGGCTCATGGAATTTGAACTCCGTCCCGGTGAGCCCGACTCTTAGGTTGCATGGCCTGCGCGGAAGTAGTTGAGCTCGTCGAACTAAGGTATTGGGCTCACGAGGCGGGCCTTGTGGTGAATAGCGGTGAAGGCCGACTCTTAGAGTGCATGGCTTTGTGCAGTAGTTGAACTTCGTCGAGGCGAAATTTGCGGAGCTCAGGGCGAGACGATGTGGAAATTTGAATAGCTGAGCTAATGTGACTCTCTTAGGGCTGCGTCTTTGACGGGGAGTAGTCGAGCTCTCATCAAGGCGAGTTCTTTGGGCTCTGGCCCCGAGGCCTTATAAAGATTTGAATAGCACGGCGTCGACTCTTAGTGCATGGCACGGTGATGGTCGAGCTCGCCACGTGATTTCTTCCCGAGCTCTACGTGGCTGTGGATTGAATAGCTGGTGATCGGCCGTCAAATTTGCATGGCTGGCTTGGTAGTCGGGCTCGTCCAATGACATTCTTGGGCTCAGGTGGCCCCGAGGTCTTATTAGATTTGAATAACTGAGGTGATCGACTCTTAAGAACATAGCTGGCCAGTGGTCGAGCTCGTCAGCCCGAGCCCAACTGCGATCTTATTGGATTCGACTTCTAATTTTTGGAAGATGCGGGGTGTCTTTAATCTTTGGTTCATGGAGAATTGGAAGCGATTGCGGCAATTTTTCGAGTGCCTTGACGTGCGATGGCGAAACCGTTCTTATGGAGTTCATACTTTGGATATTACGCCCGCCACGGTGCGTGGCGAGATCTGCGAAATGAAGCGTCGAGGCTTGGTGTGCGCTGCCGAGAATCACTTTGAGGACTACGATTGAGTTCTGTTGGACCTGCGCTTGTGGGGTTGTGTTTTCCCCAGTCTCCACACATGGGAGTTATGTTATTCTGGCCGTCTTGGGAATGCATCAGAAGAAGCGGTACATTTCTTAATAAGCTTTCTCTATTTTCTATTCTTCTTTCTCTTCCTCTCCTTTCTTCTCTTTCTCCTTCTCTTTCATACTCTCTTCCTTCCTTTCTTCTTTTCTTCCACATCTCATTCTCCCTTTTTCCTTTCCTTTCGCACAAACTCTTTCCATCCATTTTTTCTTCTTCTCCTCCTTTCCACCTCTCTGTTCTTCTTCTCTTTTTTTCCATCTCGTTTTCCTTTCCTCTTTCTTTCTTGAGGGATTTTTTTAAGGGGAGCTGGCATCTTGTGTACTTAGGGTGTAATGGATGACACTCTTTTAGTTGTAATTGAATGTAATTTGATTGGAATAAAGGGGGCTTTTCCTTTTTGATCATGAACTTTCACATTACATTTGTATGTAATTTTAACGCATTCTATGTCTAAGTTTGTTTGAGGCAGCCTAATAAAAATAACCAACTCAAATCGTCATCCAGAAAATTGATAGTAAGCTGTTTGAGATTACAAACCGAGGTCTCTTGATAAAAGCGGCAAGGTGTTCCGCATTCGAAGCATGATGTAGAATTTGCCCTCCTGCAATGCGGGCTCGTAATTGCCCGGTCTGATGACGCGGGATATGATGTAGGGGCCCTTCCAGTTGGGTCCTAGTTTTCCATCTTGTTGGATTAACCTTCTTGCGGGGAGCTTGAACTAGGTCACTTGGAATGTTGCTCCTGGGTTTGACTTTTTGGTTGTAATACCTCGCCGTTTTCCTTTGGTAATCTTCCATGCGCCTTAGGACCTGCTCACGCTTTTCATCTAAGAGATCCAAATTTAGGTGGAGAGCCTCGTCATTGTGTTCCACAGTTGCCAACTCGATCCTTAGGGACTTTAACCCGACCTCGACGGGGCTGCGCGATTGCAAGGTAGGGCGAATGGGGTTTCAATTTGGGTTCTTGACTTAGGCGTGGTCACGTAGGCCCACTTAACACCTCGAGGGAGTATTCTACCCATTTGCCTTTAAGATCTTCAATTTGGTCTTCAACGTGGCCTTAAGGGTTCGATGGTGACTTACGCGACCATTAGGGGCTAGCGGATGTGTTGGGGGCCCGGTAATAATTCTTAATTAGGCACCGGAACAAATCACGAACTTGGCGTTGTCAAATTGCTTTCCATTGTCTAATACCAGGGCTCTTGGTACCCAAACACATGTATAATGCGCCACACAAAATTAGTATCTTTTGTTATGTGATTGTGGCTACAGGTTCGGCCTCGACCCGCGGGTGAAGTAATCTATTGCAACGGCGATGAATCTGCGTGACCCTTCCCAGTGGGCGAGAGGTCCCCAAAAAATATCGAACCCATTGTTGGAAAGGCCAGGGGCTTGTGATTGATAGTCGGGGCTCGGATGGAGCGAAGATCTTGGCATGCTCTGGCAAATCTTACATCTTCGACTAGGTCGGTTCGTCTCACGATGTCATTGGGCAATTAGTATCCTTGTCTTAAGACCTTCTGCTAATGCCAGGAGCAGATATGATTTCCAGCATACACCTTCATGTACTTCCAACAGCACATAGTCGATTGTCTTTTCCCACGATGCGCGGGATATAGATTGTGAAGAAACCTTGCTTGTAAAGAAGGCTTCCCTTATGATTAGTGAATGCGGTAGGCCACCGGTATAATTTTAGATGCCTCTTTTGGGTCGTCGGGTAGGCGTCAGGTGCATTATGTAATCCCCCAAATGGGGTCCATCCCGACTCGGCTCGGACGATTGGGAACCTTCCACGCCCGCAGAGAGATCTATGGAGGCTGCAAGGTGTCGGCAGGGCGTTGACCTCTTGTGGTCTTCTGTGAATTTGTCATTAGTTTGCCCAGAGACATCGGCTCGGGGTTCTCTGTTTTTGGGGATATGTTTGACTGGACCGGCCACGAACTTTCGGTAAATCCGTACCTTTTGAGGGTATAGGATCATTCTCACTTTTGGCCTCGTGAGTATCTTCTATTTGTCTTACTACCGGTTAGGGTCGGCTGCGAGACCTGGTGAAATTCGATTTCCGATTGAATGGGCGGGTTGAGGCCTGGCGTGACAACGTCGTACTCGGCCTCATTGTTGGAGGCTTGGAATCAGGTCACGAGGCGTACTGGATATCTATTCCTTACGGGAGGTCGAGGATTAGGCCGTTGCGCTTCCTTGTGCTTTGTGGCCCGTTCTGAGTTTCCGGATGGGGAGGTCGGTCGGTGTTTGAGTGTAGCGGCTGCGGATGATTCCATGACGAGAGTCTGTTTAAGACCTGCCCTTTTATTGCGGTTTCGACTTATATGTCACGATGTCGAACTCGCTCAGGTCTATGGCCCACTTCATCGACCTTCACGGGTCTCGGGTTTATGTAACTTTTTGCTTCATTGGGTATTAAATTGGAACTTGATAGTATGAGCTTGAAAGTAAGAGGCGGATCTTCGGGCCGCGGTTACTAATGCGAATTAATTTTTCCATCGAGTGGGTACCTCTCATCTAAGCTCCTCTTAGAGCTCATTTGCAATATTAAAGCTTGGGTCTTTGTGCTCGATTGCTGTCCTGACAAAGGACAACGGCTGGTCATCGGCGCCAAGTATAAGTGAGAGCTCCCTTCGATTGGGGCTTACTAAAATGGGGGGGTGGGAGCTGAATATGTCTTCAATGCTGAAGTACTTCTTCACCGCCATTATCCCATTGAAGGCCTTCTTTAAAACTTGGAAGAAAGGTGACATTTATCCTTATACAGACATGAATCGGCAAAGCGGCCAATCCTTCCCTTTGTCGGGCGTTGGACCTCCTTTATGCACGATGGAAGCGGCATGTTGAGCCATGACCTTTATTTTGTGCGGTTGCCTTGATTTACTCGGTTGTTAACTATGAAACCTAGGAATTTTAAATTTGAGCTTTCAGAAAACCGCACACTTAGGCAGATTAGACTTCATATTGTACTCTCTGAATCACGGAATGCCTGGGCGGATGAGCGCTGTAGGTGTGATGACGGACTTTTCGGTATATCATCATGTATGCAACTGCATAGTGGTTCCTATTTTCTTAACATCTGTTTACCGGCCCAGCTGATAAGTAGCTCCTGTGTTCTTGAGCCCAAAGGGCATCACATGATAGCGAGAGGTTCCACTGGCTTTGTGATGAGCAGGGTCTTTTCTTGGTCATGCGGAGTGTCTTGATGCGGTTTGTGTGGAGAAAGCATCCATAAAGCGAGAGTTCATGTCGGTAGTGGCATCCTGATGAGGTCGATTCGGGACGAAGAGCGTCTTTGGGCGTGCTCTGGTGGCGTCGGTGAAGTCGATCTTGAGTCGCCACTTGTGGGTTCGCTTTTTGACAGAATCACGGCGTTGGCTAACCATTTAGGATATTCCACCTCTCGATTGCTCACCTTTGGAGGTTTGAACCTCTCCGCTGATACGGCTTTGCGCTTTCAGCGCGAAGCTCCTCCTCTTTTGTTTGGTGGCTTGAAGGATGGGACGTTCGATGTGTGATTACTATGGGGGTCGATCCCTCCATTGTTTGCACAGCTGCAGCGAGAAGACATCTTTGTTACGTCTCGAAAATGGGTGAGAGGGCTTTTGAAGGGTCCCTCGGTAGCTGGCCGTTGCGGCGAGGTGTTGGTCGTCGTCAGCGATACGGGTTCGGCTCTTACTTGGGAGCTTAGGTCGAGATGAAGAGCACCTTATCGCGCATGCCGACTCGTCAGTATATGTTATGTCGTAGCTTTTTTAGCCTTCATGGATCTTGGTAGCATTCCACGGCCTACGTTGGTCTCCTCGAACCATTCTCATTGCTTAAGGTGGAAACTTGATCGGCATCATGGTAAGCGGAGGGAATGGCTTTTATTGCATTGAAGTGCAGCAACAACATATTATAGGCGAGATGGAGCGATACACTGCTTGAGGAATCACCATTTGTCGTCGTTAACGGCATGGGGGATCTCAATTGAGTACTAGTTATATTGAGCCCAGGGTAATACTTTTCTCGGAGAATCCTCGCAAATGGGTCGTGACGGGTTCCAATCTCTCCTTCCAGCATACGTCTTATCAGTCGAGGCAAAGATGATGTCGGTGAACTCTGTTGTCAGCTAGGACCCAGATGGACCGTTTTGTTGGCCATGCTTCGCTCAATTACCAAGGGGTCGTCATGGGGGTGTTGGCATCCCTCCAGATCTGAGTTAGAGAATGTTATGGATGTGTCGAGTCGAGGCAGTTTGGACACCGCTTGTACTTCCACTACCTCTCTTGACTTGATCTTTGCGCGGATGGGGCCTTACGGGGCACACGGTAGTTCCCCCTCCTCCTGCCAATCCTCCGAGATCACATGGTTCTCACAAAGGGAATTTGTTGGTCTTGAGTTGTTGTCTGGCCGGGGTGGTGGTGGTGGTGGGCTGCGAGGCCTAAGCTTGGATTCGAGGCGATTTTCGGGTCTTGTAAAGCGTTGAAAGATACCATGTATTAAGTATTCTATTTCCTTCTGGCGTATCTGCGATCATACGTGCGATTGCGTAGTCTCTATGGAACTTGCAATACCTGGTGTTGTCTCTTGTGGCAGGATCTGACTTCATTTGAGTTGGCCACCTTAGGAACTGTTCGTTCGCCGCCAGCCTTGAACACAATGCGAAATTTGTTTGGGGGTGGTAGGTCGAGGTGAATAAGCATTAATTAGATCTCTCAAGTTGATGTGGGCCCGGGACGATCTACGAGGTTTCCGCCTTTTAGGGCCAGTTCTCCATCTTTCTTTGGAGACCTCTCGGAGTCAGCTTTGTCTTTGGGAGACTCAGTCCTCGTCGCTTGTCGATCCAGCTTTTTTTCTTTATGGGTGGTGGAGTTCCCTTTTCTTGGATATGAGGTCTTAACCGCCATTAATGTGCCTCGCTTTTGCAGAGCACCTCGGCGCTAGCATGAGGATTTTAGGGTCAAAACATCGAGTCTTTCGGTACGCACCCCTAACTTGACAATGAATGCGGTGATGGCAAACTTCTCGTCGGGTATATCTTGCCTTGAGGAGACTACTGCGTTGAATCTTTTGAACATAGGTCCTCGAGGGCTCTCTGCGACTCTGCCGGTGATGGTCGATAGATGGTAACTTGGCTTTCTATACGTCTGGCTCGATGAGTGAGAGGCGAGCGCCAATGGATAGCTTTCTGAATGAGGAGATCAATGAAGGAGGAAGCCTATTAAACCAGGCCAAGGCTAGGCCCTTTAATGTGATAGTGAAATCTCTGCATCGCACAGGGTCCTGATACCCATGCAGCTCCATTTGGTTTTTGTAAGTGTTGAGATGATCGACGGGATCTCTGACACCATCGAATGCTTCCACTTGTGGCATCCGAATTTTATTTGGAAGAGGGAAGTGAGGCCACCGGCGAGTGAGCGACTCGGTCTGTTGTACGAGTGTCCATAGTGTCGGGAGCGTCCTCTTACAACTTCCTTCCTGCGGCTGAGCTGCTAACTGGAAGCGCGAACCTGCTCATGATTGAGGTGAGCGTGGTTCTTCGTTCGAGCATGCCCTCAGTGTTAACCGTTGCCCTCCTCTCCAAGGGCCAATTGTGGTCCATGCCCCCTGGCTCGGCTGGACTCTACTTCTATTTCAACACCTCGGGGAATGTCGAGATTATGTTGCCCTTCATGAGGAGGAATGTTGTTACCTTCCTGAGCTTGTCGTGCCTGGTGAGGTTGCTCCCAACTCTCCTACGATGATTGGTTGAGTGAGGCGAGACGCCTCCGCCTCGTTAAGTGTTAGCTTACGAGCCAGCTGCGCGCCCGGGTCTCGCTGTCACCGCGTCGCTGGCCGGGTCCACGCATCCTTGGAGGATTGGCGTTGCTCTGCGTGTTCGGGTTGATACCATCGATAACTAAGAAATCCAGCTATATTTGTAAAGGCGTCGTTCCTGAGGCGGCGCCAAGCTGATGATGCTTTTTCAATCGGGTAAGAAATTTTGCGGGAAGCGTATTTGGGGTCGTCGGGCTGGAGATAGGGCCCCATTCTTTGTTGAAATTTGGTCTGAGGCTCACAGATGTGTGGCCGGCCCAGTGCCCGAGGCTTTTGGATGTGGCGATTTCCTGCCTTGGCGAAGAAGAAAGAAGGGCCAAACGGGGGCTTGACGTGGCGCTCACGATGCACAAGTCGATTTCTCGAGAGAAAGATAGGCGCAGAGGGCGAATGTGTTGCGTACCTTTCACCGATGGGATGACCTGGTATTTATAGTATATGTTTTCCTTGTTGGATGTTGATTAGGATTCTTTCCCATTGGACGGGATATTTCCTGATATTTCCTACCTTTATCGATATCGGATTCGATAAGGGATATTGAAAGAGCAGTTTATTTAGAATTATCTTTCTTTCTCATTGGTGGGATCCCGAAGCGTCTGCGAGGATGGTGTTATATCTTGAATTATCTTATTTTTATTGCTGGTGAAATTTAGTTGGATTTGCAGGATAATATATTATTGGGGATTATTCTATTTCCCTTATCGATGGGATTTAGTTTGATTTGCAGAATGTGGGCTTTCTCAATTATCCATAATCGGCCTTTAGGCCCAGAAACGAATGGCTGGGGCGCGTCAGGCATGAGTGTTTCAATGGGCATGCCTCTTCTTTGGGTTTGGCGAGTGGGCCTGCGAGCCCATTTTTCAAACCCTATCATAGCCAAAACAAAACAGGGGTTTTGAAAAAAAATTGACAGCAACTCATTTGAAACTTCATAATCTCTTTTATACAAAAATTCCTCCAAACCAATCCAAACCAATCAAAACAATGCAAAACAACCTCAAACTGAACTAAAACCATCTAAGAACACTTTACACAAAGCTAGGGTTTTCTCAAGGCGAACACGGGAAAATAGAAGGTTTTTAGTTAGGTTTCCATACCTTAATCTCTTACAAGCCTCTTCTTTTTCTTCTTGAACCAGAAACTTGATCCATCTCTGAAGATGGAGAAAACACCAAGGAATTGCCTTCTCCTTCTCCTCTCTACCCGTATCTCTCTTTCTCCCGTGTGCAAATGAGAACCTCCTCATTTACAAGACCACTTTTGGTCTTTTCTCTTTACAAGATTAAGGCCTCGTTTGGCCTTCACTTTTAATTAAGTTTTTTCCCATTTTTTGCTATTTGGTCTTTCATTTCTCTTTCATTTACACTTCAACTTAACCCATTATTCCACTTTGGCATATTGACTTCTTTATTTATGACCTTTGGGTCCTGAATTGGTAAATTTTAATTTACCCATATTTCTTAATTAATTTTTTATCCGGCCTTGCGCTTGAAAAAGTAAAATTTGTTGTTTCATACCCTAAACATGTTATCAAGCGTATTGTTTTTCTCGGGCGTTACACCATTCCGACTTTAGCCCTGACGTCTTGACATTTTCAAAAACCAGGTTTGTTGCTATAGAAGCAAAAAAATTTCAAATCTTTGCAATGAAAGAAAGAAAAGCGCTATCAAAGAATTAGAAACTAAATTTGTCTCTTTGAAGAATGTTAATAAAATCGACTTAATTAATATGGTTAAAAAATTAGCTCTTCTTATCGAACAGTTTGAAAAAATTGTAATTAAAAACAAGTTTAGGTCTTATATTTATGTTACAATAGAGTCTTTATTTTTGCAAAAACATTATGAAAAAGTCTTTAAAAACCAAAGTCTTTTATATCAACAAATTTGAACCAAAAACAGTGGAATTAAAACAGGAAATATGGCTTATCATGATCCTGATTTGTTTTTTATTGTTCACCTTGTTCATGTAAATATGTCAATTTTAGATAAAAAAAAATATTTTGAACTCATCCCTAAAATGATGGATCAAGGGATTTTGAAAATTTTATTTTTAACCAGTAGTTACCAAATCCCAAAGAATTTTGCTAAAAAATTAAAAACAGTTGTAGAATATCTTTTTCAAGCCCAGGGAATTTTGTAGATCTTTCTTTTGAAACCATTAGCCATTGTTTTAAAACTTATGAAACCATAGTCCAACCATAAATTAAAATCCGTGAGCGAACTCCCTTTACAATTCTTCTCACATATCTTTTAAAATACGCGGAAGCCGAAGTGCTAAAAAAAAATTTCTTTTTCTTTTCTTTTTCCAACACTAGATTTTTTCCAGAAAATCGCCGTGAGTTTCCTCTCGTTTTTCTGAGCTTTCCTACCCACAAAACCCGATGAAAACATTTAAAACACTTCTAAACTTCAATTCATCAACTTCCATATTAGGGACTCCTCGTCCACAACCCAATCAAACACAATATACATATATATACATTTATTTCTTTCAAATCATCAAAAACATTTAAACCTTTCTTCAACGCATGCATAATTTTATCAAAACATACAAAATATTCACATATACAATATGCAAATTATTTTCAATGCAGCCACATGCGCCGCCTCTCGATGTACCGACTCATCGCACAGAGGGCATTTCTACCGATGCTCGCACAGAGGTACTACCGATGTAATTGCCTGTGTCCTCAAAATAAGAAAGAGAGAAAAGAGAGCTGTAACGAGTTTCAAGATGCAAAGTTTTACTTATATAACATTTGTTATATATCAAAATACATACTTATACAATTAAAATCATTACATAAATATGTTCAAATCTTTTCTTCAAATACTTAGAAACATTAAAATCACTTTATGCTTTAAACATTTATACTAAACTTCTTTCTTCAATAAATATCATATTTAAAATCCAATATGCTTTCTTTAAGAATTTATGTTTAAACTTTCTTTTTCCATAAATACTTATGCATTTAAACCATTTATGCTTAAGAATTTATGCCTCAAACTTTCTTTCTTCGTAAATACTATGCATTTAAATCCATTTATGCTTAAGCATTTAGTTTTTAAACTTTCTTTTCTTTATTTCTTTCTTCATTCTTCATGAACCTGTGGAATAAACACACCGAACGCTCTCTCCTGCATCGACTGGGTGAGGGACAAATACATTCCAAATATAACCACTACGTCGCGGAGAAACTCACGCTTGCATAGGTTCCGCCATAGTACTTTATCACGCAAGGATATTACCTAGACACTCATTTCCCTCGCTAGTAACCCATAACTTACCCTCTTAATCTCAAGGCACACATCGCTAAAGTATTTCTGCACTACATCACCATAACAAACATAGGGTCGGTAACCATCAAAGAAACATTTCTTCAAAATACATTTATAAATACATTTCTAAATCCTTTACTTTATCATTAAACACATATGCATACGTCTTAAACATTTTTAAACTTTTCATAATACCTTAACATATGCATACATATTTAATACACATATAAATATATGCATTGATGCAAGATAAAACAATGCAATATAAAACATTTCCATATGTCTTAACATTTACATAAAAATTTACATTAAACTTTCAGTTTAACATTAAAACCATTCACTTTTAAAAACCAATTCTCAAATATCATTTTCTACTCGCGCTTCACCGTCAATTCCGCTCGCTCTGAGTTCCCTGCCTCCCGGGTCCGATCATCCTTTTCACCCTTTTCCAAGAAAATCACAACTATACATTAATCATAACTTATTTTATCCACCATACACATTCATTTAAAGCCAAATGAACAAATTCACTTTAAGCACTAAAAACTCATTCATTTTGGCCAACCTTCCAACCATACCCTATAGACTTTATGACTAAAAATTATTCAATGGTTCAAATTTATGAAACTCTCCAGATCAGTTCTTGATATATCAAATAACATCTCTTTAAATTTTCAATTTAAAATTCCGTCTCTAAAGCCTTCAACCATATAATACAATCTGCACAACAAATACCGCCTTGGCAGAACAAAATCTGCACATAGCTCCACTTTGAACCATTTTCTGGGCACTTTAAGTTTACAATTTGCATGAACTTCCTTTAGATACATTTTTCCACTAGAAGTCTATTTTACCCAGAATTTTGAATCACTCAATTTGGATGAGTGCAACTCCACTTATGGCCAAAACACTACAAATTCATACCCAAAACATAGCAAAATCAGTGAGTTACACGAGCTCACCTTGCAGTCCGTATTTGGGAGCCTTAGAGCTACATTTGGCTCTGGTCCTCTCTATACATTTGTAGCCCTTACCTCTTATGACTTTTACCAATTGAATCAAATTCATCATTTGGATGATTCTAACGTAATCTATATCCAAATACAAACAAGGGTTTACAGAAATTTTACAGCATTCCTTTACTTTACAACATGATCTTTATGCCCTCAATTCATTTCTTTTCTAACCAATTCCCATGCATTATAATTCTCACTTCATAACTCAACCAATTTCAACATATCATACACAATGCATTATCAAACCTAACCATTACTCACTGATTTGTCAAAACCCTAATCTTAATCCATGGCTTCTTCTCAATTTATCTTCAAAATCATCATCATTCAACCTAAATGCCACTAATTTAACATCCATACAAGAAAATCAAATCATTAGGTATGAAAACATAAACTAACTTTCCCACCAAGAAAACTTACTGTTTTTGGTTTCCTGGCTCCTCTCTTGATTCCACTTGCATCACTTGAAGAGGGGCCATGAATGAGAGAAAAAATCAAGATCTCATACTTGGTCTCTTCACTTTTTCTTCTTGCTTCCCCTTTCTCCTTTCTTTTCTCTCTTTTCTTCCCTCCTTTTCTCTCCTGGCTGGTTCTCTCCTTTTTGGAGATAACTTAACCCTTAAATTATATTTTGACTAACTCTTCCAAAATTGCCTTTCATACTTGGTAAAAATTACCTTTGAACCAAATAAGCTCATTGGTCCATTCTAAATGAATCACAAATCTATTAACCTATTATTATTCATAATCTAGTCATTAAGAAAAGTTTAATTGGCTCTCATAATAAAATATCTCCCTTATAACAGCCTTATTCTCGCTTTCACCTTATACGCTTTTATATCGATTATATGTCAAAAATATTTCATGGCCGTCTATATATTTTAAATTTGAACATAAAATATTTAACTAAATCCTTCACATTGAATTTGTGCCGAATCACCGAAATCGTGATTTAAATCATTAAAATCCAGAATCCGACACAGATATTACCCGAATTACGTTTGATTACCTGCTGAAATCCCAAACGGACTCTGTCACTTTATTTCGCCTGAGTCTTTATGATTTATTCCATCTTTCGTGATGTTCAATTTCCGAAAAATTTCAGCGTTGTGCTCCAAATTTCTATCCGGGAAATCACTATTCACTTAAATCTCCTATTCTCTTGTAAATATCAGTTTAAAGCCATAGGAACTGAAATTCTCTACCAATTCCTTTGCAAAACCCCTCCATTCGATACATAATAAGAAAAATCATTATTCCTGTATTTCCGGTTACAATTTTCGAAAATTCCACTTCATGTCCAAATGACGTCCTGAGTATTTCTAAATTTAATCTACCCGTTTATCATTGGACCTCTAATCATTTCAAAACTATTATTATAACATCTACTGGGGCTTGGGTTTTACAATCAATTCTCCTTATAAAAATTCTCGTCCTCGAATTTAAATTTCATGTTGCTTCCTCTCTACCGTGATTCATCCACAACACCTTTACTAAAGGAATCACTTTGTTTCAAAGAACCTAATCATTTCGGGATTTGTCAATTTGAACCGGTCTTTCTTCATACGCCAAATCTTTCTTCAATTCAACCGGTTGATCTTTAACACATGTGAAGAATCACATATACTTCTCAAGCATAGAAATGTAAAATATGTCATATTCGACAATCTCGTGGCAACCTCAACTAAGACGCTTACCTCTCCAATTATTTTCATAATTTCACAAAGTCCTACTATAGGAGGACTTAACTTCCCTTTCTTCCGAATATAAACACCCTTTCCCAGGGTGATATCCTCATAAATACCTGATCCCCCACCTAAATTCTAAATCTCTCCTTGGGTTATTAACATAACTTTTCTGTCAATCTTGTGCTATCTTTAATCTATCACTGATAACTTTAACATTATCTCTGTAGCCCTAAATTTATGAACTCTAAAAAATTTTCTCTCCTTCTCATCCCAACATAATGGAGTCCTACACTTCCTTCCATATAAGGCCTCATAAGGCGCCATTTCAATGCTTACGATAACTATTATTGTAGGAAAACTCCATTAATGGTAAATGTCTTTCCTAACTTCCTTTAAACTCTAACACACAAGCCTTGAGCATAACTTCCAATGTCTGTATGGCTCTTTCAGATTGGTCATCCGTGAAGTCGTACAATCTCTTTTATATACAACTCAGCCAACCTCTCAACTAAGTCACTATTTTTCCATAGGTGTGGAAATTGATCGATTTCTGGGCTAATCTATCCACACAATCACCTATATCACGTCATAACCACTCCGCAAAGTGGAAATAAAAATCCATCATGATTCTCTCCCATTTACCGAGGATCGGAAGAGACTATAAGAACCCCGCAAATCTTTGATGCTCAACCTAACTTTTTGACAAATGAGACATTTAGAAATAAATTTCGCAACATCTTTCTTTTATACCCCTCCACCTTTAGTATTCCCAGGTATGATACATTTGTTGTTTCCCCGTGCATCGCTCTATGTAGAAGAGTGAGCCTCTCCCATAATTTATTTCTTTAATCTTCCCACATCTAGTACACATAACCTGTGACCTATCATCACTATACCATATGCCCGTACTTCAAAATCCTTTTAACGCCTGCATTCGCTCAATTTAATCATGATCGTATTCAGTCTATAGCTCCTTACCTTGCTCCATTAGTACAGGACTAATATCCTGGTCACCTTCTAGTCTCGCACCTAAAGACCTCAATTCCATAAATCTAGGAGGCACACAATTTTAGGTGAGATATGGAACCCGTAGTTTCCTACTAAGAGCACGCTACTACATTAACATTTCCGACGGTACTAATAGTGCACTACAATCCTAATGAGTTCAACCTCCCATCTCTCTGTCTCATATTTAACTTTTCTATGTGAATAAATATTACATGTTCTTGTGATCTCAGAAAAATTTTACATGCAACTCCATATCGGCTTATGCCTCCATATAGCAAAGACTACAAACAACCAACTCTAGGTTATGTCTTGTGATAATTCTCGCTTCATGCTTTTTTTTTAATTGCCTTAAATCATATGCTATCACATTTTCATGTTGCATCCCTAAGCTCTGCCTAGAAGCATCACAATACATCAGATATCCTTCTTGCCCCGACGTGAATTGTAAGAACTAGGCTAAGGTCAAATTCCTTTAGTTCATCGAATCTTTTCTCATGTCTCTACCATACAACCTTTCATCTTTCCTTGTCAATTTAGTCAGCTGATCCGCTAACTTGAAAATCCTTAACAACCTTCCGATAATACCTCGCTTTAACCTAGAAAACTTGTATCTCTCGTCATTATCTGTGAGGTGGTTTCGCCACAATTTTCAATCTGAGGATCAACAGAACCCTTCATCGAAATCATGCCGAAAGGCAACACTGCCTCAACTTAACTAGAATTTACTAAGTTTGGCATACTAAGTAAATAGAATTTACTTAGATGCTTCATGATCTTTTAATATCGCTAAATAGATTAAAATGTCATCACGAATACTATAACAAATCGATCTAAATAAGGCCGAAAGATCTGGTCTATAAGATCCATAAAAGCTACCTGGATATAAGTTAGTCCAATCCAGCATGACTAAGAACCTATAATGCCTAATGTTTTAGAAAGTTGTCATAGGAACATCCTCCGACCTAATCTTTAATTGATGGTAACTCAGCTAGATCCATTTTCAAAATACCTCGCCTCGTAATTGATCAAAAAGATCATCAATCCGTAAACGGGTGTTGATCAAGGTATTTTCACTTTATTCAACCCTCTGTAATCAATATACAATCTTAAACTTTCATCATTTTTTTTTTTTTTTTTTATATACCTAGAAGATCCTCTTGGAAATACATCCTAAATTATTTGACTATCGAATATCTTCCATTCGACTACCATTATCCCTCACCTCAATAGCATGTTGTGCACCTTTAATATAACTTTCAAAGTATTTTACTAGCCCACATAACTAAGTATTATTGGTAGGTAGTATTTTCCGTAACTCCACATAAACAACCTCTCGTCTTCCTTGGCTTATAGAACTCAACTCTTTCCTATAACAATCCTTTGTAGCATGATGTCTAGATAGTAAATCCATGCCTAATATAACATCAAAGTCATGGATATCTAATAATATCAAGTCTGCCAAAAACTCCTAGCCTCCAACAATCACCTCGCTGTAACAATCAACTTTTCCATACTTTCCTAGGGTGGCAAAATCCTACCAAGCACACATTCATCATTATGTCTTCAATTTCTTCCATTTTCTTTCAACAATTATTATTAACACCACTTAATGTCATTGATTCACTTAACCAAATTAAACCCACATTTTCAATTAACCATCTCATTACTCCTCTAGCCACGACCATGCCTTTTCAGATCTCCACCGCCATAATTTCTGCTCTAATTTCTTACCCTCTCAATGGACACTCTGCCGGCTCACGTGGGCTGATTAAATGTTGTATTAACATCTGAGCCATCCGTCGAAGGTATGTCCTCCCACAACCTCAGGAGGCGGTGGCGCCCTAGCGGTATCATGTGTGAGAACACGCATCACAACATGTTCCTGTGGTGGTACACGTCTCGGGAGCTTCCGTGGTGGCCTACCGACGACGATTTTCTCTCGTGAATTAAAATTATGTCATGTAATGTATATATGATTTTAAATCACATAAATTTTTTTTTTTTTTTGAAATCTTAAAAGAAAACATTAAAAACAATCATATAAAAATAAAAAATTTTCAATCTTTATACATTTTCAAAACTTCGCTCCGATACTCATGTTGAAGATCCCGACCCGATTAACCTCATGAACCCGAGGGGACCTCCCCGGCACTCCAACTGATAGAAACTTTTCCTTAAAAACCATAAATTAAAAATCCGATTTAACTCCCTTACAATTCTTCACATATCTTTAAAAATAATGAAGCTAAGTGCTAAAAAAAAAATTTCTTTTTCTTTCTTCAACACTTAGATTTTTTCCAGAAAATCTACAGAGTTTCTCCTCGTTTTTCTGACTTTCCCAAATTTACAAACCCGATGAAAACATTTGCCTACTAAACTTCAATTCATCAACTTCCATATTAGGGACTTTCGTCCACAACTCCAATCAAACACAATATATATATATACATTTATTTTTCAAATCATCAAAACATTTAAACCTTTCTTCAATTCCATGCATAATTTTATCAAACATGACAAATATTCACATATACAATATGCAAATTATTTTCAATGCAGTCACATGCGCTGCCTCTCGATAGCTCGACCACTCCGCACAGAGGGTATTTCTACCGATGCACTGCCTCAGTCCCGAAAATATTTGTTGAAACATATGGAAAAAGAGGAGCTAAACGAGCCTGAGTGTACATTTTCATTTATATAACATTTTCAGCATATATCAAAATAATACATATTTATACAATTAAAACTACTATACATTAAACATTTATGCTCTTAAACTTTTCTTTCCATAAATACTTTATACCATTAAAATCACTTTATGCTTTTTAAACATTTATACTTTAAACTTTCTTTCAATAAATACTTATGCATTTAAAATCCATTTATGCTTTAAGAATTTATGCCTTAAACTTTCTTTCCATAAAATACTATGCATTTAAATCATTTATGCTTTAAGAATTTATGCCTTAAACTTCTTCTTCCTGTAAATACTTATGCATTTAAAATCCATTTATGCTTGGGTTATTTAAGCCTTTAAATCTTTCTTTATTTCTTTCTTTCTTTCTTTCTGATGGAACCCAGGGGAATAAAACACACCTAACAGTTTCCGGGGGTACCGACGGTGAGACGCCACATTCGGGGTCATAACCACTACGCCGCTTTTATAGAAACTCACGCTATAGGTTCCAGCCATAGTACTTTATCACGTGTAAGGATATTACCTAGACACCTATTTCCCTCCCTCAAGAGGTCCCTATAACTTTACCCTCTTAATCCTTACACGCTAAAGTACTTCATTCGATACTCACTAAGTACACTATAGGGTTTAGGTAACCATCGTTAAAACATTTCTTCAAAATACATTTATAAATACATTTAAATCTTTACTTTATCATTAAAAAACATATATATTTTTAAACATTTTTAAACTTTCTATAATACCTAACATATGCATACATATTTAATACACATATAAATATATGCATTGATGCAAGCATAAAACAATGCAATATAAAAAACATTTCCATATGCCTTAACATTTACATAAAATTTACATTAAACTTTCAAATAACATTAAACCATTCACTTTTAAAAAACTAAATTCAAATATCATTTTCACTCACAGCTCACCGCTTCAATTCCGCTTGCTTCCCGTTGGAGTTCCCTGCCTCAGCCCGATCATCCTTTTCACTCCTTTTCCAAGAAAAATCACAACTATACATTAATCATAACTTCATTTTAATCCACCATATACATTCATTTAAAGCCAAATGAAATAAATTACCCTTAAGCACTAAAACTCATTCATTTTGGCCAACCTTTCCAACCATACCCTATAGACTTTATGACTCAAAAATTATTCAAATGGTCTTCAAAATTTATGAAACTTCCAGATCAGTTCTCGATATAATAAATAACATTCTTTAAATTTTCAATTTAAAATTCCGTCTCTAAAGCCTCAACCATAAATACAATCTGCAATAACAAATACTCAGTTTGGCAGAACAAAATCTGCACATAGCTCCACTTTGAACCATTTTCAAGCACTTTAAGTTTACAATTTGTATGAACTTCTTTAGATACATTTTTTCCACTAGAAGTCTATTTTACCCAGAATTTTGAATCACTCAATTTGGATGAGTGCAACTCCACTTATGGCCAAAACACTACAACCATACCCAAACAGGCAAAATCAGTGAGTTACACGAGCTCACCTTGCAGTCCGTATTTGGGAGCCTTAGATACATTTGGCTCTTGGTCCTTCTACATTTGTAGCCCTATCTCTTATGATTTCCTTACTAATTGAATCAATTCATTTGGATGATTCTAACGTATCTATATCCAAAATACAACAAGGGTTTTACAGAAATTTTACAGCATTCCCTTTTACTTTACAACATGATCTTTATGCCCTCAATTCATTTCTTTTCTAACCAATTCCATGCATTATACCTCACTCTATAAATCCCTAACCAATTTCAACATATCATACACAATGCATTATCAAACCCTAACCATTACTCACTTGATTTGTCAAAACCCTAATCTAATCCATGGCTTTCTCAATTTATCTCAAAATCATCATCATTCAACCCTAAATGCCACTAATTTAACATCCATACAAGAAAATCAAATCATTAGGTATGAAAAACATAAAAATCCAACTTTCCCACCAGTAAAACCCATTGGTTTTTGGTTTTTTATTCCTCTCTGATTCCACTTGTAATTTTGAAGAGTTTGAATGAGGAAAAATCAAGCATCTCATACTTGGCTCTTCACTTTTTCTTCTTAAGCCCCCCTTTCTCTCCTTTCTTTTCTCTTCTTTTCTTCCCTCTCCTCCTTTCTCTCCTACGGTTCTCTCCTTTGAGATAACTTAACTCCTTAAATTATATTTTGACTAACTCTTCCAAATTGCCCTTTCATACTTTTGGTAAAAATTACCAACCAAATAAGCTCATTGGTCCATTCTAATGAATCACAACCATTAACCTATTATTTTATTCATAACTTAGTCATTAAGAAAAGTTTTCGGCTCTCATAATAAAATATCTCCCTTATAGCAGTTTTTATCTCAGTTTCACCTTATACCGCTTTATATCGAGATTATATGTCAAAATATTCTATGGTCGCCTATATTTAAATTTGAACATAAAATATTTTAACTAAATCCTTCACATTGAATTTCGTGCTCAAAATCAATCAAATCGTGATTTGTAATCATTAAAATCGTAATCCCGATAATAGCGGTTATTACCCGACTACGCTCGATCACCCGAAACTATCCAAACGACTCGCTTCACTTTATTTCCGCCGTTAGTCTTTATGATTTATTCCACTTTCGTATTTTCGGCTCAATCTCCGAAAAATAAATACAGGCTCCAAATTTTCGGTCCGAAATCACTATTCACTTAAATCTCCTATCTTTCAGAAATACGCTTTAAAGTCATCATAGGAACTGAAATTTCTACCAATTCCTTTGCAAACCCTCCATTCGGATATAATAAGAAAATCATTATTCCTTAGGGCATTCGGTTACAATTTTCGAATTCCACTTCATGTCCAAATGACGTCCGAGCATTCTAAATTCTAATCTACCTCGCTTTCTATCATTGACCTCTAATCATTTCAAAACTATTATTATACTATTCAATAAGGTTGGGGTTTTACAAAGAAAGAAGCTCCTCAACGCCTTTATCATCGTGAACTGTGACATTTCTATCTCAAAAAGTATTCAACAACAGGAAGAAGAAAACGTGTAAAAATTTTGATAACTTCAACCTTTACTTTGTACTTAAGGACACTTGTCCTCTTAGGCATTTATTAGAGTTGTGATAACTTCAAACTTTTACTTTGTACTTTGGGACACTTGTCCTCAAAGGCATTCATTTTTAAGTAGTCATAGCATTAAGGTTAATCTTATCACTTGGCATTGATGTCAAGTTAGGTAACTATTTGTAAATAGTTTCATAGTTTGTTTTTAGTGAGTCCACTTTTTATAAAATGAAAGTCAGAGGAAACTAGAGCGAGAGAGCACACAGAGAGAGAACAATACGAGAGTTTAGTTTGCAACCTTGTAGAGTTTTCTTCCAACCTTATACATCTTTGTGAAGCAATAAAAGTAAGATTTTCTTTCACTTTTCTTTATTCATGTTTTGTTCTTAATTTTTTTATTATTATTATTTAGGGGGAAAAAGATAAGTCGGAAACTGGATTTGATTTTAAAATTTTCCTATAATTATGGTTAACATACATGGATCCTGTAATTCACCGTCTTATAGAAATGAAATTCTTTTATAATGTATCAATTTGAACCCATGTTTTGAAAGAAGAATTTTTAAAACTAGAGTCTTTAGTCTTAACCTATGACATGTTACCTGCTTAGCCACAAAAAGGTGTTTTGAGACTATTCTGTTATGGTGGGGGGTTTATCCTTTGACACGAAGTGATATTTTAAAATTTTGATTTTAATTCATAGTTTCGAGGAGAGATTGTCATATGGGTTTTCTGTTCTATAAGAAAAATGATTTTTGAATAACTTTATTTTCTTTCTACTAACTACCAACCCATTATTTATAAGTTTTTCAAAAACAAGTTCTAAATGTTTTATATGTTCATGAAAAGTTTTAGAAAAAAACAATAATATCATCTATATATACAAGAATAAAAGAGTATTTACTAAATATTCTATCCATCATTCGTTGAAATATCTAAGGAGCGTTCTTTAATCCAAATTGCATTACATTCCATTCATATAATCCACAAGGACAAGAAAACACAGTCCATGGTTTGTTATCTTCATATAATCTTATTTGCCAAAATCCACTCTTACAATCTAAATGAGAAAAATATCTACTTCCTTGAATATAATTAATTAAAGAATCTTATTGCATTTATATGCATCATCATAAGTTTTATCATTTAATCTTTTGTAATTAATTACCATCCTAGCTTTTCCTCGTTTTTCTTCACCATGGTTTCTAACTAAAAATGCTGCTGATATGTGAGAACTAAAACTTGGTTTAATAAGATTATTTTGTAATAATTCTTCTATTTGTATTTTAAATTCTTTTGTGTCTACAAGGTTACATGCAATATTTGATATTTTTATGGTTAAATCTGGATTTTTTATTGGTATTTTACAAATTGTTTTGTTCCTATTCCAGTGTTTCTAAGGGTCTTCTCTTATAATTCCTATTTTTTCTGCTTGAGCTAAAAGGTTTTTTTTAATTTTAAAGCGTTTTTTAGGTTTTCTGAATAATCATTAACTATACTATCCTTTAATTCTTCTACTTTATTTGTATAATGTGAGGCTATGTTATTGGTTGTATTTAATATATTTTCTGTGTTTGTATACACAATTGTTGTAGTTTTAGGGTGAAACTAACTTGGTTATTTTGTATTGTTATACCTCCTTGCAAAGAATGTATAAAATTTAAGCCTAAAATAAAAGGATACAAAGTTATACTAGGGACTAAATAGGTTTGAGGTAATGTTATGGTTACGTTATTAATTATAATTGGACCATTAACTATATATTTTGTTAGTATTAGTTTTTCCTGGTTGTATTGTACTAATTCTATAGGTTGAGTTTGTAATACTCCAGAAAAATCGATTTTTCTGAAAAATGGCAAAACGGTAAATTGCTAGAATAGTATAGGTTGAAAACCTAGAAATTTTCTAGATCTCGGATGATGAAATGCAACTCACCATTGGATTCGTCTCGTGAAATCTAGTTACCCATACAAATTTGGTCGAATTCCGAGACAGTCGAATTTTCAAATGATGGGTGTCCAGTGACTCCCAAGGACAAGATTGTTCACGAAAATCTTGGAAGTTGGGAAATGATTTGACTCAAGTTCATGAGATATAATTTGAACTTGAATGAAGAAGAAATAAATCTCTTTGGTCCAAAATCGGACCCGAACGAGGGTGGACACATGGCACGACGTTGGCCACACATCCAACTTAAACTTAAGTTGGGACAAAAGAGGAATTAGGGCTAGAAAAGCCCATTTTTCTAGATTGACCAAGAGAGAGAGGAGAGGAGAGAAAGATAAGATCCAAGGATTCCTCCCAAGATCTAGAGTTCGCTTGGTTTTCATCGCCAAGAACAAAGTTCACATATCGACGAGGGTATGAGGTACCGGAAAGAGATTTCGCCGTAGATCTAAGGGGGGAGATTTTGGGAAATTGAAGTTGTCGGGTTTAGGAGGCTTCCTACTCATGTATCACACTTTTAGAGGTAAGGGATTCTTCCTACCTTGGCTTACTTTTCATTTTTGGGCCAGGAAAAGAGGGTTTTTTGTTTAAGGGTCTGTTTGGCGAAGAAAAACTAGATTTTCGGGTTCTACTCGATGTTTTCGCCTAGGCGAACTAAGGTTCACCTAGGCGAAGGTGTGAATCTTCTCAAGGAAGATTGGTTCTTCGCTTAGGCGAAGGAGTCCGCCTAGGCGTGGGCATGTACGCCTTGAAGGAGCCCGAGACGTAAAAATGGGACCTTCTCCCCGTCCACCAGCGAGGCTGTTGCTTCGTCAGTAAAGATAAAGCAGCCTAGGCGAGCATATATGACTGCTTCGAGGTCTGATAGGTTGGTCTCGTGGCCCGGTTTGTGATTGTTGTGGCTTGCTTCGGGGGCCATTATGTGACTTGTTTAGGTGTGTCATTGCTTGACTAAGAGTGACATGTTTGGAAGTCAATAAGTGTGTTCTAATATGTTGACATGTGATGAGTTTATATGTGCAAATGGCCATGACATGGCTTGATTAGAGGTGCCAATTACTTCTGATAATGTAAAGGACCTATTCGATGTCAATATGAGTACTCTAACGTATTGACATATGATGAATTGTTATGTGCAATGGCCACTACATGGCTTGCTTGTGTGTGTGTCATTGCTTGATCATAGAATGACATGTTGAATGTGAATGTTGATATATGCTTGTATGATATGTTGACATGAATGAAATGATGTATGGAAGTCATATACAGGTGATGTGATTGTCCATGACACTGGTAAGTGGTGTGGATTATGTTATCCATGTAACATTCATTATGCATGTGACATGATATAACATGCAATGGCATATTGCATTGCGTATAATCGGGACACGTGATTAAATGGGTGTGAGTGCATGGTTAATGAATCGACACTCGTGTTTGGTGTTTGATTGGTGGGCTCTGCTAATGGGACAAATATTCAATGTAGAGTCGCACTCGCTGATTAAAAATGGTAAAGAAAATATGTAGCCGTATTACAAAAAGGTATAGATCCTCTCGGTGAAAGACCCGCCACCTATGGTCAAGATAGTCCTAATCTGGAAAGGCAAAGAAAGTACTTAGGTTTCCATGAGCCTCAAGGTGTGACACCAAAATCCGCTTACCCACAAAAAGGCGCATACCAATATAAAATGATCATTGTGATGTATCATCTTAAAAGCTTTTTGGTCATAAACAAATGAAATTTATTTTGAAATGATCATTGATGTCATCCAAAATGACGGCTTCATCACACACGGGCTTAGGGCGTCAGGTGAGGAGCCGTTGAGGACTCGAGTGCATGGTACATGATTAAGTCACATCTCATTTCATGGCATGGCATGTAGGATTCCATATAGAATTGGCATGTTCTTGTTGGAATGTGAATGTGAAATGTTGAGTGAACATTGCATGTGCACTTAGGTGGGAAAGAGTCCCATAGAGGTGTATTCTTTATCAAGTGGCTCACCCTTTATGGGACAACCCTTTCAGGTGCAGGGTCTACTAATGAGTAAAAAACTCATTCACTTTTAATCCATTTTTCTGATTTGTTTTTTTTTTTTTAATATAATTGCTTGTTTTTATTCAGAAATATGGAAAATTTACCAAATTTATATTTTGCACTTTGCAGAAATGGCAATTTTAGCAAGTATACAAAGCCATATCCGGTCATACTGGCCGTGACACTCTTGAGGTCACGGCAAGTAATTCAAGACATAAAGAGGTTTTGAAGTCACGACGAGAACTCAGTCGCGAACTGGCGATAGTAAGCCCAACAAAAGCTATTGCAACAGGAGAAAATTTGCTGAGACCAAGACAGAAAGAGCTTCAAGGGAAGATCATGTCACAACACCTTTTTGAGGCCGTAACACAGAAAGAAGACATTGTTGGTAACAGACCCCTTCCTATTGACAGGGAATCTATCAGCAACTCCAAAGTAACCTCCCAGCCAAGCTCGCTCGACTAACAAGTTACCATGAAGCTAAGTTGTTAAAACTGTTGAAACTGTCTTTGGAAAACGTGGGTTATAAAATTTTTCACTTTTCTATCAAAAATCACAACTTTAGATTTAACTAAAATCCGACAAAGATAATCTACGCACAATGGTCAAGCTCTCGAAATACAAAATCACTTGTATAAAAAAATTACACTCTCTAATATTTTCCAAAAATCCAACTACAATCCATAAAGGATCCTCTCGGGTCCTTATCAAAATATAAGATAAGAACTAATCCAACATAAATTCATCGCAACCTCGTTTTCTCTCAAACCATGGCCGTATTATTTTACAAAATATATTTACATATACAAAATGTCACATTTTAACTTTTACTACGTTTACATTACACATTATCTTATATATAAATACAAATACGTCATTTAGATCAGGATCCTTGAGCAGATTTGGCCCTAAGACTCCGCATTCGAAATTTATTTAAAAACATAAAACCGTGAGCCAAATTCCGCCATGGAGTACTATAAGTTCTAAATGTTGTTGTCTCATTGTAGGTACTCTCCTTATATGAAAATCAGACATAAATGGTCAGAAACCGCAAACCGAAGCTTTGCTATGAAACCATTTCAAAACTATTCTCAAAACTATTTCTACCGCCAAAATCAAGCCGGGCAGGTTAATATATGAAAGTGCTATACTGTGAAATCAAGTACCAACCATCGTGGCCCATTTCTAAAATACCCAGGACGTGATGCCACGCCGTAACTCCTGATCCGGCATGTAGTGAACCTAACACTACCCGCCTAATAAGGTCCTGGAACACGACAGTGATCTCTATAAACATACGGAACCTCGTGTAACAAAATTCCGATGATGGAACCTCGAACCAACACCTCATCACCATGTACCGGTCAACGCGCACCATCTATGGCACTCCGAATGTGCAGAGGGCGACTTTCACTATATAAATATATACTATATCTTAACCCCACCGACGACCGCAATAAGTTAGTCATAATTGGCACCTCGCTATGCACAATCCGGTATACATCCTCGACCTCGAAATCAGCCGCGCTATCTAGGATTTTGCTAAAACCAAATAAATCAGCTTGGCATCAAATCGGAATTTTCACCGAGTATCAAGGAGGCAAAAACAATACTTTATTAATTACATTATATTTTCAAAGCACTCCACATAAGCTTGTAAATTAAACACTCGCTTTCAAAACGATTCGAGCACTCATCTTTTCTCGACTAATTCTTCAATTTCGCAAGCACGCTAGATTATCGTATGTCCAATCACCTACAATAATCCATACAAATTATGAAATGCCCCGCCCCAAACGTTTCAACCATAAAGCCAAGCGCGCTCCAAAGTCGACTATATCGAAACGAATCGATCTAACAAAACTTTTACGTACAATACATTCGAGCATGGGCAAACATAATATGAGGTGAAATCAATTAAATGCCCATAAAACTATCCGTTTGCAACTTTTTCAAAGCGACCCTATGCTATTCGATGTATTAGACCACACACGTCAGCACAACCAAGCAATTTGCACACTTAGTGCTACAATATAATTTTTTCAGAAATTATGTGGGTACCAAATGCTATTGACAGGCATATGGTTAGATTCTAGACTCAAGGGACTTTCCTTAGAGTCTAAAAACACCCAAAAATATTTTTGAAAACTATGTCTGGACTGTCCGAATAAAATCCTGAAATTTCAACCTGAACTGTCCGAAAAACAATTCCAATTCAAATTTCTAGACTGCCCAAACACAAGCCCCGAAATTCCTGAAAATCTTAAACTCAATCCAAAAATTTGGACCTAAGTTGTGAACTTTCACTTCGCCCCTAAGAAAATTTCAAGTCATTACATAGCATTTAGATTAAAAATAACTCAAGTAGAAAAATTCACTACCTCTTGGAGTTTGACGAAACACTAAGCTTTTGGTACCCACGCGTAGCTTCCGTCACACTAACTTTCTGGGCTTCTCAAGCCTCCGGCCAAAAATCTATGGTCCGATTTTATAAATATTGTAGAGAGTTCGAATAGTTAAAAATAAAAATATATCTCTCTCCTACACTCTCTCTCCTGTCCGTCTCACATTCTCCTACTTTTTGACTTTTATCTTTTTTTTTCTTTTATTATTATTATTATTATTATTATTTGGATAAATGATTCTATTACCTCATTCGGTCCATTTCTCGTCCGAAAATTATTTCTTTATTATTGTAAATGAACTTAGCTCAAGTCATTTCATTTCGAAATTCAGAAAATCTCGCCCTTGAAGTCACCCGGTGACTTATCGTTCTAAACGTGAAAATATTCGACTGGTTCTCGTAATCTGACGAAATTTTTCTAGGTCACTAGATTTTATAGTTATTTTTAATTTAATCTACAATATCCGCTTGGCTATCCGAGATCTAGAGAATTTTCTAGGCTTCCCTAAACCATTATGGAAATTTATTATTATTATTATCCTTTTCAAATTCCATAATTTGTACTTTCACCCCTCCACTTTCCTTAATTGCAAAAGTGCCACAATGCTTTGAAAAATTTAAAATTTCATCCTTAAAAACAACTTTCAAACATACTACTATGACACTCAAATAAGTAAGGAAGCCCTTGGTGCACATATGCACTTATGGTTACACATAATTACACCCTCTCGACAGCATAAATGTCGCAATGCATAATGATGTCACGACCAGGAAGATCATTTGAAATTGACCCAGGGGCGTCTCTACTAGGGAATTTGATGTTGCAACAAAAATGTAAGCTGAGAACACTAATCAAAGTCGCGACCAAAATTTCATTTCGCGACATAAAAATGAGCTGAACAGTTAAAACATGTTGCGACTAAGTTTGGGCAACTGCAACAAGAGCAAAGGTGATAAGGGCAACCATTCGTCATACGGCTACTTTTAGGTCGTGACTATAAAAAGAAGTCAAGTGAGAAGAAACTCATAGACTAAGAAACGAGGTTACATGATAGGAATAAATAATGTCAGATGCTTTAAGATCGCGACATAGATTTCAATAGGAAAAAGAAACGATTGGGTCGCGACCTAATTCTATGTCGACAAGATAATGAAATTGCATAAACAATTTAAGTCGCAACATGAAAATGGGAGCTGTGACCAAGAATCAGTGGCTGATAACAGAAATGGTGTTGTGACATGCTTTTGAGGTCGCGACACAAAATGTAGTAGAAAGCAAGACAGCCAGGTCGCGACATGGAACTAAAGTCACGACACAAAATTTATTGGAGGCCGTAAAATGTTGTCGCGAACAAAGATCAATATATAGTCGGGTAACAAATTGATGTCGCCGGCTACGAAATTGAGGTCATGTATATATTTCAGCAAAGGGAAGAACGGTCAGGTCACGACATGAAATTGTGGTCGCGACATCAACTTCTAGAAACAAGAGAAAGCTGTCGCAACCAGAGTCATCACTGCTGAAACTAACATGGTCACAACGCAACAATCCAAGTCGCGAATGCAAATTGATGATTTTTAGGAAAATTGCTAAGTAAATGAAAACAACTTGAATTTCGTTAAGTACATTACGAATAGACAAAAGAGTCACAATGTCGCTGCAAAAATTCATGGGCGTCACGACCACTCAATCAAAAAGCAACCACCGTGAATCGGGCCATACGTAAAACACGTAAGTCGCGATCTAAACAATTGTAAGAACAAATTGAGCACGCTATGAATGCGGTTTCCCGAGGTCACAAATGCACTTGAAAGATCCGTAGCACAAATGATGTTGCAACAAGATTTTGGAGGTCACCTAAAACAAAGGAGTCGGGCCATTAATTTAGGGAAATCTACCGGAGCCTTGAATCCGCCACTTCAAAAAAGTTATAAATAAGCTTACGTGCAAAAAGAGAGGCAGCTTCCATTTTCTGAAATCCACTATTTGGGAGGATGAGGAAGACTCATCAGATATTTTAGAATAGACTCACTTTTCTTTTTGGATCCAAATGTAACTGCTTAGAATGTTGAAGCTGGATTTAATTTTTCAGTATCTTTTCCAATTACTGCCTGGAATTAATGAAGTCTAGACAATTTCTAGAATTCGCTTTTCAAATTTATTACACATAAGGATGTTCTTTTAATCAATACTTAATGTCTATCATGAATTCTCGCTTTAAATTAGAAGAACTTCTAAATCAGATTTTTGGATTTATTTGATTGTTGTTGTTCGAGAATTGAGTTGTTCCCAATAGTAGTACCGAATACCATCTCAAGGATTGTTTCCTGCTCTGATTTCCAAGAAGCCCTCTGATAACACAGAGATGGAGATTCCTGAGAGCTTAGAACATTCAATTTGTGGGTATGTTGGACCATTATTGAAGAACTAATGTTCTAGAGTCTACTTTATAAATTCCTCATCATAGTTGAAGTTGAAGGGGGTTATTTATCATTTTAAATAATCGTAGATTTCACCTAATCTGCGGAAAGATCTTGATCCCGTGTTTGTTGAGATCTAATCATGAAAGGGAAAATCTACGATTTAGCGAGGAGTCATCAATCAATTTGTAGAGTTTTGCACTTACCACTTAGGTGCAAGAAATCAGCCTTAAGAAATGGGTATGAAGTATTGAAACAAAATACTAGATCTTATAAAGAATGATTAGAATATTAAATAACCGACAGATCCATGTCTTCGAGAGAAGCCAGGACTTAATTGGGTGAATTGGCTGAGAATCTAAACCGCATTATTAGGCATCTTTGATAAATCTAGATCCAAATCAGATAGAAAGAATCATCGGATTTGCAATGCTTTAAATTCACCATTCCACAACAGCTCATCTCGTTGTCCATTTCATGTGAACCGATGCAAATCATTTATTATGTTAGTTTAATTCAAATTTTATTTTCATTAGATGAAAGTAATATAGGATTATCTTGTCTTGTAAATTTCAGTTTTCAAACTATTAAAAGGAGGTTCAAATAGTGTGGATCTTGAGGAGTTAGGGTAGTTGATTTCAACATTCTTATCAATCTCTGTGGGAATGATATCTGGACTTATATCCATTTTTTTTACTACTTGTATGACCTGTGCACTGGCAATGTCATAGACTAAACCCATTATTAATTCCAGAACATAAAATCAGTTTTATTCATTTTCAAACAACTCTATTCAACTTTGACATAGATACAAGAAAATTGTAAGGCTCTTGTTAGTCTATATTTTCACAGATAAACAAGTTTTATGGCACCGTTGCCGGGGATTGAAAGGATTTGAATAAATCAATATTCTGACAAAAGAGATAAATGCTAATTTGGACATTTTTCTTTATTTTATAAAAGAAATTCACAAAATGCTTTAACAAGAAGTAATGTATGATCTACCGGTCTTTTAGAAAAAGCTTAAAGGATATATGATTTTAATACCATTGTTTCCAATTGATTCCCAATATGTTTCATTTTAGAAGTTATTTCAAGCGACAAGAAACCGAGACCGCACCTTTGCTTTCCTCGTAGGATACGAATCTAAAGAACACTGAGGAGCTTAAGGAAAGTAAGCATAGCAGAAAAAGCAACCATGGTAGATGAAAGAATTGATCAGACAGTTGAACAACAGTAGCAGAAAGGCCTCAAATGCAAGATACAATGGAGGATTTCTAGAGGCTTGTCATCCAAGCGTAATACTCGTGAAATGACAACCCGGTCAGAGGAGCATCAACTTTTGTCGAAACCACCCTTGATCACCAATGGTTCAGCCAGACCCAATTTATTGGCCATCCTAATCGAAGATCTTAATGAGAACTCAAGTAGATTTCTCGTAGATGGAAAATACAAAGTAAGCTTTAATTCAGCAGACACCAGAGGTGATAAAGCTACACTCTCTTCCTTTCAAGAGATATCAAGCACTCACATGTGGTATGAATCATTACCATATGGCTAAGTTAATACATGGGAAGAAATCGGTGGAAGCATACCTAGGCAGATTTTCCCCCATCCTCACATCCGAAAGGTGAAGAAGAGAAACTACAGTGTTCCAACAAGGGAGGATGAAAGCTTATATACGTATTGAAAGGTACAAAAGGTCGCTTAAAGAGATGTCCTATGCATGGTATAGATTCAAGACTCAAATGGATATTGTTCACATCAATGATACTTCTAAGGGAAAATTACATGCGGCCTTGTTGTGGGGCATTCAAGAGGAAAGTGCAGGCAAAGGGATTGATAGCACCTAGCCAAATGCACATGAAAAGCTCCTCCTCAATCTTCAGGAGCAAACAGAGAACAAGAGGGCGGGCCACTGAGCTAAATAAGAGGATCGCCATGGAAGAAACTTGATGCTATAATGCACAGGATGGATAAATAGGAGAAAAGACTGACTCTGCTCATGAAATTGGAGCATTGGAAAGAGATGGGATAAGAAGAAGTGCTGAGGGACCAACTGAAGAAGATCCTTATCAAGTTGAGGAGGCCAAGTACATGAATGAACAAAGAAGCTATCACTCCAAGCCTAACCCTAACTTGCCTACACATTATAATCCAACACTAAGGAACCATGAGAACTTCTCATATGGTGAGGAGATCACAGGCTCCAAGACATGGGCGTAATCTCTAGCAAGGGTATCAACTACACTATATCCCAGCAGCTAAGAACCGCAGTGGAGAAAATGAAATGAATATCAAGGTTCGAAGAGGACCCAAACTCCCTTTCGAGGAGCAGATGCTGCATTCATGGGGATAACAAAAGGTCTGAACTCCATGAATGTAAACTTGCTGGGTTAGAAGCTTTAAATCCAACACCTTATTTTTTAAACAAACACAAGCCTACAAAAAAGAATTTGGAAACACAAAGGCGCCGGGGCTTGACCTATAGAAAGAGACCAGAATGCTTCCCTATGACACCGTAAAAACTAAAAGACTCAGATGGCGCTTCAGCCAAGGAGTGGCAGGGAAATGAGCAGCATAGTAGAAAAGAAAGAAAAGATTGACCAAAAAGAAGAGAAGGAAATTGGAAGAGAGGACAAAGGAGCAATTCAGAGCATCGAGATCGAGAACAAAAAACTAAATGTACTGGAGTACTCAGGACCAAAAACATAAGGAGAAGATTCAAGCTACACATCCGCAAAGCATTCCCACGTAGACTTCGTAAAGCAAGGAGGGAGGAACAATTTTCTAAATTCTTGGAAATATTCAAGAAGATAGAAATTAATATCCCCTTTGCAGAGGCAATCACTCAAATGCCAAATTATGCCAAATTTCTAAAAGATATATTCAACAAAAAGAAGAAGATTATTGAGGAAGGAGTAGTGAGTTTAACTGCAACTTGCAATGTATTGACCGGGCAAGAGTCTACCAAAGAAAGATGAAGGACCCAGCAACTTTACCATTCCCTCGCTCCATTGGGATGAATTCAAGGAAGCTTCATGTGACTCGTGCCAACATCAACTTGATGCCCTTATCAGTGGTACAAAGGCTAAGTTTGGGGGATCTTACTCCAATAGCAATCACACTGTAGATGGCTAATAAGTCCATGGCACAACCAGAAGGAGTCCTTGAAGATGTGCTGGTCAAGGTAGGGAAATTTATCTTCCCTGTGGATTTTGTTGTTATAAAGATAGAGGAGGATACCCAAGTTCCTCTGTTGTTAGGAAGACCTTTCTTAGCAACTGGAGCTGCCTTGATCGATGTAAAAAAGGGTGAGCTGACACTAAGAGTGGGAGATGAAGCAGTACAATTTAACCTCAACAAAAGCTTGACAAAACCTAATGTTGATGCAGAAAACTGTATGGCTATAGATAGCATTTATCCATTCAGTTTTGAACTGAACTCTGACTGTAATCTCCAGCATTCTATCAATGAAAATGAGATGAATTTCCATTATCTTGAGAGTGTTGATTATGAATTGCTGCATTCCAAATTCCAAAACACAGAAACAACTGGAGTTTGAAGGACAAAAGTACAGAAAATTCATGCAATAGGGAAAAGAAAACAATTAAGCAAGAAACTAGTGCAGAAGGGTTAATATTGAAAGAATTGCCTAGTCATTTGAAGTATGCTTTCTTAGAACTGTATGGTAAGCCAGTAATCATACCGTGTCGCGACCGAATAAAATCAAGAACAATATCGCTTAAGAATTTCTCGTGAAATATAAGGAAGCAATTGGCCCGGTCAATCAAGACCTTATGGGTATAAGTCCTCATTCGCATGCATAAAACTTACCGAATGATGATGCAAAAACATCAGTTGAACACCAAAGGAGGCTGAACCCTTGATAAAAGATGTTGTAAGAAAGGAAGTACTGAAATGGCTAAATGCAGGATTTATTTATGCAATATCATATAGCCCTTGGGTGAGCCTAGTTCATGTGGTCCCCAAGAAGGGTGGATTATCTATGATCAAAAATGAAAGAAATGAACTGATTCCTACATGAACTGTGACAGGATGGAGGGTGTGTACAGATTATAGAAAATTGAATACTGCAACCAGGAAAGATCATTTTCCCTTGCCTTTCATTGGTCAGATGTTAGATAGGTTAGCAGGACATCCTCACTTATGTTTTCTTGATGGATATTCTAGATATAACCAAATTTCATCAATTTTGAGGACTCAGAGAAAACTACTTTCACATGCCCTTATGGTACTTTTGCTTTAGAAGAATATATTTGGTTGGTAATGCTCTATGCTACATTTCAAAGATGCATGATGTCTATGTTCTCGCATTTAAGGTAGGAGGTTTTGGAGATATTCATGGATGACTTCACAGTTTATGGATCCAGTTTTGAACATTGCCTGCAAAATTGGGGACAATACTTCACAGGTGCTAGGACAAGAACTTAGCCTTGAATTGGGAAAAATGTCATTTTATGGTAACAAAAGGCATTATCCTTGGACATAGAATTTCTACAAAGAGGGTCGAAGTGGACCAAAGGTTTCATTATAAAGACTCTTTCTGAACCTACAATAGTCAAGGAATAAGAAGTTTTTTGGGACATGCTGGTTTTTATAGAAGTGATTTATCGACTTCTAAATTGCAAGACCACATGGTGGCTGAAAAGGATACCAAGTTTAATTTTGATGCAATTCTTGTCAATCTTCATTTGAAGAGCATCAACCAGATAGTTGAAGCTCATCATGGCCAAACCAGACCGAATAGTGAATTTGAGATTATGTGATGCCGCTGATTTATGCAATGGAGTCAGATTAGACAAGATGACAAAATGTTTAGGGCCATATACTATGTCAACAAAACCTTCAATAAAGCTCAAGAGAATTACTCAACTACTAAAAAAGAGATGTTGGCCATGGTATTTGTGTAATACCCCAAACATTTTTTTAAATGATTTTTTTTTTCATGGAATTTAAGTTTTAGGTGTTTTAAGGTCCATCATGAATTTATAATAATTTTTAGGAATTATTTCAATTAAATGGAATTTTAGGAAAATATACCCAAGAAGGTCACCGAGCAAGCTTGACCGGAAGAATTTTAAAAAATACCCAATGAATGAAATAAATTATGGGAATTTTTATGAAGCCAATTAAGGTCAAAATATATGTTATAAAAATAAAAATTAATGAAAAATACATGAATAAAAAAAAATAAAAATACGTGAACAAGGAACTGGTAGGGAAAAGTCACTGTGTTTTGTTGACCAAGGCCAAAAAGACATTTTTAATAATTCTGTAGTCTTAAAAAATTCAAAGAAACCTGCAGGACTTAAGCAATATTGAATTAATTTTAAAATATTAGGCTCAGAAAACGGAGCAGGAAAACAAAAGAAAAATTAAAGAACCCTATAGGTTTCATTCACACTTAACTCCGTTAGAAGGAAGAAAATTTTGTTGCAGCCACCCCTTTGAATAAAACCTGTGATTTTTCATGGTGGGAGACTTCTGAAGGTATATTAAAGTGCCAAGGTTTTTAATTTTGGTTTGCATGGTCCGTTTTGGAGGAAAAATAATTGATAAATGGTTGTTGTTTGGATGAATAATTAGGCTGTTTGGGAATGAATTAATTGTTCTAATGTGTATGTTAGGTTGCAATTGCATTTTGAATTCATAGAATGTGACCCAAGAGGCAAGGAATTAGGTCTGTATGTTAAAATTTGGGGAAATGTATTTAGAATGAATTGAGGTACTAGTGGAATTAAGGGTTGAACTGATTGAGTGTGAATTTCATTGAAGGGTCAGACTTGGACAGAATCACAGGATATCTAATGGACGAATTTTAGGCTAATTTGACATCATTGGAAAGATATGGATATTAGTGAAATTTTTCCACTGGTTTCAGGTATTTTCGACGTCGGTAGAGAAAGATATAGGCAAAATACTAACTGATGCGCAATCTGCCAAAAAAAAAAAAAAACGGGTTTAGTGATTAAACATTAGATATAAGAAATTAGTTGTGAAATTGAATATTAAAATTATAGTTTTGGGTATTTAGATGTTAAAAGGCAGAATGTTGAAGGTAAGAGCAAAGGGGATTTAAAAAAATTTATTATTTAAAAAAGCCTGCTAGGCGATTAAATAGAAACGGTAAACGTCCTAATTGAGTAGTGATAAACAAGGTATGGCTCGTTATGATTTTAATGCTATCTTTATATTTCTTTTCTTGAATGAATATTGCGTATAGCAAACGGCTAGCTCACGTTCAGTGGTGAATAGCCTAATGAGCCCAATTAATAGGAGGTGAGTAAACTTATATCATCGTACTTGCACCTTCGAAATGTATACGGGTGTTTTCATTGTTTGACTTGGATCGAGTAATGACTATGATTAAGACCCTTATTCTTGAGCATTCATTGAATTGAATTTGTCATATGCCACAAGTCACGTGTCCCTGATGAATATTCATGCTGAGCACGGTCATTAACTCTATTGTATTTGGTGTTATCTCTTGTTGCACGCTGAGTACGGTCAGTTGTAACTTGTAATCGTTAATGTCATTTGATGGTATGAATCACGTAAAGCTTCCAATCGATGGGAGGTCATCGCTATGTGCACACGGTACCCTCCGCGCAGCCGCCTTCCTGCAGAGGTGGTAAACCCCAGGCGTAGAACCCGCCCGCCCACGGATCTTTGCTGAAATGTACGGATTCCAAGATAAAGGTAAAAGGAATGTACTTGATTCCTCGAACGGTAAACTATATTTCAGAAACAAACTCTAAATCTCAGTTTGATATTGTTGTTCATATTGCCGCTTATTTGTTGCATAACCTATGTACGGTGATTGATTGATTAAAGATAATCAATCCTTGTGAGCTGTCTTTGAGCACTCAGCTCCCCAAGGTATGTTATTTTAGTCACAGTCATCTCAATCCACTGATTTCCAGGTAGAGAATAGAGAGCAGAACTAGTACTTCTATCACTTGGTCTTATCGGAAACATAATGATTTATTATTTGTTGGTTTGGCAATGAGAGTCGGTCAGAATGTTCCATATAATTAATCTTGTTATTAAGCACTGATTGTTTAAACTAATAAATTTTAATATTATTTGATAGTCTGAGTTTCATGAACCATTATTATATTTTGATTATAATCATGAATGCTTTTACATGATTATCACTTTGAGTTCATTTGTTACATGTTATTATATAATATCACATGATGAGATTTTATTAATTATTATAGATTTTGTATCGATATATAAACAATAAAGATTGTCATTAGTTATAGAACTAAGAAACTTACTAATTTTCTAGAATTTATGGATTTGTAGTTTATTACGGGTTTTGGTGGCCTTAAGCCTACCCATTCCTAGCGCCAATAATAAAATTTATAAAAGTGGGATGTATGTGCTGGTATCAGAGCTGTGGTTTTAAAAGAACTTTGGGGATGTTATTTGGGTAAATGATAAATGTGACACACACATGGAGCATAGGATTCCAAATCATGCCTTTTGTATGTCATCATAGTATAGTTAATTTCGCAGATCCTATAGATGAAAAGTTTAAGTACTCTTGATATGTATTGTGAATCTTATCATTTGTTTTCTTGGTTGTCATAATGCCATCAGAAGACAACAAGGCGCACTTCGGTGACGGACCACTTTCTAAGGGCTTAAGGGAGATCTATGATCCGATAGATGTTGGGATGCCAGATGTGGAGTCTGTTCATCAAGATCGGACTGAGATGGAGATAAATTCACCCCCTAGATCGAGGCAGAGAGTACAGAGTAAGGCTGAGAATGTTCCACCACCGAGATAATACATGTACAAAACGAACAAGCCAAAGTGTTATTTGATCCGGGAGCCACTCACTCATTTGTATCCCCATCTTATGCTAAGAAATTGAACATCAAAGTAAAATGATAATGGAAAATCCCTTAGCTATTAGCACACCACTGGAGAAATAGTCGAGGTGAACTATATGTACAGATCATGTGAGATAATGATAGATATGTATTATATGCCGATTTGATTGAGAATTGCCTATACCGGGAGTTTGATGTTATCTAGGTATAATGGTTGTCGCCAACTATGCAAACCATGGATTGTTATGTAAAGAAGATAACGTTCAAACCATTGGGAGTAATTGATTTATTTTCCGTGGAGATCATAATGGAAGCCCTAGTACCTTTGATTACCTATAGCAGCCAGGAGGTTACGAAGAAGGCTGTTAGGGGTATTTAGCTCATGTGAGAGATGCAAGAATTTCCTACCGATTTGGGGAGATATAATTATGAGGGATTACTTTATCTTTCCCCGATGATTTACCAGATTGGGCACTTTATTGCAGGAAATTGAGTTTATTATCACTTGTGCCACTGCACAAATCCTATATCTATTGCACCATACCGTATGGCACCCACTGAATTGAAAGAGTTGAAAGAGCAGTTGCAAGAATTGCTGGATAAGGGTTTTATTAGACCAAGCAGTTCACCGTGGGGTGCACCGGTGTTATTTGTGAAGAAAAAGGATGGGACTATGAGGATGTGCATTGATTAATGATGCTTGAATAAGGTAACAATCAAGAATAGGTATCCACTTCCCGTAATAGATGACGGTTTGGACCGCCACAAAGGGCCGCCTGATGCCAAAGAGTGACCTTCGGTCTGGTTACCATCAGTTGAAGATAAGGAGGGAAGATATACCCAAGACTGCATTCAGGACTCGGTATGGTCATTATGAGTTCCTGGTATTACCGTTTGGGTTGACTAACCCACCAGCCGCGTTTATGGATTTGATGAACCGGCTTCAAACTTATCTCGATACAAATTTGTAGTGGTGTTTATATATGATATCCTCGACATTCGAAAAGTCATGTGGAACATGGGAACACCTCAGATTGCAATCGTTGCACTTAGAACACATCAATCGATGCAAAACTGCCTAAATGTGAGTTTTGGCTAACAAAGGTGAGTTTATTAGGGCATGTGATAAGCAAGGAGGGTGTTCAGGATCCGAAGAAGGTGTGGCAAGGTTCAATTAGCCTAGACCTACCAATGACCGAGATACGCTTCTTCTTCGGGTAAGTATCGATATCACAGAGACGAAAGATTTTTCCAGTAATATCCGCCCATCGACACACGGCTGATCGTGAAGCAAGTAAAATTTGAGTGATGACACTGCGGAGCAAAGTTTTAAACTTAAGGATTGCTTAACTATCGCCTAGCAGCTAGCATTACCTACGCATCGTGGAGGTATGACAAAGGTATCAGGATGCCTCCAAGAGTAGGATCAGCTGTTTCTTGATGCGTATCGAAGGTAATAGCATATGCATCCGCATACTGAGGAGACATGAGTCAATTATCCTACACATGACCCGAGATGGCGCAGTTGATTTTTGCACTAAGATATGGAGGCACTACTTATATGGTGAGAAGTGTGAATTACACGATCACAAAAGCCTTCTCAATACATTCAAAGAAGTTGAGAGAGATCTAATCTCAAAGAGGATGGGCAGAGTTACCGAAAGACTATGATTGCCGCATTTTATATCATCATGGAAAGCTAATGGTGGCCGATGCTTAAGTAGGAAGTCCATGGCGTCTAGCACATATTTCAAGACATAAGAGAGATAAAGGAAGGAGTTGAGGGATCCGTTTAATATAGAGTACAAGCTTGAAGTTACAGAGTCCCAGGATTAGTCGTGACAAATCCAGCGAGGCCTCTTATCGATTGATGAGATCATACAAATCCAAGATAAGGATCCTTCCTTTATTAAATTGAGGGAGACGATAGTCAGGACAGACATCCGGATTTGAAATTAGGGATGGCGTGCTGAGACGAGGAAATAGACTGTGTGTGCCTGATGTAGATGGGTTGAGACAAAGGATTCTACAGGAAGCCCATAATGCACCTTATAGTGTTCATCCAGGAGTCACCAAGATGTACCAGGATGTTAAAGGTATGTATTGGTGGAATGGGATGAAAAAGGATGTGGCACAGTATAAGTATGATCATGTTTGACATAACAAGTCACAGCACCAGAGACCCACAGTCTTCTGGCAGGAGCTGCCATTACCCGAATGGAAATGGAGAGAGAATTACCATGGATTTCGTGTCGGGTTACCAAAGACCGTAAGGGGCATGATTCATCCGGCTATAGTTGATAGATTGACTAAATCAGCTCACTTCTTATCGCTAAGACCACTTATACGATGGCACAAGATGCACAGATATCCTCGATTACTATAGTAGCACTACACGGAGTGCCGTTGTACATAGTATCCACGTATATCCACAAACTCACCTCGAGGTTTTGGCAAACTCGAAGCCTTGGGTACTAAATCGATTTCAAGATGTTCTCCATCCTCGTATTGTACGGGCAACGAACGGGATAATTCGCACTCTCGAGGATATGTCTGATGTGTGTTATGGATTTGGAGGTAGTTGGGAAAATATTTGCCTTGCAGAGTTTGCTTATAATACCAATCACCATTCTAATATTTGAATTTACGCCATATGAGGCATTCTACGGACGGAAATGTAGGTCACCTCTTCTTGTCGATGAGGTAGGTGATAGAGAATCGAAGGTCCAGTAGTCGACAATAACTTCCGAGAAAGTACCTATTATTCAGAGAGAATGAGGATCTGGCCAATGACAAAAGAGTTATGCTAATCCGGTGAGACGGGATGTACAAAGCTTGCGTGGGTGATCACGCCTTTAAAATATCTCCTCCTATGAAGGGAGCATGATTTAGAAGAAAGGAAGTCGACACCGAGATATGTAGTAATATCATTTGAGATATTGATAGGGTTGGTAATGTATCTTGGCTGCATTAGCTTTGGCCCCCTAACTTTGGCCATGTGCATCCAAAGGTTTCACATCTCAATGTTACGGAAGTATCGCCTCATCCGTCTCACATTCTTCACTCAAGAGATTGAGGCTGATAAGGACCGTCATATATGAAGAGGTACCAAAGAAATGCCATAGTGATGTATCGCACTCAGAAGCCGAAACAAAGAAATAGCTATGGTAAAGGTTCAGTGGCGTAATCACTAAGTAGAGGAGTGTACTGAGAGTGAGTACCGAGAAGGACAAATATCCTCAACTCCTTTCTCGAGTGATAAGGTAACACACTTTAATAAATTCAGGACGACTTTATATGGGAGAATGTAACACACCAAACATTTTTTAAATGATTTTTTCATGGAATTTAAGTTTTAGGTGTGTTTTAAGGTCTATCATGAATTTATAATAATTTTTAGGAATTATTTCTCAATTAAATGGAATTTTAGGAAAATATACCCAGTAAGGTCAAATTATGAGCAGTTGACCGAAATAGAATTTTTAAAAATACCCAATGAATGAAATAAATTATGGGAATTTTTCTGAAGCCAATTAAGGTCCAAATATATGTTATAAAAATAAAATTAATGAAAATACATGAATAAAAAAAAAACAAAAATACGTGAATAATGAACCGGGTAGGGAAAAGTCAACAGATTTTGTTGAACAAGGGCCAAAGAGACATTTTTAATAATTCCCAGGGCCTTAAAAAAAATCAATAAAAACCGCAGGGACTTAAGTGAAATATTGAATTAATTTTTAAAAATATTAGGCCTCAGAAAATCGATCAGAAAACAAAAGAAAAAATTCGAAGAACCCTAGGTTCTCCATTCGCGCGAACTGGCCGGGGAAGGAAGAAAATTTTGTTGCAGCCAATTCCCCTTGAATCAACCTGTGATTTTTCAAGTGGTGGAGACTTCTGAAGGTATATTAAAGGCCATGGTTTTTAATTTATTTTATATGGTCTGCTGGGAGGAAAGTGGCTGAATTGATAAATGGCTGTTGTTTGGATGGTCAATTAGGAATGTTTAACAAATTATAATACCTAATGTGTATGCTAGGTTGCAATTGCATTTTGAATTCATAGAATGTGACCTAAGAGGTATGAATTAGGTCTGGTATGTTTAAAATTTGGGGAAAATGTATTTAGAATGAATTGAGGTGGTAATTAGTGGAATTAAGGGTTGAATCGATTGAATGTGAGTTTCTGTTTGAAGGTCGACTTGGACAGAATCATAGGAGGACCTAATGGACGAATTTTAGGACCAATTTGATATCATTGGAAAGATATGGATGTTAGTGAAATTTTGCCAATGGTTTCATGGTCTTTTTCGACGCCGGTAGAGAAAGATATAGGCAAAATACTAACTGATGCACAATCTGCCAAAAAAAAAACGGGTTTAGTGATTAAACATTAGATATAAGAAATTAGTTGTGAAATTGAATATTAAAATTATAATTTTGGGTATTTAGATGTTAAAAGGAAGAATGTTGAAGGTAAGAAAAGTAAAAAGGGGATTTTAAAATAAAGTTATTATTTAAAAAGCTCAAGTTAGGCGATTAAATAGAAACGGGTAAACGGTTCATTTGATAGTGGATAACAAGGTATGCCTGCTATGATTTTGACGTTATCTTTATATTTCTTTGCATGAATATTGGTATAGAAACGGCTAGAAGGCTCACACGCTCAGGTGAATAGCCTATCTCGAGCCCGGACTAATAGGGAGGTGAGTAAATTTATAATATCGTAGACTTGCACCTTCGAAATGCATATGTGTTTTCATTGTTTGACTTGGATAGTAGTAATTGACTATGATTAAGACTTATTCTTGACATTCATTGAATCAATTTGTCATATGCCACAAGTCACGTGTCCCGATGATATTCATGCCGACCATGGTCGCCTAATCCTCATCAGATTCCGGTGTTATCTCTTGTTGCATGTCGAGTACGGGTCATCTATAACTTGTAATCGCGTAATGTCATTGATGGTATGAATCACGTAAAGCCTAACCGATGTGGGGAGGTCATCAAAGTTATGTGCACATGGTAATTCTCCGCGCGGGCAGCCGCGCCTTCCTGTAGAGGTGGTAAAACTCTAAGCCGAACCCGCCCGCTTCACGGATCTTGGTCGGTCGCACGGATTCCAATATAAAGGTAAAAAGGAATGTATGGATTCCTGAATGGTAAACTATATTTCTGTGTTTCAACCCTCTAAATCTCATTTGATATTGTTGTTTATATTTCCGCTTATTTGTTGCATAACCTATGTAATGATTTATTTGATTGAGCATAACTATCCCTTGAGTCGCCTTGAGTACTCAGCCTCACAAGTATGGTGATATATTTTACTCACAAGAGCTATCTCACCCCGTTGATTCCTTTTCAGTGGTAGATAGAGAAAGGAGAATCCGCATTTCTTGACCACTGGATTCTATTTGAAACATGTAATGGATTATTATTTTGTTTATTCGGGTGAATGAGAGTCTAAGTTTCCGTAAGGCTCCATGGTGAATTAACTTGGTTATTAAGTACTATTTGCTAAATCGATAAATTTTGAATAGTTGAGTTGGATAAATTTGCTTTTTTTTGATGAAACCTTATTGATATTTTTGATGAGACCGTTGAGGTCATTTTTGTTATGGATGACCACGAGGTCTATTTGTTATATGTTATTTGAGATAATATCAAGGATATGAGATTTTGAGTTAATTATTAGTAGATTTTAGATTGATATTGCGACAATGTGATTTGTCATTAGTTATAGAAATGAATAGGTCTTTGCCGAATTTTCGATAGAAATTATGGGACTTGAAGCTACGTTTTGGTGGCCTTGCTTCACCCATTCTAGCGCCTCACATGTACTTATAAAAATGGGATGTGACAATTTGCATGTGAAAAGTTTAGGCCATATATATTGGGGTCCCATGTCATTATCCATACTGATCATGCAACAATTAAATATTTG
This sequence comes from Tetrastigma voinierianum, assembly GCA_016808115.1. NCBI lineage: Eukaryota > Viridiplantae > Streptophyta > Magnoliopsida > Vitales > Vitaceae > Tetrastigma > Tetrastigma voinierianum. The sequence goes on from JAEQBH010003034.1 coordinate 257,314, forward strand.
ATGGCAAAGAAAGAAGCTAAGTCAAGACTGAATAGATGGGTATTGTTACTTTAGGAATTTGATCTGGAGATCAAGGACAAGAAGGGTTGTGATAATGTGATAGCTGATCACTTGTCAAGAATTGAAAAGACTACTGTGAAAGAAGAGGGAACATAATTAGCAGAAAATTTTCCAGATGAACAGTTATTCCAGTTGTCATTCCAATCACCCTGGTATGCTGACATTGTCAATTTTCTAGCTTGTGGAGTTATGCCACCGTAATCTGCCATCGAGAAAAGTTGAGAACTAATGTAAGATTTTATATATGGGATGACCCATCGTTATTCAAAATAGGGGCTGATATGATAATCAGGAGGTGTGTGCCAGAAAGTGAACAAGGAAAAATTTTACATGGTTGTCATGCATCACCATATGGAGGACATTTTGCACGAGACAAAACAGCCCACAAAATTCTCTAAGCAGGACTTTATTGGCCCACCATTTTCAAGGATTGTTTTGAATGGGTTAAACTTTGTGATCAATGCCAGAGAATGGGTAACATTAGCAAAAAGTATGAAATGCCCCTATAAGGTATCTTGGTGGTGCAGTTATTTGATGTGTGGAGAATAGATTTTATGGGGCATTTTCCATCCTCATTTGGGAATCTATACATACTCCTAGCTGTGGATTATGTGTCCAAATGGGTGGAGGCGATAGGTTATCCCAGGAATGATGCTAATACAGTTGTGGGATTCTTACAAAGGAATATTTTGAGCAAATTTGGAGCACCCAGAACTATTATTAGTGATGGAGGAAGCCACTTTGCAAACAAGGAGTTTGGGAAACTCATGAGCAGATATGGAATCAAACATATAATGAGTTTGGCTTACCATCCTCAAACAAATGGGCAATATGAGATTTCCAATAGGGAGATAAAGAAAATTCTGGAAAAGACTGTAAGCTTCAGCAGAAGATATTGGTCTCTAAAGCTTGATGATACATGCGGGCATAGCTGCAATTAAATATATAAGACTCCTATTGGAACGTCCCCATACGTAATTGTCTTTGGTAAACTCATACCTCCTCTTGAATTCAATACAAGGCTATTTGGGCCATCAAGAAACTAAATTTTGAATTCAAAGCTGCTAAAGAGAAAAGGCTACTCCAACTGAATGAATTGGAAGAGTTGAGGAATGAAGCCTATGATAATGCCAGAATTTACAAAGACAAGACAAAGAAATGGCATGATCAAAGGATTTTGAGGAGAGAATTTAAGGCAAGAGATCAGGTCCTGTTATTCAACTCCGACTAAAAGCTTTTCCGTGCAAACTGAATCAAATGGAGGGCCTCATACGTAGTGGCAAAGTACAACCTTTGGGGCAGTGACATTGAAAACCAGTAATGGAGAAGAGTTTAAAGTGAATGGTCAGTGATTGAAGTAGTATCTTGGAAGAAATATGATTGATACCTAGTTCTTAGTGAAGGAAAAGAAGTTGAAACAAGAACTTCATAGCAGCAACCCATACAACTTCTTTCTAAGTTTTATTAGTCAATTTATGTTTTTAAAATTTTCAGTTTTCTAGTTAAGCTTGTGTTTATTGTTAAATGTTATTTATGTTGTTCTACTGCTTTGTGCTTACAGGTCAGTAAGGGCATGAACAGAGATGGAGTCCGTATTTATAGCTACAAATATGCACACAAGACCATAAAGGGAAGTAATCAACTCTCTGATACATGTTATTTTTTTTAGAGAATGCAAGATTGGATTTTGGGGGAATTAGAATTTCCAATTCACTATTGAATATGATTGCTTCATGAGTTGATTTGTTGCATATTTAAATGATGAAGGTTGATTGTTTTTGTTTGAATTGGGTTTATTGATTTAGTCTTGTATGAATTTGAACTGTTCCTGAAGACCAGGAAATTTTCTAGGTCGCGACATGCTTTTGAGGTCACGACCCAGTTCTGAATTGAAAAACATTAGAAGAGGAAATTTCAAGTCGCAACATAAGTCTTATGTTCAAACAAGTTTGAGGTCGCAACATTAACTGCTAGGTCGCAACATCATGTTGCCATCTGAATGACTGGTCAGAGACATAATGTCGTGACCTTATTAAAATTGGTCGCGACCTATAATGATGGCAAAAAGAGATAGATGGGTCACGAATTCAATTTATTGGTTAGGACTACATTTTTAGTCACGACAAACCTAAGGAGGTCGCGACCAGAATTGTCGAAATTACAATAAACTGAGGTTTTAACATTCTAACTTAGGCGTCACAACATTAAATAAGGCAGTTATTGTTGGGAATTTGTGTTGTAACCTATAAATTAAAGTCACAACTCTCATTAAAACAATGATAACATTAAGCCCATCAAACAAACTGAACAACTACCGTTCACTCTCTTTTCTCTCTTCGACTACCAAAACCCTAAATCCAGTGTCCAATTCCAAATTCTCACCCATGGCAGATAACTAAAACTCTGTTCAAGATCTTAACGGAATAATTAATGATCTCATGAATGAATATTGTCTTAGGGTGGAGGAGGTTCACTTAGAACCTCGGGCCGAGACAACACTACATAAAACTAAACCCAACCCACAAGAGAGAAGAGCCACTGAGGAAAAAAGGGCCGCAAAGATGTGAAATGTTGAGGCGCATCAAGAAGAAGAAACAGAGAGCGACAAAGACTTTGTCTCTGCATAAGCTAAAGATTTATGGAATAGGCTGCTAGCTGACAAGGGCTTCGTCAACGAAAGGGGTTTTGGGAAGAGATTTCCCCTTTTTATGAGATAATAGAAAATAAAGGGTGGGAGTTCTTCTGTGCACACAAGGCGCCTGGTTTCTCTACTCTACCCAGAGAATTCTATGCAAACATGGTGGGGATGAGAGAAGACTCAGTCTACATGAGAGGAGTCTGGGTACCTTTTGGGCACAAAAAAATCAATGAAATGTTCAAACTAAAGGAACTTAAGCACGGTTCTAAATTCAAGAAATTGGTAGAAAACCCTTGATCATGAGAAGATTAGACTTTAACTCGTCGCGTGGAAGGGGAAGAAGGAAGAACCCTCACGACGCTATCAATAGAGGATCCCTCACTGAGGAAGCTAAGGTCTGGTTCTATTTCCTATCCTCAGTAATCCTTCCAACTAAACATCTTTGCTCAGTGAGAGAACAAGAGACAATCATTTTATATGCCCTTTTAAAGGGCTATAAAATGAATGTTGGAGGTTTGATTGAGGGGTCTATCAGAGGGTACCACTTAAGTAATAAAAGAGGAATAATCCCTCACCTAGCAACAATCAGCAAACTATGCATCTTAGCTGGGGTGAGAGGATCATGGGACGAAGAAGAAACATGCCCCAAGGCATCTCGACTGCACTCTTCCTAGTGACAGAAATTCGTCAAGAACTCCATAAGAATCCTCCCGTACCAAGTCAGCTTCGACCGATGGTTACCATGAAGCTAAGCCAGAACCCCACGAAACCGTATTTAGAAAACACGGGTTATAAAATTTGTTCACTTTTCTATCAAACTACACCTTTAGATTTGAACCCAAAACCGGCAAAGATAACGACGCACGCGGTCAAGCCCAAAATACAAAAATCACCTGCATATAAAAAATACACTCCCAATATTTTCCAAAATCCAACTACAATCATAGGACCTCTGCCTCATCAAAATATAAGATAAGAATCAATCCAACATAATTTTCATCGCAACCTGTTTTTCTCAAAACCATGCATGCATATTTTACAAAAGATATTTACATATACAAAATGTCACATTTTAAGTTTTACTAGTTTTAATTTACACCTTATCTTATATAATCACAGCACGGCGTCTAGGATTAAGATCCCGGAAAGGTCTTTCGGCTTCAACACACTCGTAATTCGAAAAATTATTTTAAAAATGTAAAATCAGTGAGCCAAAACGCCTGAGTACTATAAGTTCTAAATGTTGTCAGATGCGTCAGATGTAATTCTCCTAATATGAAAAATCAGACATAAATATTGTAAAATCGCTTATGAGAAAACTGAAGCTATTATGAAAACTATTTCAAAACTGCTCAAACTATTTTTACCGGGCCAAAACTCCGTTTTACCGTTTAAAAACTGCTCAAAACTAATTTCACAATAAAACTGCTCAAAACTATTTATGCCATTAAAACTGCTTCTGGTGGTTAATATTTGAAAGGGCCATATCAGAAATCAAGTACCAACCATCGTGGCCCATTTCGAATACTCCTGTGACGTGATGCCTAACCTCGTAACTCCGGCACGATAGTGAACCTCGAACACTACCCGCACATGGTCCGTGAACACGGCGGGATCTATATAGCATAATGGAACTCGAACCAAAATGCTCGCGATGGAACCTCTAACCAACACCATCGCTATGTACTAAGTCGCGCTAACTATATACCTCGAATGTGCAGAGGGAGACTCACTATATAAATATATACTAGATCTAACCCCACTACACTGTGCAATATAGTTAGTCATAATATCCCATAACATTGCCACGCACAATCCGAAATACATCCTGACTAAACCAGTCGCGGTCATCTAGGGTTTGGCTAAACCACCAAATCAAGCTTCTTAAATAATTTAAATCAAACTTTTCTCGCCAGTATAACAATTGGGAGGTAAAAACAAGTTTTTATAAATTTATATTTTCTTAAAGACTTTACAAACTTGTAATTTAAACACTGCTTTTTTAGAAAATGATTTTGAGTACTCACTCTTTTCTCGACTAATTTTTCAAACTATTAAGCACCCTCTAGATTCTCGTCTGATGCTCAAATCACCTACACAATTCATTCAAATTATTGAAAATGCCCCTCGCTTAACGTTTTAGCCATAAAACATACACGTAGCTTTCAAAATGACTATATCGAATCGAACCGATTCTAACAAAACTTTAGGTGCTAGTCCCATCTCGATACGTGACATCGATAATATGATGAAATTGACCAAAATGTCCATACACATTAAATGCCCCATAAAAACTATCCGTTTTAGCAAATTTTTGACTTAAGGGACTTTCCAGAGTCTAAAATACTCGAAACATTTCTCAAAATTCATCCGACTGTCCACTACACTCTTGAAATTTCAACTAAACCGTCCTGTAAACAACCCGACTCAGCCCCGATCGTCCGAACACGCCTCACAAAATTCCTAAAAATTTTTAAACTCGCCTAAAAATTTTGGGACTAAAGCTTACGATTTTCACTTAGCTTTCTGAGAAAATTTCAAGTCATTATACAGCATTTAGGCTCAAATAACACAAGTAGGCAAATCTTTCTACCTTGTATTTGATAAAAGCCTAAGATATCGTACCTATGCGCAGCCCCTGCCGCGTATACCCACCCTTGGCTCTCTCGTCCGACGAGCCTACGGTCCGATTTCCGTAAATCTGAGAAAGAACGAAGAGAAGAAAAAAAAAAATTAAAAAACCTCTCTCCTAACGCTATCTGTCTCCCGTCCGTTCTCACCATGCGGTTTGTCTTTTATTCTTTTTTTTTTTTTTTTTAATCTTTTTCTTTTATTATTATTATTTTTTTTTTTATACGATTTCTATTGTCTCATTCGGGTCCATTTTTATCCCGAAAAATTTTATTTCTTTTCAGTTCACTTATTTTAAATGAACTTTAACTCACGTTATTTTTCGAGATTTTTCTAAAATCCCGTTTTCAGGTTTCACTCTAAACCCGTCGCCTAGAAATTTATAAAATATTCCGACTGTCTTGGAATTTAACGAAACTTTCTCGAAAGTTACTGTGATTTCAAGGAGACGAATTTAACGCGCAATTCTGCTTGGCCATCCGAGATCTAGAGAATTTTCTAGGCTTCCCTAAACCATTATGGTAATTTATTATTATTATTATCTTTTAAAATTCCATAATTTATACTTTCACCCCTCCACCTTCCTTAATTGCAAAAGTGCCACAATTCTTTGAAAATTTTATAATTTCACCCTTAAACCAATTTTCAAAAATTCTATTATGGCACTAAAATAATTAAGGAAGCCCTTGATGCACATATGGTTACACATACCGTACACCCTCTCGGGACGGGGTGTTACAAATCCTCCCTCCTTAAGAACATTTCCCGTCCTCAAATGAACAAAACTAACATAAAGAGGATACCTTAACTTAAAACAACCGAGGGTATTGACTGCAAGATCTCGAGCCTCCTCGAATTTACAAACTTCTTGCACTCCATGATTCCCCATAAAACTTTAATCTGTCTGAATGACCTTATTCCGCAAAATCCGCTCTACGATCTACTATCCGCATTGGCCTTTATAGTCAAATTATCCTTAGTTCTACCGGGCCGATCTCTCGAGTACTACGGGAGGGATCTCTAATGTACTAGCGGAGCATGGATACATGAAAACGCAGAACCTGACAACTCGGAGGAAGGTCTAATCTATATGCCACTCGGGGTCCCACTCGCACAATCTCATATGGCCCTATGTATCCGTCTCAAATTTTCCGCGTCTTCCAAATCTCGAGGACACCTTCCAAGGGGAAACTTTATAAGACCTTTATCGCCCACATTAAACTGAGATCTCACGCGTTTGTCCGCATAACTTTAATAGTCCGTCCGGGCTATCTCTGAAACCGGTCTCTTGCCAATCCGGATCTTATCTAAGGTAATCAGACTAACTCGTCTACTTCGCCTCCTCTCCTACTTCATCCCAAAGATACCCGAGCATCGACACTTCCGACCATACAATGCTTCAAATGGAGCCATGCCTATACTGGATTGATAACTGTTGTTGTAGGCAAACTCCATCAGAGATAAATGCGTATCCCAGCTTCTCTTAAACTCTATCATGCATGCTCTAAGCATATCCTCTAGCCGCCTCGAATAGTTCTCTCTCGACCGACCATCACCTGAGGATGGAAAGTCGTGCTAAAGTGCAATCGAAACCCCATGGCATCCTATAAACTAGACCAAAACTGATGTGAATCAGGGTCCTGCCTCGAGACTATCGATATAGGAACACCATAATCTAACCATCTCCTCCACATATAATCGGGGCCAACTTGTCCAACCCGGGTCATCATTGCTAACTCGAGAAAATGGGCAAACATTTCGTTAGTCTATCCACTATCACCCATATGGTATCGTGTTGTCTCCGAAGTTCTTAAGCCCTAAGAACAAAATCCATAGTAATCTTATCCCACTTCCATACAGAATCAAGGGGTTGTATCTTTCTCGCGGCTCGTACTTCCGCTTCACCGCCGACAAAGTTGTATCCGATACGAAATCAGAATTTCCTTTTCATGCCCTTCCACCAATAATGCTCTCTCGTATATGATACATCTTGGTGCTACTGTGGTGCATGGCATATGCTAAAGAGGAGCCTCTTCCAGATTTTCCTTTTAGTTCACCTATTTCGTGCACACACATTCGAATTTCTCTAACTATTACGCCCATCGTCTCCGATCCGAACTCCTGGTCTCCTACCACCCCAATATCCGCCCTCAACTTTAATCATCTCCGAAACCCGCTCCGACCTTCCTCGATCTGATCCACGAAGAGGACTCGACATAAATGATGCCAACAAAGGTCCCCGCACGCCCAATTAACCAACCCCAAAGATCTCAACTCTATCAACAATGGGAGATATATCGGGCTCGCAGATACATAGAACCTCCAGCTTCCTGGCTTGCTGCATCGGGGCTAATTACATTGGCCTTCCTCGATAGTACTCTATCGTGCAATCATAACTTAATCAATCCCAACCACTCCACTACGCTCTAAGTTGCTTCTGGAGTGAAGATATATCGCAGGCTCTTATGATCGGTGAATATCTGACAAGGAACACCATATAGATAATGTCTCCAGATCTTTATTTAAAACCACCGCCGCTAGTCAAACCATGGCTCGTAGTTCTGCTCGCGTTTTTTAACCCGACTTCCGAAGCATAAGCTATCACTCTACCATCCCGCACAAAACACACCCTAACCTTTGTTGAGGCATCACTATATACCACATAACCGTCCTTTCCCACGCAGAGTGCATCGAGCCGTCGTCAATCTCCGTCTCGCCCCTCAAAACTATGCTGGCGTGCATCCGACTCACTACCTCTACCTTTTCAATAGATTGGTCAACGGAGTTGCTATATTCGAAAATCCATCAACAAATTTCCTGTAATAACCTGCCAATCCAAGGAAACTACGAACTTCAGAAACATTTGTGGGTGGCTTCCAGTTCACTATAGCTTCAATCTTCTGAGGATCCACATCAATACCTTCCCGCCAAAATGACATGACCTAAGAAAGCTATTTCATTCCAACCAAACTCGGCACTTACTAAACTTAGCGTGATAACCGACGCTCCTAAGAAATCCGCACTATCCGAGATGCTATGCATGTTCGAATCGCCCGAGCACACTAGAATGTCATCACGAATACGATCACAACCTATCTAAATACGGATCGGCACCTCGCTCAACAAATCCATGAACGCGAATTCGCATTAGTCAATCCGGTCGGCATCACTAGGAACTCAGATACCGTATTTCCCGGCTGGGCGCTTTAGAAACATCATTCCGACCTCAATCGATGGTAGCTCGACCTTAGGTCAATCTTAGAATATACCCGCGATCCATGCAATTGGTCAAATAGCTTCATTCATACGGCAAGCGGATACCGGTCACAGACACGCTCCGATTCAAATTGCCTATAGTTCATACAGCCAACCGTAAGTTTCCATCTTTCTTCTTTACGAAGAGAACTGGAGCTCTCACGGTGAGGTACTAGGTCGAATGAAGCCCTTGTTTAAAGTAATTCTCCACCGTACCTTCAATTTTTCACCGCGGCGCCATTCTATATGGAGGAAACGGGATATCGCTCTGGCCCTCGGAATCGGGCTCAATAACGAACTTAATTTCTCTATCCGGGGTAAACCCAAATATCATCCGAAAGACACTGGGAACTCTTTCGACTTATGTGATGTCTTCCACCAGAAACCTCTTGCCTCATTCACCTACAAATGCCAAATAACCCTGCGTAGCAACCTTCCGAAGCATTTTCTGGCATAACATGGCATTAATGAGACTGTACATCTCTTCGATTCCCGAAATATCACGCCCGTTCCTTCCGTCTAACCAATCTTACTTCCTTCTTAAGTAGCATTCTAAGGTGGCTCTATGCCCGGATAACCGTACCCATACCCAAGATTATATCAAATCATGGATACCTAAATACTATCAAGTCTCACGGGAAACTTATTCTCGATCACCACCCACACTGAACTATCCTCTGGATGTCATAGTATCCCCATTGGGTACGGAAACTCACCATACTACCATCTATAGGCCGACTCTATCCTGTGCCTCTCAGCTGAATGGTACCGAAATAAATGAACGAGCGGCTCTGGGTCCACCACGCATATGCATCATGATCAGAACTCCAAATCATACCAAGAATCACGCCCGTGATGCATCCGCCTCCGCCAGGATCAGAACACCCGAGCCCGAGTACGAGTACCACTGACCCGTCAATCGGTACTCCGCTCGGCTCCCGCACTCTACCACGACTTACTGTGTGCCGACACCACCGCTTAAACCACTCCTAATAAATACCGACCGCCGTGCTCGGGTAGATGCTACCGTACCTACCTCGCAGGTTCCCCGCAATATTAATCAGGATGCCTGATAAAGTGACCTTCCTGCCCGCAATGGAAACATCCTGTCATATTCATCTTGCACTCTCCGAGATGCCTCCTCCGGGAGCATGTAGGGCACAGCCGGAAAAGATGATTCCGAAGATCTAGCCACCTCTGGGGTCGCCAGATCGAACGGATCCCCGGCCAGATGTCGCCTCCCTCTTCCCGAGCCCTACCGCTGGTCCACTTTCTTTCCTTTCTTTCTACTCGATCGACCGGTGCCCGCCCGACTAGTGCCGAGCACCTCTCACTGGTCCGCCGCCCGAAGTTAGAACTGAACTGCCCTTCGTACTCCTTAGTGCTTCAACCAACTCTCCAAAGTTATTTTGAGATGCCCAAAGCGATGAACTTTAATTCGGCTGTCAGTTTCTGGCCATGAATCGCTACACACTTATGTTCCCTATTTTCCGTATCATAGGCACCACCTTGCCAGCTCGAAACCCTCGTCATAGCTCACCGTCGATCGGGCCGCTTCAACCTCGAAGAATTCTTCTATTTTTGCAATCCCGATAACTATCCTAAAATCTGTCTCAGAACACCGTTTCGAATCGGGTCCCAAGTGACTCCTGCAGAGTGTCTCCTTAATGGCCTCCCACCACCCTGGCCCCGGGTCGCCATCAAGAACCCTCGGTAGCAGGACTTTCGTCATCTCAACACCCCATCGCATAAATTTCACTAACCCCTGCTCTACCCATAAGTATGCCGCCCGGGGTCGCCGGCACCATCATAAGTTTTAGCCCCTCAATTTTAGAGCGCGCTCTATCATGCCCTCCGCTCTTCCGGGAGGCTCCTGCGGCCCGACGGGCCATTGTAATAATTCAGCACCCCCGATCCATCAAGCCAAGGTACCGCCACTTGGGTCTCGCGGCCCCTCGGCGGTTCTGCCGGGGCATTCAATAAGCATCGCCCGATCTGGGGTGTGCTCGACATACCGTGGTGCCTCCGGGCGCGGAAGTCCTAGATCGACCCTACTAATTCGCCCGCATAATACACCGTGAATTTCAAGATTAAAAGATTCAAGACACTTTTCAATATCTCGATGCATGCAAGGATTTTACAAAACAATATAGTTATAATAGCAAAATCATTATAAAAATAATTTATAGGAAATACCTGCGGAAACGCTGGGTTAAAACAAAAAAAAGTAACTATCGCCTAAAACTCGGCTATAATACCCCTTCCTAAAGGACAGAAATCTCACGGTAACTCCACACAACCTCCCACCTGCCGCCGGACCGACAAGTTACCATGAAGCTGTTTCGCAAAACCCGCTAAATCAGATTTGGAAAAATACGGGTTATAAAATTTGTTCACTTTTCTATCAAAATCACACCTTTAGATTAGACCTAAAATCCCGCAAAGATAACGATCGCACGTGTCAAGCCTCCAAAATACAAAAATCACCTATATAAAAATACACTTCCAATATTTTCCAAAACTAACTATAATCATAAAGGACCTTCCGGCCCTATCAAAATATATAAGATAAGAATCAATCCAACATAATTTTCATTGCAACTCGTTTTTCAAACCATGCATGCATATTTTACAAAAGATATTTCATATTATACTAAAATGTCACATTTTAAGTTTTACTAGTTTTAATTTACACCTTATCTTTTATATATAATCACAAAGACGGCTGTTTAGGATCAGGATTCTGAAAGGTCTTTTCTTACCAATACTTACACCTGAAAAATTATTTTTTAAAAACAGAAACTCGGTGAGCCAAACGGCTCGCGAGTACTTTCATAAGTTCTAATTGTTGTTGTATGCTACATGTACCTCCCAATATGAAAATCTGTACATAAATGGTCAGAATCGTTTACGAAACCCAAAGCTACACAAAAACCATTTCAAAACTGCTCAAACTATTTCTACCAAAACTGGCTTTTTACTGCTAAAACTCGTTTCTGAAAACTAATCACGCTGAAAACGCTTTCAGGTTAATATCCGAAAGGGCTATATCAGAAATCAAGTACCAACCATCGTGGCCCATTTCGAAATAATTTAGACGTGATGCCTCTAACCTCTAACTCCGGCATCGATAGTGTGAACCGAACACTACCCGCAGCACATGATCCGTGAACACGGCGGATCTATATACATAATGGAACCTGAATTAAAATGCTCCTGATGGAACCTCGAATCCACCACCATCGCTATGTACTAAGTCGCGCCTAACTATATACCTCGAATGTGCGTAGGTGACCTACTATATAAATATATACGTATCTAACCCCAATTGCCGAATTAGACAATACAGTTAATATAATATCCCACAATATTGCCATGCAATAATCCCAAATACATCCGACCTAAACTCGAGCCAGGGTTATCTGTAGCTGCAACCAGCCAAACTGTTTAACATCAAAATCAAACTTTTTCACGAGTATAACAATTTGATAGTAAAAAATGAATATAATCATATTTTCAAAGCATTTACAAACTTGTAATTTAAACACTTTCTGCTTTAGAAAATGATTTTATACCTAATCTTTCGACTAATTCTTTTTCAAATCTTGTCAAACACTCTAGATTCTCGCCGGATGTCAAACCACCTACACAAATTCATCTAAATTATGAAAATGTCTACTTTAACGCGTTTAATATAAACATACATGAGATTTCAAATGATCATCGAACTAACTTTATCTTAAATAAAACTTTATTTATAGTCTTAATCTGATATGGACATCGATATATGTGAATTGACCAAATGTCCATACACATTAAATGCCCCATAAAAACTATCTGTTTTAGCAAACTTTTGACTCAAGGGACTTTCCAGAGAGTCTAAAAATACTCGAAACATTTCTGAAAATTCTGTCCGACTTGTCCGACTACACTCCTGAAATTTCAATCCAAACCGGTCCGAAACAAATTCCGAATTCAGCCCCGACCGTCCGAACACAAGCCTCAGTGTTCCTAAAAAATTTAAACTCATCTAAAAATTCTTGTGACTAAAGTTTACGACTTTCACGGTTTTAAGAAAATTTCAAGCCATTATATAGCATTTAGCTCGAAATAACACAAGTAGGCAAATTTTCTACCAAAGTTTGATAAAAGCCTAAGATATTGGTACCTATGCGAGCTCGCCGCTAAGATACCAATTTTGCTCTTCGCCCGACGAAGCCTACTACCCGATTTCTCTCGTAAATCCGAGAAAAGAACGAAGAGAAGAGGAAAAAATTAAAAAACCTCTCCTAACGCTTGACCTGTCTCCGTCCGTTTCCTACTCACATGTTTGTCTTTTTTATTCTTTTTTTCTTTTTTTTAATCTTTTTTATTATTATTATTATTTGTTATTTTGATAATGATTTATTGACTTATTCATTATTTATTCCAGTATTTGATTGCACTTATTTTAAATGAACGTTAACTCACGCCATTTTTCGAGATTTTTCTAAATCCCGCTTCGTGCTCTCACTCTAAACCCACACAGAAATTTATAAAATATTCACTGCCTCTAATTTAACGAAACTTTCTCGAAGTTACTTTCTCTAGATTTCAGACGAATTTAACTGCAAATTCGCTTCACATCCGAGATCTAGAGAATTTTCTAGGCTTCCTAAACCATTATGGTAATTTATTATTATTATTATTCTTTTAAAATTCCATAATTTATACTTTCATCTCTCCACCTTCCTTGACTCAGGTATACAATTCTTTGAAAATTTTATAATTTCACCCTTAAACCAATTTTCAAAATTCTATTATGGCACTAAATAATTAAGGAAGCCTCGATGCACATATGGTTACACATACCGCACACCCTCTCTGACGGGTGTTACACATCTTCCTTCCGATCTACAGTAACAAAAGGGCCTGTGAATAAAAGCATAAGGAAATTATGGAACTAGAAGAAGAGTCGACTGAGGATAATGATAATGTGGAAACGGAAATCGCCCCAAAATGCATTCCTCCACAGGCTAAGAAGATATGCCTTCAGATGAGCTCCTCCGAACCATTCAAGACTCCGACCGGCAGCCATCTCTCTAAGCTAGCAGGAGAGCTCTAGAAAGGATGCAGGGAACATTGAAATCATGGAGATGCTGAGATCAATTAAGAAAAATATGGAAGAAAGGGAGCATAAATGGGAAAAGCATCAACATATCATAGAGGAGTTCTTAGAAGCTGAATTCAGAAGGAAGGAACAATTATGAGAGCAGAATCTAAGACAAAAAGAAGAAGAATGGAAAGAAGAAATGAAAAAGAGGGAGAAGGAGTTAGGAGAAAGAGTGAAAGCCGGTTTGGAAGCCTTTTATAACAACCAGTTTAGAAGAGATGAAGAAGTTCTTACCATTATGAGAAAAAGAGAAGATGAGATGGAGGGTAACATGCTAAAGAAGATTGAAGCCTTCAAATACCTGGGTGATACTTGAGCAATCAAGGAGCTTGGGAGGTTGATGAAGGAGAGATAGGAGCCGAAGATAACATGTATACAGAAGAAAAATCTGGCATGAAAGTTTAGACTTGATAAATAATAATTTGTCAAACTTGTTGAGCCTTATTTCTGAGCTTGAAGGCACAATCAACAATGTTGGCAAGAGGCAAGACCAACTGATTACTCATATGAAGATCATTGATGACATAGCCAGTAAACAAAAGGAAGTACCCCCTGGACAGAAAATGTCCGACATCCAAATCCCTAAATTCCCTCCTTATATAGCTAGTTTTGACCTAGACCCTCCAAACATCATACCCTCTAAGTCTTACAAAAGAAGAAAATGAATTGAACGACCTCTCTTCCCTTTCTCCTCTTCCATTGTATTCTGCCTCCATCATTAATAAAAATTCAACATGATTCATTTAAAAATGTCTTGTAATTTGTTCTTCTTGTGTGATAAATTGGGTTTGTTGCTCTTAATAAGAAGCAATTAGAAAATTTTTGTGGGTAAACTGTTTGATTGAAATCTAATTGTGGAATAGGTGAATTGTTGTTGGATACATTGCATTGATGGAGAAAAGTAGGTTGTTTGTGTCATTATCTGTTTGTCTGAAAGAAATGATCTATGAATTCAAGATCTTCATTGTAAATGGCACAATAACCACTAATTAGGCCAAACAATACCAGACACAAGAACAGGCTTCCTTGAACCGAAATAAGAAGTCGCAGCTGAGTTTGAATCAAAGTTGAAATTGTGAGAATCGAGACGGGCATACAATTGAAAGAACAAGTAAGGTGGTTGAATTGATGTATAAACGCTTAGTCAATACGTATAGGGGAAAACAATACACATGGTCAAGAAATTCCTTAACAAATTTGAGAAAGATTAGGGACATCTTCTGGGATGATTCACAATCAAGGATACAAGGTCCTAGAACTTGTTAAATTATTGGTCGAGGCGAACTTGTGTAAAAACAACTAACAAGAAATGATAGCGCCATTTTTGAGTTTGAACCTTTCAAGCCTACCCTCATTATATGCAAAGGCATACACTCTAGTTTAGCCAAAATGACAAATTTCTTCAAATAGCAGCAATTAGAAACCTGGAGTCCCTCCCTTAAAATGATCCTACAACAAAGAACCCTACATTACCCAGTTTTCAGAGCAAGAAGTTTAAGGTGCAGAAGGGGATAAGATTGGGGGAATATACTTTATTTGGATTGCAAAAGGGGATAAGGTGTAGAAGGTGCAGAAGTCAAAAGAAGAGAATAAATTTTGTCTTGTGGCCTATCTCTCTTGAACAATTAAGTTCTTAGGGGTGTTTTAACACCTAGTACCCTAATGCCAACTGATATGGGAATTGCTAACCCAAAGTTCTATAAGAGTGATAGAAAGCCTAAGAAGACAAAACATTGCATTATTCCTAACTATTGACAGAAAAAGAGAAACAAAAGAGTTCCAGTAAAAGGAACTGGGCTGATAAATTTAAGGTGGCAACCAAAGAAGCCACAATATTCAAGAAGAATGTACAAAAGCCAAGTTTGGGTAATTTGATACATAAATGAAAAAAGTGGAATCTGGGTAATTTGAAGCGTAAAATTTCCAATTGTCTACCCAATTACCCAAGCCTGACATTACAAGCCCTAAAGACCTCTCTAATTTTGAAGGTTGAATTTACCTACATTAGTGGAGATCAATATGAAAAACAAGCCTATGGGATTTTGACTAATGTTCTAAGGAGAATCCCAGAATATTAACTAATTCAATAAGAAGATGAAGAGGAAAGAAGACCTACACACACTCACAAATAAGATCTATTGACATAACTATTTATATGCAGAATTCATCAATTTATTGTGATAGGGGTCAGAACTATCTTTCTATTTGAACCTGTTTAATTAATACCGCAACCTTCTTATTTCAAGTCAATTGGTGGAATCGAAAAGATCAAGTATGAAATAGAAAATGTCCTTAAAATAAGATTAAATTGTTTGAGGACAAACAATCCTTTTCTTTGCCTGAGGACAAGCACCCTGCCTGGGGGAATTCCATGAGTCAAAAACTCATTCACTTTAATCCATTTTTCTGATATGTTTTTTTTTTTTTTTTTTAATATAATTGCTTATTTTTATTCAGAAATATGGAAATTTTATCAAATTTATATTTCAAGCAGCATTTTTACAAAAGAAATGGCAATTTTCAAAGAAGTATACGTGTTATATCTAGTCGTTAGCCGGGTTGCGATAGATTCCCGAGGTCGCGACAAGTACCCAAGAATACAGCCAGCTGAAGTCACGACGAGAACTTAGTCGCCACCACAAGGATAGTAAGCTCCAACAAAGCTTATTCCGGAGGTGGAGAAAATTTATCGAGACCAAGACGTAAAGAGCCATAAGATCATACACGCCATCGCTTTTATAGGTCAGCGACATAGAAAGAAAACATTGTCAGTTGCAATAGATAATTGATGTCGCGACCAGGGAAGACTGTTGAATGGACTTGCAAGGTCTCTACCAGGGAATTTGATGTTGCAACAAAAATGTGTTAAGAACACCAATCGAGGTCGTTAAACTGCACTCTATGTCGCACATAAAATGAGCCAATATTTAAAACATGTTGCGATTTCAAGTTTGTAACCGCACAAAGAGCAAAGGTGATAAGGGCAACCATTCAGTCACGACATACTTTTTAGGTCATGACCATAAAAAGAAGCTGAAGTGAGAAGAAACTGTTTTAACTAAGAAATGAGGTTGCGACAGGATGGGAAAAAATAATGTCGCGACATGCTTTTAAGATCGTGACATAGATTTCAGCAGGGAAAAGAAGCGATTGGGTCGCAACCTAATTCCCATGTCGCGACAAGGTAATAAACAGACAAACAATTTAAGTCGTAACATGAAAATGGGAGTTGTGACCAAGAATCAACGGTCGACACAGAACGTGTCGCTGACATGCTTTCGAGGCCGCGACACGCACGCAAGAGGTTCAAGACAGCCAGGTCGCGACATGGAACTAAAGTCACGACATAGAATTTATTAAGGGGCCAGAAAAATGTTGTCGCAACAAAGATCAACATAGTTGGCAACAGAATTGATGTCGCAACATGAAATTGAGGTCGCGACATATATTTCAGCAAAGGGAAGAACGGTCAGGTCGCGACATGAAATTGTGGTCGCGACATCAACTACTAGAAACAAGAGAAAGTTGCCAGAACCGCAGTCATCATCATTGAATCATGGTCAATACGCAACAATCCAGGTCGCGACTACAAATTGATGATTTTCAGGAAAATTGCTAAGTATATGAAAACAACTTGAATTTCTAAGTTGCGACACACATGAATAGACAAAAGAGTCAATGATGTCGTAGTAAAGAATTCATATCACAACCACTAATCAAAGCAACTACCGCAAAACCAATCGTGTTAAAACATCGTGTCGCGACTAACAATTGTAAGAACAACCGAAAAGAACGCTAGACCGCTTCCCGAGGTCACGATGCACTCGACAGATCCAGAGCACAAATGATGTTGTAACAGCTTTCTCCGAGGTCGCGACCAAAAATGCTGAGTCGGGCCATTAATTTTATGGAAAATCCACCTGGAGCCTTGGAATCCGACCCAATTTCAAAAAGTTATAAATAGGCTTACGCGTAAAAAGAGAGGCAACTTTCGTTTTCTGAAACCCACTATCTGGGAGGATGAGGAAGACTCACTATATATTTTAGAATAGATTTTCTTTTCTTTTCTTTTCTTTTTTGGATATGAACTAGTAATCTGTTTTGAATGTTGAAGCTGGATTTAATTTTTTTCATTTTCTTTCCACTACTGAAATAATGAAGTCTAGACAATTTCTAGAATTCGCTTTCTTTCATTTTATTGCGTTATAGTGGATATTCTGATCATCACGCCATCAATAATTGTACTCACTGGAGTAGGTGCTCTTCCATTGGAATGGATTTGTTGTTAGTTATAGTCTTTTCTGCTTAAATTAGAAGGAATTTCCTGAAATTGAGATTTTTTATTTATTTGATTGATGTTGTTCGAGAATTGAGTTGTTCCCAATAGTAGTACCGAAACCATCTCAAGGATTGTTTCTTGATCTGATTTCTAGGAAGCCCTCTGAGTGACACAGAGATGGAGATTCCTAAGAGCTTGGAACATTCAATTTATCGGTATGTTAGACCATTATTGAAGAACTACTGGCTTCGAGTTCACTTCTACCCTTTTACTCATAGTTGAAGTTGAAGGGGATTATTTATCATTTTAAATAATCAGAGATTTCAACTTAATCTGGTGGAAAGATCTTGATCCCTTGTTAGTTGAGATCTAATCAAGGAAAGGGAAAAATCTATCAAATTTAAAGGATGAGTCATCAATCAAGTTGTAGAGGTTTTGCACTTACCCAGACTTAGGGTGCAAGAAATATGCAGTCTTAAGAAATGGGTATGAAGTATTGAAAAACAAAAATACCTAGATCTTATAAAGAATGATTAGAATACGAGTAATTGATTAGATCCATGTCTTCGAGAGAAGCAAGGATCTCTAATTGGTGAATTAAGGGAGAAATCCAAACTGCATTATCAGGCATCTTTGACAAATCTAGATCCAAATCAGGATAAGTAGAATCAATGGATTATATAATGGAAATGAATCGTCGACAACAAGCTTTCATCTCAAGGCCATTTCCTAGTAGAGAATTGATGCAGTCCAGTTTATTTTGTTAGTTTAATTCAAATTTTATTTTCATTAGATGAAAGTAATATAGGATTATCTTGTCTTGTAAATTTCAATTTTCAAACTATTAAAATGAGGTTCAAATAGTGTGGATCTTGAGTAGTTAGGGTAGTTGATTTCAACATTCTTGTCAATCTCTGTGAGAATGATATCTGGACTTATATCCATTTTTTTTACTACTTGTATGACCTGTGCACGTGCCATAGAATAAACCCTTTATTAATTCCAGAACAAAAAATCATTTTTATTCATTTTCAAACAACTCTATTCAACTTTGACATAGATACAGGAAAATTGTAAGGCTCCTGTGTAATTGTTAAATTGAGTGGTTTAGTCTATATTTTCATAGACAAACATCTACACTGGTGGACGACGCTCAAACGAGGCTGTTTTTACAAAGAAGGCCGACATGTGGCCTTGATAAATCCTTTTGTAAAAGTGCTCGGACAAGCCAGTTCCCAAGATGTATTTTCAGATAAAAGAATTGTAATTAAATTCTTTTGGACTATTGTCAATATAGTCGGGTTTGTAATAATGGTAAGAGGGTCGTGATCGGATTCTTTAGGACTGTACTTAAGTGTATTATTCTCATATTTTTAACTTTCAAATGAATGAATGGGTCCCGATGAAGGGACGTATCGAGGTGGTTGTGAAACCCCGGAAAATCCAGATTTTTGAGGAAGGGTAGAAAAGTAAAATTTAGTCAAAATCCATAAATTTTTTTTCTCTAGATCTTGGATGATGAAACGAACTTCACCGTTGGAATCGTCTCGCGAAATCTAGCTACCACGTCAAATTTCGTCAATTCCGGTGACAAATCAATTTCACTTTTTCACAGCATTCAAGAGAGCGGTGGACACTCGGGGCATTTTAGTGGCTCGAGATGACACGGTCAAGCCGTGAGCAAGTCAAACAACGGTACTCAAGTACGCTTATAGGTGACATGTGACATCATGTCATCGAGGGAAATCCAAGTATATGGATAGCACAGATAGCTGGAAACTCTAAGAGCTACGAGAAATTGGACAGCGGCAAGCTGAAAGATTAAAGCTTGAAATTTCCATTCTGACCAAGCAAAGGATGGGAGAAAGAAAAGAGCGTAAAAGAAAGAGGAAGAAAAGAGTATTTTTGAGAGAGAGGATTCCACCTCTCTCTAAATTTCCCGACGACGGATTGGCGCTTTCAAGCGAGCAAGAGGAAGAGTTTAACCTCACGCAAGGTCGTGACAGAGACCTGGAGTCGGGGAGTTTTGGACAAAATTCCAAGAGGTAGGGTTTTCTCCTACTTGGTTTAATCTCATGGGCCATTCAAATGGCAAGGTCAGGTGGAGGCCGTGAGGGCCGTGGGTGAACCGTCTCCAAGATTCTCGATAGTGTGTCGGGAGATTCTAATCAAGTTTCTGACGTCCTGGACCATTTATGGGACTAAGTAATTTTCCTGAAGCATTTTATGTGTTGCAGTTAAAATGAACGAAGGAAGAAGGTCTTTGCCCTAAGGGGAATGTTTGGTTGTGTTTCAACCATGGGTGTTCATTATATTATTGTGGTATACACATTTAATCAGAACTTTATAACTGGCTTTGGGTAGGAAATAAAGGGATTTTGGTAGTGAGTCCAGTAAATTGTAGCCACATCGCTGAACTTGATATTAAGCCAATTTCAAATCGGACCTTGTAGTCTTAAGTTATGGTCCGTTTACCGTAATAGTCTAGTCAAGGTCAGTCTGACTGGTTAGCTCTGGCTTCCCTTGATAGTCTACCTCTGATGGGGTTTCTGATGGGTCAACACCCTGATGGCTCACCCCTCGATGGGTTCCGTCCGGCTAGGATCATGCATAACCTCCAACTTCGGAAGGTCATAACTTCTTCGTCCGAACTCTGATTCGGGTGTTCTTGGACTCTATGGAAATCCCATTGAGTCAAGATTGCATCCATTTTCCTGTGGGAGACATTGGGCAATCGGGCCAATTAGTGCCAGCCGGTTAGTGCTGGCTGGGCAGGCCTGCAGGGCCGCCCATTTAGGTGTGACCTAACCGGCGTCATAACTTCTTCCGTCCAATCTGAGCCTGAAAGCTCTAGACTCCTATGGAGTTCATCGATTCAAGATTCCATCTGTATGCCTATGGAGGCATTGGGTACTGGAGCTAGCTGGAAAGGGGCTCCCAAGAAAGTAAGGTAGACTGTCCGGGTAGGACTGCCTAGTCATGTGTGACCTCCAACTCGTGGCGTCATAATCTCTTTGTCCGACTCAAGCTGTGTTCTTTGACCTATAAAGACCATTGAGCTGTACCTGTCCAGATGCCAATGGAGTGCATTGCAATCGGATTCAGAGAGGGGCCCCGGCAAGTGGGGCGAAGATTGTCCCGGGGTAGGACCGCCTAGTCATGTGTGACCCCAACCTCGAAGGTCATAACTTTCTTCGGGTCCGAACTCGTTGTGGTGTTCTTAGACTCTATGGAAATCCCATTATCAAGATTCCATCCTGGATGCCTTGAGGGCAAGTGGTACCAGATTCGCCGCAAGGCTCCCGAGCAAGTAAGGTAAACTGTCCGGGTAGGACTGTCTAGTAATGTGTGACCTCCAACTTCAGAAGGTCATAACTTTCTCGTTCGAACTCCATTTTAGGTGTTATTAGACCTTGCGGAAATCCCATCGAAGTCAAGATTCCTGGGGCAGGGATGCCTCGAGGGCGCGGTACCGAGCCGCCGGAAAGGGGCTCCCGGAAAGTAAGGTAGGCCGTCCGAGAAATCGCTTAGTCATGTGTGACCTCCAACTTTGGAAGGTCATAACTTCTTCGTCCGAACTCCGTTTCAGGTGTTCTTGCACTCTATGGAAAGCCCATTGAGTCAAGATTGCAACCATATTCCTATGGAGGACATTGGCCAATAGGGCAGGTTAGTACTGGCCAGTTAGGATGGGTGTTATGGCTTATGTGAATAACTTGCAGTTTGAATATGACATGTTAATGTATGTTGTATGATGTATTAACATGGGTTGTGCATGGAAGAGAATTATATGTATCAATTATAATTATCCATGGTATGTTGATGTTGTTTCAAGTTAATATATATATATATATATATATATATATATGCATGCTTGATATAGTTATACATGTATGATGATTGTGGATGAATTCGGTTAGTATATGCATGATTAACAGAGTTAACATGAATTGTCAGAAATGACATACGCATTTCATATGCACCAGGAACCTAGAGCGCAGAGTGCATGACATGAAAGAAAAAAGGGAAAATGGTTGTGAAAGGAATTTCATAAGATTTTCCGAAGAATTGCCTTGGAGAGTTGTCCAACAGCTCATCTCGGAGGATGACTCATGACTGTTTTTAAAAATGATCCAAAGAATTCACCCGTAGGTAGTCTCAACATATTTATAGAAACTCGGTATGATGCTTTCGAGAACAAAAATCTTTTGTTTCGAAAACGATGTTTTTCTCACATTAGGCTTAAGCATGCATGAGGGAGTCAGTGAGGGCTCGAGACATGGGAGTGGGTGGGTCACATTCTCATCCATATCATGTGCAGACATTTGAGAGGAAAACATATATTTTTTGCTTGAATGTTTGTGCTATCGCGACGGTAGCACTTAGGCGGAGTAAACCCATGCGTGAAAATTCCACTACTAGGATGCTGCTCACCCGCCGTGATCCCCCCTTTCAGGAACTGGGATAGGTACCCGGCAGACGCCTCTCCTTAGAGGCCGAGATTATGGACGACGGAGGTCAAAGAGGAGGCGAGGAATGGCCAAACCGGCCTTATTTATTTTGTAAATTCTCGAAAGACGATCCGCTGTGGTAATTGCAATTAAATACCATTATAAAATTACCTTTTGTATAAATATACATTTTTGTGAGTATGGATGTATGGGCCAATGTGGCCATTTAACTCATGTATAAGTCTCATGATATGAGACACAAGTATTCGCGTGTTGATAAGACAACTGACATCCTTCTGTGGACGTGAAGGCCACAAAGGTTTTAGTAATACCAAGGCCCATTTGAGTACTGGTACCGGTCTGGTACCAAGACTTAGGTGTCGTTCGCACAAGAATTTCAAAAAGTAAACCTGACCTAAGGTAGAAATTTGTGTTGACGCTGTCAATGGACTCTGGTTTTGAGGCGCCACAGCTAAGGTTTGTTGATCTTCTTTCGGCACAAAGTTTCAAATAAAAGATTTTTACCAACTAATATTCACATTGCTTCTACTTTGTATTTCGATTTCTACCTAATTGTTGTTGAGTCAGTTATAGATTTTTTACCTTATTTATTAGATTAAATTGTTATTCTTAAAGAATTTATTGGTTCTTCTTCTTTTTAGGTTTCTTCAACACTTAAATCATTTGTCTTAATTTCTAAGTGGGTTTTCTCTATTATTGTTTTCAAATCCTTCCATGTATTATATGAATTTATTTTACTTTCTAAAGGTTGAACTAGTTTTTCTTAGTCTAAAGAGCCTTATTTCTAGGTTTATTTTTAGATTTATTTTCTTCTTGTTTTAAAGAATTTCTTTCATCTTCTTCTTCTTCGTTATTCAAGCTATTTTCATTAAAAAAAATCTAAATTTTCACTTTCAAAAAATTCTAATTTACTAATAGGTTCATTTTCTTTTGGTTTTATTACTTCTTGCTAATTTTGCTGGTTTTACTTCTAAATCTTGGTCTAAATGGGATTAATTTTATGTTCTTACGATTTATTTTTTCTTTCTAAATTTAATTTTCAAATTATTTAAAAAATTATCTATTTTATTTTTCTTTTGATTTATTTGTTTTCTTAACTAATTGTTCAAGGATTTGATCATTAGTGTTTGAAGTTTTTCTGATTACTTTCTTTAGTTTATGGTTCAACTTTATTTTTTCTTTATTTCCCTTTCTATAAAATTCTTATCTTGTTTAACTAGTTGTTCTTTATAGTCTAAGTTATTTCTAATTAAACTAAAAATTTTAAAGTCTTCCAGCTTCTTTTCTAATTCCTAAAGTTGTACTATAATTGTTTATTATTTTTTGTTGTCTTTCTTGGACTTTTTCTAAATTTTTTATTTCTTTACTATCACTATTTCCTTCTTATTTTTTATATTCTTTAATACTATTTTGTTATTTAAGTTCGATTTGTATGCTCTAAAGAGCTGAATTTCTTTTGTAAATGAGGTTCAGTAAATTATTCATAATCATTTTAAAGGTTCTGGTAGATGAGTGTTCAGTGTGGCATTTAAGAGGAAGATTTTAATATTTCTGCTTAATTAAGGTTTTTATCAAAAGTTCTTCGTAGTTTTTATAAGATTTTTGTATTCACACAAATATTATAGAAATAAGGTTCTGGGGAATATCTTAGTAAATTTTTAGCATTAGTCTAAAGCATGCAATTTATCTAAATTCTTCACATTGAATATAAATTCTATTACAAAGTTATTTTACACGATTATAGTCTAAATTATAAATACTAGGAGGATAAGGAATAAAAGACATAAAATAAGCACAAGATCATAAACAAATTTCATAAAACAGATTTCAAATGATTTTTCACAATAATACTTTAAACGGGGTAAGATGAAGCTCAGTACTATGGAAATCAATTTAAAATTTTTTCTATAATAACTAGTTAACATACAAGAGCTCTGATAACATTTCTCTTATAGAACATAAAACCCATATGACAATCTCTCCTCAAAACTCTGTATTACCCCTCTCTCTCTGTATTGCTCTCTCTCTATACATCCATACTTTCTAGTTTCCTACAACTTTCATTTATAGAAAGTTGACTCACTAAAAACAAACTATGAAACTATTTACAAATAGTTACCCAACTTGACATCAAAGCCAAGTGATAAGACTAAACTTAATGCTATGACTACTTACTAATGAATGCCTATGACGACTAATAAATGCCTAAGAGGACAAGTGCCCTAAAGTACAAAGTAAAAGTTGAAGGTATCACAGTTTTTACATGTTTTCTTCTTCTTGTTGAATACTTTTGAGATAAGAAAGAATTCTATTCCACTGATAAGACTACTCGATGGCTCATGAGCGAATACTATTGCTTGAGGCATGAGTTGAATACCCATAAGACTAACGGTTAACATACATGGATCCTAAGCTATAATCTTTCTTATAGAAATGAAAAATTTTATAACAAATAATTTGCACCTATGTTTTTGTGCACTTATTTAAAATTAGAGTCTTTAGTCTTAACCCATGACCTGTTACCCGTTTTAGCCTCATAAAAGGCGTTTATGGAGACTTTTGTCTGGTCTGGTGGGGGTTTATCCTTTGACACGAAATGATGTTTTAAATTTTTTATTAATTCATAGTTTTGAGGAAAGATTGTCATATGGGTTTTCTGTTCTATAAGAGAAATAGTATCAAAGCTCTTGTATGTTAATTAGTTATTATAGAGAAAATTTTAAATTCATTTCCATAGTACCAAGCTTCATCTTACCCCATTTAAAGTATTATTGTAAAAAATCGTTTGAAAACTGTTTTATGAAATTTGTTTATGATTTTATGCTATTTTATGTCTTTTATTCCTTATCCTTCTAGTATTTATAATTTAGACTATAATCGTGTAAAAGAACTTAGTAATAGAATTTACATTCAACGTGAAGAATTTAGGAAAAAATTAGATCAATTGCATGCTTTAAGAACTAGTAATAAAAACTTTACTAAAGATATTAAGAACCTTGTTTCTCTTAAATATTTGTGTGAATATGAAAATACTATAAAAGAAACTTACGAATAACTTTTTGATACAAAAACCTTAGTTAAAACTGAAATAGTAAAATATAATATTGATAACCTTTACGTTAGCTCATCTTCTTAGAACTTAGAAATAGGTGTAGAAAATTTATGAAAATTTATGAACCCTCAATTTACAAAATAAGAAATTAAATATTTTAAGAACCTGTAGAAATCCGGGCTAGAAAATAACAAAAATAGTATTAAAAGAACATAAAAAATAAGAAGGAAATAGTGATAGTGAAGAAATAAAAAATTTAGAAAAAAGTCCAAGAAAGACAACAAAAAAGAATAAACAATTGTAACACAACTTTAGGAATCGGAAAAGAAGTTGGAAGACTTTAAAAATTTTTTGTTTAATTAGAAATAACTTAGACTATATAAAAGAACAACTAGTTAAAGAAGCTAAATTTTGTAGATAGGAAATAGAAAAAATAAAAGTTGAACAACAAAACTTAAAGGAAATATTAGAAAAACTTAACCAACAACTAGATCAAATCCTTGAACAATTAGTTAAGAAAACAAATAAATCAAAAGAAAATAAAATAGATAATTTTTTAAACAATTTGAAAAACTAAATTTAGAAGAAAAACCAAAATCTGTAGATCATAAAATTAATCCATTTGAACCAAGAGATTTAGGAGTAAAACCATAGAAATTGTAGAAATAACAAAACCAAAAGAAAATGAACCTATTAGTAAATTAGAATTTTTTGAAAGTGAAAATTTAGATTTTTGTAATGAAAATAGCTTGAATAACGAAGAAGAAGAATAATAAATAAATTCTTTAAAACAAGAAGAAAATAAATCTAAAAATAAACCTAGAAATAAGACTCTTTTAGACTTAGAAAAACTAGTTCAACCTTTAGAAAGTAAAATAAATCCAATATAATATATAAAAGATTGAAACAATAGAGAAACCCACTTAGAAATTAAGATAAATGATTTAAGTGCTGAAGAAACCCAAAAAGAAGAAGAACGAATAAATTCTTTAAGAACAACAATTGTAAATACAACAAATAAGGTCAAATCTATAACATTTCCAACAACAATTAAATCAAAGAAAACCGAAATAAAAGTAGAAGCAATGTTAGATACTGGATCTAGTAAAAATATTTTATTTGAAACTTTACTACCGAAAGAAGATCAACAAACCTTAACTCTGTGACGCCCCAAAACCCGAGGGTCCCGTTGACTAGCCGTCAACCTGTGGAATTTCTACCTTAGGTCATTTTGCACCTAAATCTTGGTACCGGACTGGCACCTAAGTCTTGGTACCGGACTGATACAAATAACTCGTCGACACCGAGTTACTCAGCACCACCTCAATACCTCCCTCCACCGGGACCCATTCATTCATATTAAAGTTAAAAATATGAGAATAATACGCATAAATACAGTCTGTAAGAGTCTAATCACGACCCTCTTACCATTATTACATACCCGACTATATTGGCAATAGTCCAAAAGAATTTAATTTCATAATTTCTATAAAAATATATATGCGAACTAGCTAGTCCCAAGCACTTTAAAAGGATTTTATCAAGGCCATATGTTTCTTTTTGCACACTACCAATCGAAACATCGCTCCACCGCGTAGACTCCGCACCGAAGTGGTCGGGTCCCATAAAGAGTGTCTCCACCTAACAGGAGAATAATTTCCTACATGGCCATCTCCCACCTAAGTGCATGCAATGTTCACTCAACATTTCACATTCACATTCCAACAAGAACATGTCAATTCTATATGAATCCCCATATGTCATGCCATGAAATGAAATGACTCGATCATGTATCATGCACTGAAAGTCCTCACCGACTCCCTCACACACGGCTTCCATGTGTGATAAACCGTCATTCTAGATGACATCCAATGATCATTTTCAAAACAAATTTCATTTATTTATAAACCAAAAGTTTTTTGGATGATACATCACAATGATCATTTTATATTCAAAACCATACGCCACAGGCTCCGCAAACCTAGACACTTTTATAGCCTTTCACCGCTGGGGACTGCGTATGAATTGATAATCGTGGGTCTTTCACCGAGGGGATCTATCCCTTTTACTATTAATTCCTAAATATTTATTTACCATTTTAATCAATTTGGTGACTCGCTGACGCTATATCCCATCAACCTAGCCCACCCAATCAAAACAAAGAAACGTAGTGTCGATTCATTAACCATGCACTCACACCCATTTAATGCGATGTCCTCATGCATATGTAATGCAATAAGTGCTATCAGATGTTATATCATGTCACATGCATAATGAATGCCAAGATAGACAACACAATCCACACCACTTACGAAGTGTCATGGACAATCACATCACCTGCGATACCTTATTAAGATTATTTAATCGCACAATATATCATACAAGCATATATCAACATTCATGTTCAAGATGTCATTCTATGATCAAGCAATGAAACACACACAAGCAAGCCATGTAGTGGTCATTACACATAACAATTCGCCACATGTCAATAAGTTGGAGTACTCATATTGACATCCAAACAGGTCACTACATTATCAAGTAGTGGGGCACTCACAATCAAGCCAAGTCATGGCTTTTTGCACATATAAACTTATCACATGTCAACATATTAGAACACACATATTGACATCCAAACATGTCACTCTTTAGCTGGCTAACACGGCACCCAAACAAGTCGCCAATAAATGGCCTCGGCTAAGCCACACAATCGCCAAACCCGGGCCATGAGACCGACCTGGCAAGGCTCATAAACACAAGCCTCTGACAGCCGTTAGCTCGCCTAGGCGAGCAATAGCTCGCCAGCGAACCCGGGGCTGGGTCCCATTTTTCTATCCTCGGGCTCACCTAGGCGTACATGCCCATGCCTAGGCGAATCCCTTCGCCTAAGAGAACCATCCCTTCGCCTAAGCGAACCATCCCTTCGCCTAAGCGAACCATCCCTTCGCCTAGGCGAAGAACCAATCTTCCCTGAGAAGATTCACACCTTCACCTAGGTGAACTTAGGCGAAGAAACATCGAGCATAACCCGAAAATCTAGTTTTTCTTTGCCAAACAGGCCCTTAAATGAAAAACTCTCTTTTCCCGGCCCAAAGATGGAAAGTAAGTGAAGGTAGAAAGCCTCCTAAACCCGACAACTTCAATTTCCCGAAATCTCCCTTCTTGGATCTTTAGTGAAATCCCTTTTTCCGTGCACCATGCACTTCGTCGACGTGATGAACTTTTGTCTCTCGGCCCGATGAAACCGACCAAAGAAACTCGTGATCTGGGAGGAAGCCTTGCCTCTCTCTCTTCTCTCCTCTCTCTCG
Organism: Tetrastigma voinierianum; assembly: GCA_016808115.1. Taxonomy (NCBI): domain Eukaryota; kingdom Viridiplantae; phylum Streptophyta; class Magnoliopsida; order Vitales; family Vitaceae; genus Tetrastigma; species Tetrastigma voinierianum. The sequence goes on from JAEQBH010003034.1 coordinate 286,161, forward strand.
GTCAATCCAAAATGGGCCTTTCTAGCCCTAATTCTCTTTGTCCTAACTTTGTTTTGCTGGATGTATGCCCACGCTTGTGCCACAGGCCCACACCTCGCTCGAGTCCGATTCTGGGTCTCGAAGCGACGATTCCCACTGCTTCAAGTTCAAATTATATCCCATGAACTTGACTCGGGATTTCCCCAACTTCAGGATTTTAGCAACAATCCGGGCCCTGGGAGCCGTTGGACAACCCACAATTTCTAAAAACATGAAAATCCGACTGTCTCGGAATTCGACAAAATTCATTTGGGTAACTAGATTTCACGACGACCTGCACCAGTTCCATTTCCCTATCATCCGAGATCTAGAAAATTTCTGTGTTTTCAACCTCAGATATTCTAGCAATTTACTATTTTGGTTCTTTTTAAAAATCCATTTTTCTCGTGGTTTTACACTCTCTCCTCTTTAAAAATAATTTCTATATCTGCAATTCAACACACACAAAGACAGAGCATAACCATGCATATGCAACAGTCATTCAATATGAATGACTAAAACATACCTTCTTCCTTAACAAGAAGGGATAGCTGTACATAAGGTCTTCATCTCTGCGCTCCTTATTCCACGGTGTCGCCACAACACCTTCACTAGCCTCACGGTCTTGCTTCGCAAAACCTGATCCCCGCTATCCATGATATGCACAGGTCCCTCCTCGAAGGTTCCATCTGCATCAACTACAAGCTCTCCCAATCCATTACATGAGTCGATCTCGTACTTCCAAAGTACGGAGACATGGAATACCGTATGTACACCTGATAAAATCAACGATAGCTTCAACCGGGTATGCAACTATGCCCACCTCTCCTCAAGCACTCCCAAGGGCCCAACGTTCTTCGACGCATAGCTTTCCCGATTCAACCCCATCACTCCTCTCTTATGCATCACCTTCAAGAAGACATGATCACCCACCTCAAATTCTAGAGGTTGTCGTCGTCTGTCGGCGTAGCTCTATTGTAGGCTTTAAGTCATGAGAAGACGCTTTCGTATCATATCCACCTTCTCAAAGGTGTCTCTAACCAACTCCGAACCTCAGGAGATTCTCTCCCAAATTCGTCCAATAAACTTGAGATCAGCAGGCCTCCCATACAACAACGTTAGGGTGTTACCAGAGTGCTCGGGAGCAACTAGCTGTTGTAGGCGAATTCCACCAAGGTTAAATGCTCTTCCCAACTACCCTTAAGATCCAGGACACATGCCCGTAGCATGTCCTCTAACATTTGGATGGTCCTCTCTGACAGACCGTCTGTCTGGGGATGAAAAGTTGTGCTCATCATCAACCGTGTCCCCATGGCTCATTGGAAACTCTCCCAAAAATGAGCCATAAACCTGGATATATAATGTTATTTATAAATGAGTCAGGTTCTAATAGCAATTGTCATTACTTATGGTTAAATTTGAAGTTATATAACGTTTGAAACTTAGATATTTAAGCACATCATACTACTAAATAATTATAACTATTTAATGTTAGGAAATTTAGATTCTCTTAGATATCTTGAATATATTATTTTAGTTCATGTTATTACTAACTAATATAATTTTTAGTTCATTAATTATGTTATTTATTTAGTTAATAGCATATTATTGTAAATTTGAAACATTTTTATACTATAATCTTATTTTAGTAATTTGAAACATATTACTTACATTAAATTTTAATATATAATGTTTGAAACTTAGATTCAGACATATTACTCAAACAATTATAATTATTCATGTTAGAAACTTAGATATATTTGTAAATATCATAATAATATTAAATAAATAGATATCATAATATGAAATTATTATATTGACATCATTGTTAGTCTAAAGTTTAAATTAAGTTAGATATCATGTTAGAAACTTAGATCTTACTTTTATGTTAATTTACATTTATAAAATGTTATTATAATGATCTCATATTATATTATTACATTGTTTCGAATTTCATTTTCAATAAAATCACATGTGTTTATAGGATGGCTAGTGGAAGTGGAGGCGAGATCCTCGCATGAGGTATTGTACATATTTGTAGGGAAATAAAAATGGAACAATTTGCAATTATTGTGGTTTAGACGATAAAAGTGGTGAATTACTAACTTAAAATTTACCCCACACACACTGGTCTCTGTCTAAATATTGTTACATCCAAAATGTGTTATTTTAAAGTCAAGAGTTAAATAATCTTTAGAACAAAGAACTATGATAAAAAGACACAAGAAGAAAATTGTGTTTCATCACAGCATAATGGGAGAAGACATCACACCACACTGATACAGGAGGAAGAGGAGGAGGAGGGTGACGAGGATGTGTATATGTATCCATTTGACTTGCATCCCGAAGAGCGAGATGAATATCAAGAAGCAGTACTTGCATCAAAAGCTAGTGAATGGAACCAAGAACAGGCTAAACCATGTGATCCATCAAGACGTATGCAAAGATCACAAAGTGTTTGGCATGCGGATCCATCACTGCCAATTGCACCATCATTGTACAAGTCTTAGGCTTCAAGACAAAAAAGCCTGAAAAATATGTTCAAAGGTGGTTCAATCAACGAAACAATGGGACGATTGATTAGCAAGTTCTTCATATATGAAAGTGTTTGTGGTGACCCTCGAGCCCGGTCCAACTCGATTGGCGGGTCCGAATCGAAACCCCAGGGACGCCCGACCGAAGCCATCAATCAAATCCATTTATTCATATAAACATTTTGTTCTCAAATCTTTGCAGAAGCGATTTCAATTTTGGGCAAGCCCATAAACATTTACAAATTCAATGAAATTCTTTTACGAAGGCCCATTAACATTTACATTTAACAAAATACATTTACTATGAAGGCAATTCATGCCTTTTCAAAATGATTTACAAAATAGATGTTCAGAGTTCAAATTGTTTTTACAAACATCAATGTTCAAAACTATGGAGGAATGACATGTTGGAGCATACTGCACTCCTTTCTTTGGCGACTCCGACGCTCCCGATCTTTGCCTTTACTCCTTGTTCACTTGGTACCTGCGCATTAATAAAACAATACGCTAAGCATGTTCATGCTTAGTGGTTCTATACAATTCCATTCTTCTGTTTCAATTTAAATCAAATCATGAAGTTTTACTAAACATAAATTTTAAATCTTTTTGGATGATCAATGTCAATATAACACATATACATATTTCATATACAATCATTTATGGTTCATTGATCATCCTAAATATACACTTTCATATGCAATAAATCATTTATAACCAAATCATGCATTTCACAATGCTCTTTTCATTTCAATTGCAATCATGCTTTTCAATTCCAATTTATCAATTCGGGGCTTCCGTCTAACTAATTTAACCTATGTTTTCTGTGATTCGTGATACTCCAATCACTCCGCATGGTCTCGCCACAAGTAGCTGGTATAAAAACATTTGTTTTATAAATCAAGACGTGTCTCCATTGGCCGCCGACCGGTTATTAAAATCAATTAGTGAACACTACCGATAGTGTCCTCACTGGCCGCTTAACGGAGTGACACATCAATACATTTGTTCAGAAATGCCAATCGATCCTTATTAGTATACTCAACTCTTAAGCAAATAAACGGTTAACATCTCCCATTAAGAGCATTCAAATCCTTTATATCAAAATACAAGACAATATGTACATTTTATATAATAGTTCATTTTTCACACTATGCAATTTTCATATGCAAACATTTCATAATCATTTTCATTTCAAATCAATTTAAAACAATTAATATGTTTTTCTTATACATTTAGAACAAACATTTCAAATATAGCAACGAGAATAGGAGAAGATAGAACAAACCAAATCTATCTCTTTCTTTTTGCTTGACTTCAATCTAGATCCTAGGTTAAGTGATCCTCACCGGTCCCTAGCAAATCACACACATCACATTTAGTGAACTAGCACTAATCACATTTAATGAATATCACCGAGGCGGCGAGGTATGATACGTTTTTCACTTTGTTTCATTTTTATTTGAACCCCTATTGATCATTTATTAGGGTCCCCAAACTATCGATGTACGAATACGAGGTGCTCGGAAACAAAATCCAAAAATTTTACCTTCCGTGAACAAAGGCCTACGACGTTGAAGCGTGAAGGGCCACTGGTGGCGTAGCAAGGCTACGCCATAGCGAAGCTGGGGCGGGAGGGGCCTTTATGGCCCTTCGGCCTCGCCACAGTGAGGCAACCCTCGCTACGGTATAGGGCTTCACCACGAAGAGGGTGCCCTTCGCTGCAGCGAAGGGGCCCGAAATGCCCAGTTTCCAATTTTAGCTCTTTTTGCGTTTTTCTCCAAAAAATCACTCAAACTCAAAACAATTCATGGGAATCACTCCCAATAACTTTCTAATACCTTCCTAAACCAACCATGAGCAAAACCCATGGATGGATTAGGGTTTTTCTAACCCAAACATCACCAACTTTCAGTATTGCCTTACCTTTAACTCTTTGCACTTGAAGCCCTAGCCTTCTTCCTTCTTCCTTCTTGCAAGATCTTGAGCAAAAAGGGAAGAATCACACCCAAAACCTCTTTCTTCTCCAAGCCCTAGCCTCTTTCTCTCTCAAATACGATTTGCTCAAATGTGCCCTTAGACCACTTTTGGTCTTTTAAGCCTTTAATTCCTTAAAGCCTTGTTTGGCCTATACAATAATTGCATTTCTCATTTTTCTCCTTTTTTATCTTCATTTCACTTTCATTTATCATTAAATTCACTTTTGTATTTAAGTTTATTCTATTCTTAACCCTTAGGTCTTTATTTTACAAATTCCAAATTTGCCCTTTTCACTCGGGGTTTATTTTCTGTTCAATCACTTCCTATTTTAGCATATAATATTTAATCATACGCCATATTCATTTCACTCTTCACAATTTAACAATTTATCAATTTTCCCAAAAAAATCCGAGTTTGGCTCAATTCATACCCGAAATATATAATAAAATTATTATAAAAATTCTAGGGTAGTTTTGGGGCATTATAGTGTCTCCACTCAAAAAAGCGCGTGATCATAATTCATTTTAAGAACATGATTTTTGGTGCACAACAAGCAGGTTTGTCTAATTGTATAATATGTTTTAATAATGATATTATTATCTTAAATTATGATTGCAAATTTGCAACCACTATTCAACTTTCCTTTAATTATATATGTAAGGATGGGCATCAAACCACCATCTCCATATGAAATCAAAAGAAAGTACTTGGAAATGGAGTATAAAGACATGGAAGCTTATGTCAACATACAAAGAGAGAAATGGGAGACATATGGATGCACACCATGGGTATGGCGGATGGACCAGCAACCCAAACTATATACTAATTTCATGGTATATTCAAAAGGAAGCACAATTTTCCTCAAATTTGCTGATGTGTCAGATAAGATTAAAGACAACAAATACATAAATGGTTTGTTGAAGGACGTTATCAAGGAAGTTGAAGAAGCAAATGTGGTGCAAATTGTAACAGATAATGGATCAACATTTGTGAAAGCGGGAAATTTATTTATGAAGAAATACAATCTATATTGCACTCCATATGCAGCACATTGCATTGATTTAATGTTTGAAGAAATTGATAAAAGGGATAGTGTTGCTTAGTTGATCAAGAATGCCCAAAAGATAACCAACTTCATTTACAATTATGGTTAGTTGCTTGCAAAAATGTGAAAGGTCTATGGTGGAGATATCGTATGCCCTGTGAGTACAACAAGATTCAGAATAAACTATATTGCCCTTGATACTTTCTAAAAGAGAGGGTTGATTTTGAAGAAAGTCTTTATTAGTAATGAATGGGCATCTCACAACCTTAGCCAGACATAAGTTGTTGAAAGGCTCATGTTTGATCATGAATATTAGGAGAAGGTGCAGAAGCTAGTGTCCATCTATGAGGCACTATAATTAGTTGTGACGCCCCAAAAACCGGTGGTCCCGTTGACAACCCGTCAACCTGAGGAATAATTGTGGATGTCGGGTAACCCACACCACCATGATGCACCCGCGTGAGTCTCCATGCACAAGGAGCTCACCCAAGGTACAAACCTGTCCCAAAATCAACTTATGACCACATCGCGTTCATATACAATTAAATGAGTAAAATGGCCACTTGGCCCCTGCATTAATACTCACACAACAAAACATATCCCAACCAAAAATATACATGGTTCAGAGTTTTACACTTTAATACAAACACATTAAAATTTACAATTCTAATACATGTTATGGAATTAAAACATCAAAGCCACAACCCTGGGCTTTCTTCAAATCGGCCTCTAAAATGGTCGCCTTCTCGAACGCCTCCCTGTACCTGAAATAATATTCTCGATTGCAGGAGCTATTGCCCAAGAGTGGAATTGACCAAATGGGTTACTCCCACCTAAGTGCATATGCAATGATTCAATGTAAACACACACTCAAGTAAATACGTGATCCTATTTGAATGTCTACATGCCTAAAACCCATGTCTCCACCCACGACCTCACACTCTGCTCTTAAGCCATGTGGCGAGAAAACACCGTTCAAAACAAAACCTATTGTTCTCGAAAACACACTAACAATTTCGACAAAATATAGACTACCTCCGAGGCTTAATGTGTTGAGAACCTTCTAAAACAATACATGGGCCTCCGAATGTAATACCTGTAGGACCATCTCCCAACACCAATCTCTGAAAATCATCCATTGAAATTCTTCGCATCCATATTGTTTTTATTTTTCTTTCATGTCATGCACACACACCTAATTTCTAGGTTACTCCCTAAGGTATACGAAATGCATTATGCCATTTCAACACAATTTATACACAACACATGCCAATACATCATCATGCATATATTGACATAAATTAAATCACAACAACATGTTACTCTATTTAATCAATAACATCAAATTTAGCTCACTTGAGCTTAAACACAATTTCCACACAATTCATGACACAACACAATGACGATTTTCGGGTCCAATTCATACAAACCGGGATTGTTTTTAATAGTCCCAAAACATAACAGCTGGAGCCATGTTGATTGTGCGCCCAAAAAGTGCCATTTTGAGCCCTATTCGAGATAGGTTTTGGATGCTTTTGCGACTAATCATATCAATTAAGCCAATTGAAGTGTTTAGTCCACTCGTATCACTTATACATTTCGAGGTTATTTTTGGTTATTTTGCAGGTGTTTTTGTGTACCTCGGTCCACTAAGTTCGACCGACATCGATGTGCTGGAACTGTGAAGATTGAAACTATTTTCTAGCCATCAAACATATAAAATTCATGAAGAAACGTAAGGTGCGATAAAGAAAGGATGTAGCAGAGATGTGCAGCTATATTATGTTAATGAAGAACAAAGAACCCAGAAATTTCGCTTATGATTGCGAAAATTTGGTTGGGATTGCTTAAAATTTCAGAACATGGTAATTTTCAGTAATCCGCGAATTCTCGCTTATATTTAAAATCACTGTGTTTAGCGAAATTCCATTTCGCATTCAAAATTTTCGCTTAAAGTTAGCTAAATTTCATGCACTACCGAATTCATCGTGCATAGCGAGAATTCCATTTTCGCTTATCTCGTTACTGCGAGGTTAGCTAAATTTCGCTAGGCTAGCGAAATTTTTACACTAGCGAAATTCTTTCCTCAGAGGCCAAATTCCCCCGGCCTGGCAAATTTGTAATTAATGCCAAACGACCCCATTTTAAGGTGATACTATTCTCAGGATGAGCCAATATATTAGGCTTTCTTGTAGTTTCACACATTGGGTGGCCTATATAAGCCCCCCCCCCCCATTTTGTAACCCTAAGCAATCTTTTGGCAACTTTTCATTTTATGTAAATATCTCCCGCAGCTTTCATTTTAGGGTTTGCTTTTCCTCTCTTCTCTTCTTTCTTTTCATTTTCTAGGTCACTAAACACCCTCTTGAGGATGACAACTCAAGAGATGCTTACTGTTTCTACAAATTTCTTTGGAAGTTATGAGGGTTGCTAGCTTCTGGTTTTGGGGTTGTCAGTAGGTTGTCTCATGTTTCAATGCTACATGTATTGTATTTATGGCTCCCAGCCTTCCAAACTAGGGTTTAAGACATTTAATGTCATTACTTTGGCCAATACTACCATGCTTTAGGGTACAAGCAGTATACCTATTGTTAGATGCACTGTTATTCTTTAGATGGCCTTTACGAGCCACTGAAATGAGGTTGAGTGCTAGGTTTTAAACCTGGTAAGGTCAGAATGCATGTTGCCCGTGTTGACTCAATAGGAGTGTTTTAGGTTAGGTTTCTAGTTAAACAAAGATCCGTTATGGCTTGGACTATAGGTTGCTTGCCATGATGCGAGGATAAAACCCGAGACACTGTTACCCCATGTTGTCAAGCTAGTGACCTAAACCTTCAAAGCTACCTTCACACTTCCACTTTCGCTTTACAATTAATCAAGAACTAAACAACTCTCAATCGCTTGAACAAAACTAAAATCCAAACTAAAAGCCTCACCATTTTCAACACTGATGTTTAATCATTTTGTGATGAAACTAATCCCAGAGTTCAACTTTGTAATCGCTATACTGGGCAGAGTTTTATCGCAAGAGAGAACAGAGAATATAAATTTTTGTTGATTCCGCCAATTTTACCGTGGGCACGAATCAGCTTGTCCATGGGCAGCCCACTTGAATTCAACATCGGGTTCCACTTTAGAACCCGAAATCCATGGCCATTTCCTACTTTATGCACACCACAACATAATTTATTGACAATTTCAACACAGTCGCCTAAACAAATTGCGGATCAGCCCAAAACGGGCTCCACTTTCACGATCAAACTGGCCACTCACGGCCCAATCATACTCAACCATCAACAAAAAACACTTAAACAAGAGGTAAAGTAGCAGGGATAAACCCCACCTCACCTGAAGCCTGGTCGAACTCCCTAAAACCGTGCCCACGCTGTAGTCCTCGCCGCATCGCAGAAAATTTTCCTTCGCCCAAGAAATCGACGATGCGATCGGGGTCGATCTTAGAGAGAAGTTGCACACTCACTAAAAAAACCCAAAACCTAACTCATTGCATCACTTTTCCTTCTTCTCCTTCACGTTTTGGCCTTTGAAGAAGATGAACTATTGGCTCTTTGTCTTTTCATTAACAATTCAAATAACGCCATTCATGCCCCTTCTTTCGATTTCCTTGACACTCGCAATAATCTCGGCCGTCCGCTTTCCATCATCTCTAATCTTCTTGTAACATGTGTCACAAGATTACATGTTAGCAGGTGACTTTTTTGTCACATCACATAAAAATGCTTTACTAAGACCATACTCCTGCGCCTTGAAAAACATGCAAATTTCCGACCGCCTCAATCACTACCCGACGTGGTAGCTAGATTTCGCGAGACGATTCCAACGGTGAAATCTGTTTCGTCATCCGAGATCTAGAAAAATTTCGGATTTTTACCAAAATTACGATTATGCCCTATTTCCAAAAAATTGGGATTTTCTCGGGTCTTACATTCTCCCCTCCTTAAAAGGAATTTCATTCCAAATTCGGACAATCACAACAACTCACATTCATATGCAACGCACTCTACCATGCACAAACTAGTCATTTAAGCATTAACGACTAAACCACGCACCTTCATCCCTAAACAATAAGGATAGGTCCGCATCGTCCTCGTGACCCCACGTTGACTCCTCCACTCCATGGTGTCGCTATAACACCTCACTAGCCTCACGGTCTTGTGTCGTAAAACCTTATCACGTATCCAAAATGCACACTGGTCCCTCCTCGAAGGTCCCATAAGTGTCAACCTCAATCTCTCCCCAATCCACTACATGAGCTGGATTTGGAGTGTACCTCCGGAGTATGGAGTCGTGAAAAACCTCGTGGACACCTGACATGCTGGGCGATAACGCCTAACCGTACGCCACCGTGCCGCACCCTCAAGTATCTCGGGAAGGCCCAATAAACTCCTGGCGATACTTCCTCGCTGTCGAACCTGACCACTCCTCTCTTAGGCATCACCTTCAAGAAGACATGATCACCAACCTCGAACTCTAAGGGTCGACGTCGTACATTTGCATAGCTCTTCTACTAACTCTGAACTGTGAGAAGACGTTGTCGTATCAAGCTCACCTTCTCGGAGGTGTCTCTAATCGACGCACTAATGACGGAGCTCTCCCACCTCATCCAACATATCGTGATCCGCATGGCCTCCTACACGCCTCATATGGTGCCATCCAGACATCACCGATAACTCGGTTGTTGCAGGCTTAATTCCACTAAGGGCAAGTGCTCTTCCCACACTTATGATCCAGACGATGTCAGAACATGTCCTCTAACACTAGATATAATCAACATAACATGTAACCCTACACAACCCTCGCTTATGTGCAAACGCCACCTTCCTGTCACGACGACCGACAATCCAATGGACCGTTAACTCCAGTCCACGTCAAGAATGACATCCAAAGACACCGAAATTCTTGGCTCCGCCTCACCAACACCCAATGCAATTCCAAAGGTATCCAAATCTCGAAGTCACTCCCGACTTTATCACTCAACTCTGTTCACGCGGATAACTTGACCGCGGTGTTTTCATCTCGAGTCACTCCCGACTTAACACTCAACTCTAAGTCTTTGCGATAACCGACCGGCAGGTTTTCATCTCGCAACATAATTTTCAAATACACTGCGAGCTCCTTAAGACTACGTAAATTTTTGATAACTCCACGGTCTCTTCTTACACCCAATACGTAAATTTCGAATAACTCCACGGGTCTCCTTACACCCACATAGAAATTCTACGCCTCCCTGCCCTCAAGCATCCTCTCTTCATGCAAAGAAAAGTAACTAATTAATATCCTCTTCACCGATATTCACATTTAATAATATTATGTTTATATTATTATCACATACTAATTCTCAATAACTATTGCATCATACTATCTAACCAAAATTTCAATATAGACTTGAGTTAGCTTAGACCTCGCCTACTTCAAGCTATTCATGACGTTTTTTCTAAATTAGATCCTAATGTTGAAGGCCTTTGTAATTTTGGAAATTAGGTAAATTAATGAGTTTATAATTCTAATTAATTGATCTCAATTTATTCGATTGATTTTTTATATTTTAGATTTTGACATTTTGAATTCACAATCTATACTATTCCCGAGATGGAAAAAGATGGTGATCGACAATAATAGCATCAAGATCAAAATGGTTCCTGGTAAGTGTTAATTCTCATTAAAAGTAAATTTCATAACTATTTCATGCTATTATATATTGAATATAAGTAATTTTTATTGCAGCAGAAGGGTGGTTTTTGTATGGAAATCACGTCCAACATTAAGGAATTTATACTTTGAATGTTTTTCTCCCAAACCACATCATCTTCTTCAAGATGTGAGAGAAATTGAGCACGCTGTTTCCACCATACTAAAACAAAGAAATCAGCTTGCTTAATTTAGACTCCAACAACTAGTTTTTTTGTTATTACAACATGAACTAAAGATACGCGGATATGGAAGCAAGACCGATAAAGATGTATACACTTTCGCATTTACTTGAAATTTCAGCTGCTTGGTGAAGAAGACGAATCAACTATTTAATAAGTTAGACCTATCCATTTAGATGATGAAGATGGAAAATGCTGGATCCACGAATTGCCATATGTTCAAGAAGTCGGTACACAAGGAGCGGGTTTTTTATCTCAACAGTTCATAGTGAAAGTTTTAGTCAAGACACGAGGACTCATTTCAACCCGCTTATTACTGATCTCTCTTTTGATTCATGGTGAACATAGTACTAGACCAAGTTTTGGCCGGTACTTCTACTGTTAAAAAGCTATGATGACTCAAGATGGTGAGGGACCAATGATGTGAAGGATACTGAAATGATCAGGATATTGCAGATCCATAACAAAGTCAATATCCATTGACCCCATTCACTGGTGAAGATGATTTCACATGTTATTACTGTAAGATGAAGACCAAGGGTCTAGGAAGAGCTCTGCCTAGGTATCGAGCCATTGGAAATCCATATAGAGGAAGACAACGGTCGATGACACTATACAATGAGGACTGGTTCGACCGGGCCTTTGAGTCCATGAGTATTGGAACTCAATTCAGTGATTCATCGAATGAGGGCAACATATTTCTTCCTTATACAATGAGTTATGGTTAGCCTTCTTCACATCCTTCAGGTTTTATTGGTGAAGAATATGGAATGATTAACTATCCTCATGATCCATAAATGCCATTCCAAATTTCATATCAAATGCAACAAGGATTTCAAACAAGCATGTGGGTGAACCCCGAGTTTCCTATCCATGGAGAGGTTGTGGGTAGAAGTCAACATATTTATGCATGGAATGTTCGAAGTTACAATCAATATTATCGGAACTCCATGTCTCGGTATGAATATTTTCTTCATTAAGATGGGATCCCTTCATCAAATAATGTAATGGAGCCACATCAGTCTTCATTTTGGTTTTAAATTAGTATTGTAATGTAATTTCTCGATAAATTATAATGAATATCGTCTTCAACAAGTGTATATTTGCTTATTTATGTCTTTTTTATAGTTCAACAAAGTATTTCCATGTATTTCAAAGTACTTTTGTTAATTTTCACTTTACCGATATCTTTGTCAAAATATCCACCAATATTTACTAATATTTCCGATATATCCATAAAATCCAAGTACGAATATATCCCTGATTACCGATATTTTGTTCCTTGCCCATAACACACTTTCCATATGTTAGGATATCAGCTGGAGGAATCGAGATCCTTGTTATGGGCTCTGTGACTCTACCACCAAGTTGGCCCTCGCGTGGTTTTATATAGAGTTTCTCAGCTACTTCATGAGCCGAGCCAAGCGGTGGGCCCATGTGGACGTTGGGCCTATTGAGTAGTGGGTTTGGGCCTAAAGGCCACGATACTCACAATGTCCTCCTTTTTCTTCGACATGAGGATTATGCCTTCCTTAGTCGGGGAAAATACCGTTCGTGACCCTGCCGCCGAGAATCAGATTATTACCACATATGTTCCACGGCGCCAGGCATGTGATGTCCCGATGGTGCATTCAATGCTCCTTTTGAAGTTCCACCTCTATATATATGGGGATAAACCTTCAAAGTCTATGAAGTTGCCAATGGATTCCTCTTTCGTTACACAAAGCTTCTTTCCCCTATTGTGATTTCCTCTCTCACCCGCTTCTATAGACTCAAAGGGCGTGGAGAAGCATGGAGGTGGCTTGTGTCTCTGCGCCTATTTGTCGCCAATGGATATTGTGTATTTGAAGACGACATCTGTGTTAACTTACCAAGTGTCCTAGATGGGAAGCCTAATTATGCCAATGTCCCACTTTCAGAGCTCTTTGTTAGGCCTTGCGTAGATTCGGACCGGAAGGTCCAGTAGATGGGGGACCTGACATGCCACCGCCCTTCTTCGAGTTCTTGCTAGGCTAGGTGCCCCCATTCCTCGCGCCTCTCCGAGTCGTAATGGTCAAGGTATGGCTATTTAAAATGAGGAGTCTTCAAGAAAATTGCTTCGTGACTCTTCTTTTCTTTCGATTTTCCTTCTCGCTTTTTTTCCTTACAATCAACCTGCATGGCCGCTGGATGTATTTGTAATGGGTCTATCATGGTTGTTTGGGCATTTTTGTTTTGTGTAGCCACTGATGCTTATTGGCGCATTTTAATAAGATTTGGTTTTTAGTATACTTGTGCACCAAACTTTCTATCTTTCATTATTTCTATGCATGTCAACTACGATAACTGGTTCAATCATTTCCATAGCCTTTGTCATGGATGGTGTTTTCACGCTGGGATTGCTCTTATGTTCCGTGACGGCCATGAGCCGAGCCGCCTCGAAGGCGCGCATCGAGGGGGCCCAACAATGCGCGCACCTAGACCATAGGATAGGCTTCATGGTTGGCGATATCCAAATAGTTGGGTGCTTAGATGCCCTGGAAGATGAAACGTATTATGAACACTAGGTGTGGGGAGAGAGGAGCATGTCTCCTAATGTCAGCAGTTGATCGACGGGTCTACGACGCGCCGGTCTCTGCCTCGCTCTCTATATAGGATAGGTGCAGACGTTATTTTCTTTGTCGTTACTTAGAAACTTTTTGCCCAAGAATTCTTTAAGCGTCCGCAACACTCCTGAAGATTTTGGCCAAGGAGCCATTGAAGATTTTCGACCATTTTCGATCTCCTTATGGGTTTTTCCTTTGCTTCGCTTCCGATTTTTCTTATACGAATTGTTTTGTTTGTGGTGGTTTTATTCTGGTCTTCCCTCGAATCTTTTCAACGTCATTGCTTTAGCGACTTTAACCAGACTGTGGTTTTCGGGAAACGATTCAGTCATAGGCTTCGAAAAGCTCCTGTCTAGGTTTTGGTTCTCGTCATTGTTTTGCTAGGAGATCCTCGAGTTGATTCCCTTTCTTTGTTTTCCTGTAGAATGACAAGAGGTTAAGAGGAGACTTCCATTAGTTAGGTTGGGCGCAGGAGGGGGTCCAGCCAGGAGTCACCCACTATGAGCAGCCTTGTGGCTTCTATGTCCGTGGAGGAGTTGAGGTCCTTCTGCCGAGTCCCTAACGACATTAGCTTAGAATTTTTGGACGGACCGACTTTCTTAATTCTAAGAGAAGCGGATAACGTCATCTACCCAGAACAATTCGCGCAATCGGGACTTCGTCTCGCTTGTTGCTGGTGAAGAAATTCTACAAGTCACCCGCAGCACCTCCTCGCGCTTATTCATCCGGTGGAATGTTTTTCAGATTCTTTAATATACTAAGGTTACAGCAGGGTTTAACTTTCTCTACCAGGCCGGATATTTCACCGGTAGAAATTTATTTGCCTATACAAAGCTGGGATCGGGGGCCTGCCTATCAATGTCGCTCATGTTAGTCCTCAAACGTGACTATATCGGGGTTCTAATTCTCCTAAGAGAGAGGCGCGCTTATCTCAGTTAGCCTTTGGTACTAGACGTCCGCTCTATGTATTTCCTTTTGATGTAAATCGCCTCATGTTCCTGCAAGTTTGTCTTGACTAGGCTAAAATCAAGGGGCCCTAGCACTGTGTTTCCAGTAAGCGTGAGCGGTGGCCGGCTAGTCAATCGATCAGAGAAGCCCACTTCAGAGAACATTAGACGATTGCTGGAGATAACGAAGGCAGAGCGCAATCATGAGCTTTTGTTGACAGCGAGGAACTTACAAGAGTTGGGCGCCAGCCCCTTTCCTTATATTATCCCCATTGTTCCTCACTCGTTACCCGCGGAGCTTATTAAGGGATAGCATTTCGTTCTTGCCGACCTTCTCGAGTCTAACTCGGGTAGCTCTTCCTCTCGCTGCCCTCCCCGGGTCGGTGATCGCGCTGCCACAGTGACCTTAGTGAGGCTACTCAATCCACCACCGTTCATGGCTTGTCTTCTGCCAACAAAGAAGAAGAAAGAAAACAATACGAGGGCTCGGAACACGAAGGCAGTCGGATCCAAGTTGGAAGACTTCGTGGACTGGACGGGAGTAATTGCTAGTGAGCTCGCTGAGGAGGAGGAAATGTCTAGCCTTGCCGCTGGGTTTGCCACACGGATGCGTATGACCGCTGGCTCGGCGAGACCACCCTCGCATCTCGATGCACATGGGAACTGCCTTCTCCAAAAACGCAATATGGTCGTAAGGACTAGTAATAATTTAATGGACTCTGATGAGTCTTAAACATCTATTTTTAATCCATTTTTCTAGCTTTTAGTATTTGTGTAGTTGTTTTGTAATGCCAAATTATGGAATAATTACAAAATTTGTGTTTCAGAGCATCCAAAAAAAGAGATTTCCAAAGAAGAAAGTAAGAGAAACAAAGAATCGGGCAGCAGCCTGTCACAAACAAACTTTCCGGGTCGCGACAAACGCTCAAGCAATGGCGAGAACTATGTCAGAATAATATTTCGTGGTTTAAATACAAGATCTAAAAATTGGCAGATGAGCTATGTCTAACAAAAGATAACAAGTGTCACGACAGAAATGGGGTGCTAAACAAACTGAGACAAAGATCGGGCTTATGTCATGACATACGCAGGACCATATGTTAATCTATGTCGCGATAGAATCTACTCATGAAGAACCGCACTTTGCAAAATGGAGGAGCTTATGAAATGTAAGAGAGCACTAAAGAAGAAGTCACCGATAAGAAAATTTTATGTCGCGACACAAATGACGCTAATACTTGTTAAACTAGCCCTGACGCAACAAAGGAACCCAACTGCTACAACATACTTCTAAGATGAGGAGATAAGTCTATAGTCATGACATTACTGGGATCTTAATGTCAAGAACATTAAATAGCCAACAGAGAACGAGGTTACGATGAACTTTATATGTCGCGACAAAGATTTAACACAATGTAAAGAAGTTCGCTATTCCATACAATGATTCCGGCCACGTAGGTGTGTAAATTTAATCAACAATATTTGTAACCTAAATTCCTACTACCGTAGCGAAGCTACTGCAGTATAGTGGTTTTAGGGTCGAACTCAAGGATGGGTTTTCTTCACGCAAAATGATTCAAAGTTGATGTAAAATGGTGATTTCACTTTGGATTTGGGGTTTTTGTAAAAAGAGTATGATTGGTGGTTTGAAAACTACAAACAAAATGAAATAGAATGTAAAAGAACTCCCTTAGCCTCGGGCCACTGGATTTGAGGTTTTAGGGTGACTGAGGGGTCCTCGGGCCCTTTTCCTCGCGTTGAGGAGGATGACCTATAGTCATTTCCCGAATCGGATCTTCATTTAGCTATAAAAACTGAACCCTAAAAGTTTTTCTCTCGAGATAGAACATTTATTGTCATTTATGTTTCAAAGCGATGCGATCCTTTGACCTAACTGCGAGAGGAGGCAAATAATGGCAACTAGCGAGGCCTCGGTGGATCTAGTGGTAAGAATCCAGCGGGCTAACTTGCGCAAATGCGTAATCGAGGGGTACATCGGAAGTTTAAGGGTGAAAATGAATACGAGAGACATAAATGATCATAACCCGTGGTTGAAAATAAAGGGACACCCGAGTTTACCTAAAGCTTTAGCCAGTGGCCTTCCTCTTCATTAGCATGAGGGTTAGTAAGCATCCCTTGAGTTATCATCCTCGAGGGTGTTTGGCAAGTAATGAAGAAGGGGAGAAAATGAGAGAAAAGAAGAAAAGCGGGAACTAAAAGCTTTCGCGCCAATTTTATTACATAAAGTGTGATAATTTTCTTCACGGAGAGCTTGTGAGGCTTATATCTTCCGAGTCAAGAAATTACAAAATGTCTAAGCCAATAAAACATGAGGCGGTTTAGGAAAAAGTCATAAAAGTGGTCGGCTGCGAGTGGCTGGAGCGCGTGCGGGGTTGCGAAATTTGTCACGCTTTGCGAAATTTACGCGTTGGTACTGCCCGACTTATGGCTCTATTTCCTTGGAGCTTACGTAAGTGAGCTACGAGTTCGGCTTGGGTTCTTCGTGCTTGGATTGGCTAGATAACTTTGGCCTAATTTTCTTGAAAAAACTACAAAAACAGCCACAAAATGCGATTAGATAGTCGGGCCTTAATGTGTGCCCAGTGAGTTTAATTCGTTGATAGTACACAAAAGTGCTCAAAACACGCAATAGCGGGGCTCAAGATTTTGAGCACTAATCACACGCTCTTGAGTTCTGACAAAATGAGTAAGTTGAACACAGAAGAGTCTTGTCGCTACACTTAGAAACTTGGAATGCGTGACATAAATGCGGATATCTGAGAACGAGTGATGCAACATAACACGAGCAGGGTCGATCTTTGTCGTGACATGGAAACTTGGGTCCACGACTGCTTATAGAAGTTGCGAAGCGTATTTAACATGATTATGAAATGTTGTGACATAACTATTTGAGGAATGCACAAAATATTATCATGACAAAGGAAATTATGTCATGACAGTGTAACACCTCGAAATATACCCTAATCGTTTTTAGCATGTTTAGGGTATTTTGTAGGTATAATTTGAATTTTCTGTAATTTAAATGTGAAACATGGAGTGAGCTTGAATTTTATACGAAGATACAAAGCAAATTTTTAATTTGTCAAAAATGGGACACATAGAAGTCATAAGATAAGAAGATTATGGGTTAAAGTGAAATATCCATAACTTTTTTAGTAAATAAGGAGAGATGAGGACCTAAGTCAAATAAAAGGAAAATTTTACTATAAAAAGGAGTGAAGACCAAATTTGGTCTCATTTTTGGCTAGAACAAACTGTGAAAAGGAAGAGAGGAGAAGAGAAGATGAAGAGGAAGAAGAAGAAGAGGAAAAAGAAAGAGGAGCCAAGAAAGGTAAGGAACTTTGTATGATTTTGTATGGAAAAGTTATGGGTATTAGCTTGTCCCAAACCTAGGGTTTAGTTAGCAATTAATCATAACCCTAGATTTGTTAGTTGAGGTTTAGAAAACCCTAGTTTGCTGAATAAATATGGAATCCTTCATTTCTATGGTTTGGCCATGGATTCTTAGGGTTTTGTATCGTTTGCAAACTTTTGTATGGATTCTTGGATGTGTTTGGGGTTTAGTTATAGAAGACCACCATTCTGAGTGTTTGTGGGGTTTGGTTTAGTAGTGTATGTGGGTTTTGATGTGGATGCAATTGAGGAGGTGTATTGAAAGTGAGTAAAAATGGAAAATTTTGCAATTTACAGGCATTTCCGCGTCTAATGCGATCTTGAAATTAATTCTGTTTTACTTTTCCTCTGTTCAAATAGTACCGTTATAAGAAAAGTGGTATCAGTTGCTATTCGCGAGAGCAGTCCGGTGCAATTCAGTGGTGATACCACTAGCTACCAACCACGATTTTTGGTATTCTTACATTGTTAAGCTCAAGTCGAGACATGGGGCGTAAGACCTAATAAATTACTAATGGGGGTTTGATAAAGATGAAACCCCATGTGACGCGCGTACCTCGTAGCCTTGGGGTGATGGTAACAGCGTAATGCCCATATAAGATGATGATTCTTGAACGCCATGATTTTAGGAGTGCTAAGACCGGATATTGAAAGATCACGACCGCGCTGTGCATTGAAGCGAACAGTTCGACCGGTCTTGACACTCCTACTAGTGCTATGGTGCTTCTATTCATTAGGCGGGCATGTTACAATCGGTGCTTGGCCTCTACCTTTAGTGCTGCGGTAACCACATTACATGTGGGCAAACACGTTTGATGAGGTGTTTGTGCTCCTTTGCTTTGTATTGACACTTGAGGACATCTTAGTACCTTCGAGTACTGTTGTGTTGTGTCTGCTCATTTTCTTGTGCAGTGCGTGATAAAATTTATATGATGGACTACGAATAATGAATAAGATGAAGGATTAAATACATCAGTTCTACTACGAATCTTCTCGGGTTGCACCTACGTAGCAAGTGGGATTACGTGGTACCTACAGGTACCTCCGTATAAGTATAAGTTCTGTAACTCCTACGAGAGATATGTATAAGTATAAGTCTGCTATAAGTATAAGTATGCGAATTAGTTTGCTATATGAATTCATGAAAATCCTTATATTTGTTATTGTTAAATGCTTCCTGTAATAGAATATTAATGCATGTATACATATATAAGTCATATGTTTCCCACTAAGCGTAAAGCTTAGCATGGGTTTGTCCATTCTTAGTAAAAGAAACGTATATGATCTTCATATCTTTAATGGGCCCTTGTAAGCAATAGAGTCCATCATAGTAGGTTGTGTGCTCCCGATTTTGTCCGACACCAATCCTGGTTTTGTATATGTGAAATGGGACTCAGGGAATTTGTATGTATATGACAACACACCACTAAGGTGGTAGTTTATCTTTTTGTATCTGTATTTGATATTTTGATTCGGTTATAAGACTTGGGCCTGATATACGAGGAGTAAAGTCCTACTACAGGTCGGCGACCCTTTCTTAGCCAAGGCGGGAATGGGGAGATGTGACAAGAAAGTTGGTATCGGGACATGGGTCTCAGTAACCTAGGGCTTGATGAGATCGTACCAACGCAGAAGTTGTTATCGAGCCTAAGACTAGCGTTTACAGACGTCTTAGGTGGGATGTACCTTCATAGTAATGTGTTGGCCTAATGTGGATGTCCTTGTTTGGCTGTATTGTCTAGAGAGATGGATCCACCTCGGGAGTGGGATGGAAAGCAATTTGAAGCGTCGATCCTTTGGATCAGTACATGCAGTCGTCGGTTCAAACAAACCGAATGAATATGTGACATAGCATTGGTAAGAATTTCTCGGAGGATACAGGCAGGGTCTTAGGCCAGACTCAGGCCTGGAGCTCCGAGTGATTCAATAAGAAAGCATGGAATGGAAGAATTCCATGGTACAAGTATGGAAGAGTATGAAAAAACTGAGTTTTGACTTGAAAAAATGGAAAGGGCTCTCGATGAAGTGAAATGTTCGGGGGACTAAAGGGTCACATGTGCAATTTCATTCTTGAATTTGCCTTATGATTGGTGGAAAGGCGGTTTGAGAAATCCACTACTTCCCGAATCCGGTTACATGGAACTACTTAGTCCTGAGGTTTAATGAGCATATGTGATGATTACAAGGAGTTAAAATGGAAGCAATTTTTTACTCTAAGACAAGGGAAAATGATAGTAGCTGAATATGAGAAAGAATTTAGTTGTCTTAGTAAATATGCACCGGAATCCATTCTTATAGAAAAATTCAGATGTAGACAGTTTGAGGAGGGCTTACATGAGTCCATCAAAGGAACCTCCACCGGCTGTTACTTCGCTCTGAGTTGTCAATTTTTTATCGATTAGTACAGCGGCTATAAAAATTGAGAAATACAAAAAAGGAAAGAAAGAAAAGGATGAAGGAGGTTCGCACCGGAAAAATACCTAGAGTCACAAATTTGATTCGAGTCTGAGGGTTGAAGCTACAAGGGATGTAGAAGCAGGACCTGCGGCTTCAAAGTTCGGTAGAAGTCTCTCAGCCGGACAAGAGGAAACTATGCATGCCCGCACCTATCATCTTGGTATTTCACGGAGGGCGAGATTGCTTGGGGGTTCTCTTTAGATGTAAGGAGCATAGATCATGTGATAGCCAAGTCCCGCAGCGGGGATCGGGGCTCACAGAAATCCTCAAGGGAAGTGGTGGGAAATTCGGTGTACCTCCAACGACTGGAAGTAGGGGTAGAGAAGCAGTGGTTCTACTTAAGGAAGAGGTAGTGCTTCGGAGACAATGAATCGTCAGCCTACTACAGCCCCGACAGCTTAGAAACTTATGCTATGAAAAGCTCAGTGAAGATCCGGACATACCGAGGGTTATTGCTGGTACTTTCACTCTCTTTGATCTTGACTTGTACTTTTGACAGATCGGGCTCTAAGCATTCATATATATTATGAAGAATGAGTGATAAATTGCCTTGATGAAACGTGGCTCTGCCCTGATATGTATGCTTCATTTACCAAGTCCTCTAGGGCATAGTGTTGAGATCAAGCAGTGTGTATAAAAATTATCCCCTATTGGTGCATGATAGGGAATTCTGGGTGATCTAATTGCTGCCTTTCGCAGGTTCAATTTGATGCTTGGGAATGGATTGGTTATCGAGCATCAGACCATATTGATTGTGATAAGAAAATAGTCACCTTAAAATGTCACGACCTATCGAAGTAACGATCAGGGGATCCATTCGAACGAATGCAAAAGTTATTTCAGCTATGGAAGCCCGACATTTTCTGAGAAAAGGTTGTGAAGCACTTTGGCTTGATTCTTGACTCAAAGAGAAGCAGTGAATTTAGAAAAATATTGCTGTAATTAGGAGTTCCACGATGTATTTCCCAAGGATTAAGGTACCACCTAAAGAGAAGTAGATCTCTCTATTGAAGTAGCCTGAGGAATAACTCTCCCATTTAGGGCACCTATAGTGGCCAATTGAGTGAAGAGTTGAAGACGCCTTCTGAGGCTATTGAATGGGTTTCATCGACCCTAGACTGTCTCTGCCCAGGGTGCCTCGGTTTTATTTGTTAAGAAGAAAGATGGCACTCTTTGGATGTGCGTGACTACCAGAAAAGCGGAAATAAGCAAAGAAGTGACGGGTTAAAGAATAAGTATTTGTTGCGAATATAGGATTTATTTGACTAGTTGAAAGGAAGCGAGTGTCTTTTCGAGATAGACTTGCGTCAGGATAATATCAACTACAATTAAAAAGGGTTGATGTCTCGAAAAAAATTTTAGAGCCGTTATGGCCATTATGAAGGTTTTTAGCCAATGCCATTTGGGTTGACTAATGCTCATTTGCATTTATGGAATTGATGAATAGGGTTTTCTTTGTTGGATCAATTTGTTGTGGTATTTATTGATGACATCACGGTGTATTTCTGAGATGCGGGAACATGAACTTTCATTTGAGGATAGTAATTGCAAACTTTGAGAGGTGATTTATTTGCAAGAGTTAAGTAAATGTGATTTTTGGCTTAAGGTGTCATTCCTAGGTCATATTGTATTTTAAGATGTATTAGAGTGGACTGGTGAAAATTAAAACAATTGTAGTTAGGCCTCCTCGAAAATGCTGCGGGGTGAGAAGTTTCTTGGAAGCAGCAGGTTTATTATCGGAGATTTGTAAAAAGGATTTTAGTTACTTATAGCATCCTCAGCTTTACAAGATTACTCCGTAAGGAGTGAAGTTTGAGTGGGATGATAAGTGCCAATCCGACTTTGAAAGGTTAAAAGAAATCTTGGTTGAAACACCGGTGTTGATTAAACTCACCGGGTAAGGACCCTCTTGTGTGTATAGTGATGCTTCGAGGATAGGTTTGGGATGCGTATTGATCTGGGGATCAGGAGAGTGGTGGCTTATGCGTCGGGCGGTTGAAAGCAGCATGAACAAAACCATCCCACTTATGATTGGAGTTAGCAGTTGTAGTGTTCGCTTTGAAAATTTGGCGACACTATTTATATGGAGAAAAATGTATAATTTTTACTAATCATAAGAGTGCAAAGGCGCCTTCGGAAAGGACTTGAACTTGAGGCAGCGTCGGTGGTTAGAAGCGTTTTAAAGACTATGATTGTATAATTGATTACAAGGAAAAGCAATTATAATGCTTAGATGCTGTAGTAGAGAAAATGAGATTTCTCCTTAGTTGTGAAAGATTATGATTGGAGACTTGCACAGGATGGAGCTTGTTGAGTGGGGTTATCTCGGTTGAAACAAATGATAGTAAATGCTCATAAAGATGATGCCAAGTTACAAGAGATAGTGCAATTAGTTAGTACTAGAAACAAGATTGATTATGCCATAGATGAAAGTGGAGGTTTGTTGTACAAGAACAGATTATGTGTATCGAATGATATGGATTTTAGAAAGAAGATATTATATGAAGTCACAATACTATTTTCACCATGCACCCTGGAGGTAATAAGATGTACCAAGATATGAAACAGTAGTATTGATGGCGAGGGATGAAAAAGGACATTTTTGAGGTCATTATGCAAGTGTGCGTGTCGTAGTAAAGAAGGCCCGAACACCGAAGTACCATCTGGGTTATTGAATCCCCTTCCAATTCCCAATGGAAGTGGGATAACATTACTATGGATTTCATATCCGGTTTTCCCCTCACCCAAAGGAAACATGATGCAGTTTGGGTAATTGTGGATAGATTGACCAAGTACAGCTTTCCCTTATACCGTCAGGCTTAGTACCCGTGGATCATCTAGTGGAACTTTATGTGAGTGAAATTGTTAGATTGCATGGAGATTCCCTTATCGATAGTGTCCGACCGCGATCCACGGTTTACATCAAGGTTCTAGAAGGTGATCAGCTTTTTGAGTACGAGATTGAATTTTTAGCACTTTTCCATCCTGGCTGGATGGGCCGATCTAAAAAGTAATTCATGTATTAGAATATATGCCTTGGGGTTGTGTATTAGATTTTTCGAGAAATTGGGATAGGTATATTCCACTCATGGAATTTGCCACAATAGTTATCAGTCCAGTATTGGTATGGCCCCGTATGAAGCTTTGTATGGAAGAAAATGTAGAACTCCTGTGTGTTGGACAGAGTTGGACGAGCATAAGATTATTGGTCCTGATTTAGTAAAAGACACGGAAGAAAAAGTTCAGATTATTCAACATAAGTTAAAAGCTGCCAGTGATAGACGAAGGTCTTATGCTAATTTGAAGAGAAATGATATAGAGTTTGAAGTCGGAGAAAAAGTGTTTTTAAAAGTATCTTCGTGGAAAAAGATGCTGCCTTTGGAAGAAGAAGCGAGTCGAGATTCATTGGCCCTTATGAGATTTAGAAAGAGTTGGACCGATGGCGTATGGATTTAGCACTCCTCTGGAGTTAACAAATTACATGTGATGTATTCCATGTCTATGCTTGAGTTATCATTCTGACCCGTTGCACATATTGGGTTAGAATGTCTAAGTCTGAGAAGATTTCACCTTCTATGAAGAGCCAAAGACTATTCTAGATGGTGAGAAATAAGACAATTACGAACAAGAAAATCCCTACAGTAAAGTGCTTTAGTAACATCACGGTATGGAAGAAACTTGTGGGAACCGAGAATCGATGAGTCTGTTACCCTCGGCTCTTCGGTCAGTAATTTGAGGATGAAATTTATTTTAAGGGGGGGAGAATTGTAATACCCCAAAATATACCCTAATCGTTTTTAGCATGTTTAGGGTATTTTGTAGGTATAATTTGAATTTTTCATAATTTAATTGTGAAACATGGAAATTGAAAAACAGACTGTCTGAATCTCTGAGACAAATTGTAATTTATAAAAATGGAACATAATAGAAGTTATAAGATAAGAAGATTTATGGGTTCAAAAATTGAAATATGCATAACTTTTTTGGTAAATAAGAATGAGAGGACCTAGAGTGCAAATAAAAGGAAAATTTTCTTATAAAGGGCTGAAGACCAAATTTGGTCTCATTTTTTGCTAGAACAAACCGTGAAAAGGAAGAGAGGAGAAGAGAAGAGGAAGAAGAAAGAGGAACCAAGAAAGGTAAGGAACTTTGTATGATTTTGTATGGAAACTATGATTTTGTATGGAAAAGTTATGAGTATTAGCTTGTCCCAAACCTAGGGTTTAGTTAGCAATTAATCATAACCTTAGATTTGTTGAAGTTGGGTTTGAAAAACCTAGCACACTCAGATAAATATGGAATCCTTCCTATTTCTATGGACTGTGTATAGTTCTTAGAATTTTGTATAGATTTGCAAAAAACTTTGTATGGATTCTTGGATCCTTTGTTTAGGGTTTAGTTATAAAGTTCTAAACCTGGCCTACAAGTGTTTGTGGAGAGGTTTTGGTTCGATTATATGGTGGGTTTTGATGTAGGATGCAATTGAGGAGATGTATTGAAGAAAAGTGAGGTAAAAATGGAAAATTCTGCAATTTATGGGCGAGTTCAGTGTCCCTGAATGCCGGTAAGCAGGGGGGTGGTAGGTACCCAACAGTGGTGCAGGTACCACTTATGCGAGACCAAAATGAGGTAGGTACCAAGGTACCTTTACTCACCAGAAACGGGATGGAAGTACGGTACCAATCCCGGTGTTACCCGATACCATACTTTCTGCGACCACCACGATTTTTGGTATTCTTTATTGTTAGCTGAATTCGAACATCGGGTGCCGGAACTAATAAATGACTAATGGGGGTTCAAGCGAATGAAACTAAGTGAAAAATGTACTTAGCCACCTCGGCGAGTTCGATGGTAATAAGCACAGTAATGCCCATATTATAAGATAGTAAATTCTTTTGAACACATATATAATTGTAGAATGCATTAGAAATTGAATGCTTTCGGCATACGTTGCGTGGAGCTGTGATCAATCTTGCCCGGCACTCCTACTAGTGCTACGGCGCTTTTGTTACATGGGCGAAGCACGTTACGATCGGTGCTTCCGGCACTCACTGAGTGCTACGAACCACGTTCGTGGCGGGCACATTATGATCGGTCTTGACACCACTTGCTTTGTGTTATGGCACCTCGATGCTTATGCGTACCTTGGGGTGCTATTGTGTTGTGTCCTACTCATTTCTTATTACTGGTCTTAGTAATCCAATAGTTATATGATAAGAGTCTGAATAACGAATAAGATGAAAGTTAAATACATCGTTCTACTAAAATATACCTACGGTACACCCATAAAGTCAAGTTAACGCGAGTACCTACGGGTACTACTCAGTATAAGTATAAGTTACGCTAACTCCTACAGGGAGATCTCGTATAAGTATAAGTGCGCTATAAAGAAGTATAAGTATGCGAATTAGTTTTCTATGTCAGATTCATGAAAATCCTTATCACTGTTATTGTTAAATGCTTCCTGTAATAGAATATTAATGCATGTATACATGTATAAGTCATATGTTTCCCACTAAGCGTAAAGTTTTGCCCTGGTTTTAATCCGTGTAGGTATAGAAGAAGACGTCTGTGATCTTTCCCATACTGTCGGGCCAACAAACTAGCAAGAGTCCATCCCAGTAGGTTGTGCGCTCGATTTTGTCAAGCAATATGCAGTTTTGTATATGTAAATGGGACTCAGGATTGTATGTATATGACACTGTAAACACCATTATGGTGGTAATTTTATATATTTGTATCCTGTAATTGATATTTTGATTCAGTTATAAGACTTGGGCCCACCAATGTCTGAAAAGCAGGTAAAGAGTCCCACTACAATCTCGCGACCCACTAACTTCACATGAGCGTGAGGAATGGGGGCGTGACCAACAATTTATCGCTAAAAGAAGAAGATTGTGCAACAAAGAATCGTTATCACAATTGGAAATGAAGGAGCACATGATCTTAAATTCCATGACGACGACTCATTACTGTGACGAAGTATATGACAAAAAACCTGAAAACTTTGTGTGAACCTGACTTCTAGATTATGACAGAGGCAAATCAGACCATGTTTTTAGAGTTCACACATATTGCAATTTAGGGCCCAAACTTTTAAATTTGTATAAATAGAAATAGTGCGGAAGCGGGCGGTCGGTCGACATCAGAATGAACAGTACACAGGGAGTGAGGACTCTTTTGTATTATATTTTTCTTTTCCTTTGTTTTCTTTTCTTTTATTTATTTTTTATTTTTTTTCTTGTCTTCGTAGATTAGATTTAGTGTGGGATTTTTGATTCATTCTTTGGATCAGCAGTAAATTATTCAGAAGTTTGAAGTTAAAGTATAAATGTTAATTCATTTCTGAGTCTTGTTGAATTCAATTAACTCCGAGAAAAGGCCAAATCATTTCTTGAGTTGATTACAATTACAGGTGGAATTTTCTTGATCGGTATTTCATTGTATCTTGTAATCCAGTTTAGAAACATAACTTAAGCAGGAAAAGATTTTAATGTTAGTTATGGTCTTTACGCACAATGAGAAAAAGAAAAACTACGAGTTGAATTTTGAATTTATTTGAATGGTGTTGTCCTTGAAATTAATTATTCCCAATTTTAGTAGCTTATACCCATGAAATGACTATTATGCTCTCTACGATTCTTAGGGAGCCCTTTGGTGACATACGAGAGATGGAGATTCACGAGCATAGACCCACGATTACTTGAGGGCAGCATGCTCCCGGTAATATTGAAAAACTAATGAGCTCACGAAAGAAGTTACTTAAATAAATCCTCAATTTGCTCATGGTTTGAGAATGGGTTGAGTGATATATCAATTTAATCAATTAGAGATCTCTCCTTGGTCTGGAAGAATGATCTTGATCCTGTGTTAGCATGAGATCTAATAAAGGAAAGAAAAAACTCTTTCAGATCTTAAGGATGAGACATCATTCATTTTGTAGAAATCTAGCAACTGCCCTGTCTTGGAAAGCAAGAAATCTGTGATCATAAGAAGTGGTGTAAAGTATTGGAAGAAAAATACCCAAATCTTCTGAAATTCTAGTCTGAGTAATTGATTAGAATCATGATTAATGAACATGAACCTCACCGGTGAAAGAATATGATTTAGAGGAGGAATCCAAACTATACTACCTTACCTCTTGAAAAATTCAGATTCCAACTCGGGAATGAGATTATGATGCGAGGTGATAATTTCACAGCTTGATGAAAATCCCCAGTGTCTACTTCAACGATAATCTAGTTCGGTCCGAGTTTATGTTGGATTAATTTTCCTTTATTTTAAATGTAGGTTCAGGTTATTAAATTACTTATTAGGTTACTAAATTTACTACGAAATGGAAGTTCAAATAGTATAGAACTTGGTAGTTGGGGTGGTTGAAGTTTAAATTCTTTTCAATCTCTTATGAGAGCGATATCAGGACTTATAGGTCCCTTTATTACTTATGCGACGCTGCGCTTGCATTTTTTAAAAGACCGAACTAAATCTTTATATGAGTTAAGTGTAAACAATTCTTCTTATGAGCATACAAGTTATATGAGTTATTCAACAAGTTTTGGTACCGTTAATAAGTTTTAGTCAATCCCCAGTTTATAATTCTTTTGGTAATTAATTGCCATAAATTTGTAAATATACACAGGTTGGAATCTTATCAGGATTTTTAGGCGCAACTTTGTCGGGGGATTAATTTATGGTCTTCTAGTAATGGACTCATAAATTTGAATATGCACAACTTATGGTCTGTAAGTTTTTGGCTAAAAGATGTCGGGGGACTTTATTTGATCTTAGTAGTAGAGTCATAACTTTGTTGTTTACCTGATTTGAGTGCATATGAAAATCGGTCAAACAACTCCCACGATCCTTCCTCAGGTGATCAATATATTTGATTGCCCATTGAGGCTGGTGCACCTCTAAGAAGAGATCTAGTTGAGGACCTTCAAATGTTCACAAGGAGGTGTTGTCAAGGGATGATTCTTCTTTGATGCTCTGCTCGGAGAAAGCTGCGAATCTTGACCTAAAAGGAAAGAAACGTGACAGTGTTCGAGTACGTTCCGCAGCGGGGAGAGGATCCATCCGGCGGGTGGCGAACCTGGTCGGGAAGATTTTCGGGAGAACTCTCCAGCCCCGGGCCGCTAACAAGTGGGTCTCGGTTGAGCATAATACGATACGTGTTGCGGCTCTCACGCCGATGCTCCATCAGTTCCGTCTACATGGATAAGAAGGCCTTCCAATGGGTGGCCGAGGACGGGATGCTTATCCGTAACCATGACTTTCATCAATCAGTTGAGATGGTATGTGTTGATTTTTAGTACTTGATTACTAGTTCTACGTAGTAATTTTCTTCTAACTTTTCTTTCTGAGGCCATGGCCCGCCATCTAAGAATATGGCTCGCCCGACGCAGGGATTTTCAATCACATTCCAGATGATGTCGGCGAGAAACTCACGACTACGCCCCCCGGTCATCCATTTCCAAACAACGGGCTGGACGCTCCTTTAGCGAGGCAAGGGCTAAGTCAAAGCATTGGGAGTGGCGATAAAAGTCGGTGTAGGCAGGTTGAGCGAGCGGAGAAAGAAAGGGGCCGAGGCCATCGGGAAGCTGGTGGCTCGTTTGTATTATAGCAGCCCGGTGATGCCAAGGAAAGGGTAAAGGATGACCTATCTAGGGCCTTAGATGCCTTGGCAGCTGCGGAGGAAAACCGGCGAGCTAGAGGAGTTGCCTTCTGCGGTTATTGACGTCACTTTGCAGAGCTCGAGGCATCAAAGATGAGGTGTCTTCTCTTCATTCCGAGGCGAGGGCAAAAGGACAAAGGAAACCAGCATGGAGGGAAGACTACCATAAAGCCTTAGAGATGATTTTCTTATGGATGTTGTGCGTTCAAACACAGCATCTGCGGTGACCGGCCGAGGATTTGGATGACATGCGACTTGCCGACCAATTCCTCGAAATTTTTGTTGTTAAGGTCCCCAGCCCCGAAACAACCATCAATCAAAGGCTGTAAAAGTAGATCTGATGGCAGCGAAGGATCCGGGGAGGATGTCTTTGTGCAGAGGAATAAGATTCTTTCCTTATGTTAGTGTTGGTCATTTTGGGAGATTTTTGCAAGGGGCGTCATTTTTCACCAGTATGCCCATCATTTCTTGTAATCCTTGGCGCTTTTTAGCGCTTTTTAATTAAATATGAATATGCCAACAGGACATGAGTCATGTTTATTAAATCCCAACAGGGCTGACAACCATGTTTTGGACTTTTGTTTTAAAAATACTTGACGGGATAACAACCATATGGGCTTTTTGGATAAAATAAGTAAAAACCATATTTGGGCTTTTTTAGATGCGGGCCAACAACCATATCTAGGCTTTTTTAGATGTCAGCAAGACAACAACCATATCTAGGCTTTTTTAGATGCCAACAGGACAACAACCATATTTGAACTCTTAGAGATGCCAGCAGGACAACAACCATATCTGGGCTTTTTTAGATGCCAACAGGATAACAACCATATCTGGGCTTTTTTAGAGAAGCAATTATAGGCTTTTAGAGGAAATGTTTAAAAGATAATCTTTATTGATGATAGTATCCTCAAAGAAAACATTACTGATAATACTTTTTAAAATGCATAACGTTCCACATCCTGGGCATCAGAGTCCCGTTTGCTTGCTTAACGATAAGACTCCTAAGCTGGGTTCCTTTACTGAATCGGCCGTGTATGGCCCTTCCCAATTGGGCTGGAACTTCTCGTCTACTAGGTTGGCCGTGTTTTCAAAGACCCTTCTTAAGACTAATTCTCCGGGTAGGAATGTACACGACTCTTACGGCGCTCTGGTCAGGTAAGTTTTCCAACAAGTATATGACGCTATGCACAACCGCCGCTCCCCGGGTTCGCAAGTCCAGGTCTTTGGCTATGGCTTCGCATTTGCTTTAGGAATTTCTTCTCGCATTTTAGGTATCTGAGCCGGTGTATGATGGGCTTCCATCCCATACGTGAGGGCAAAGGGTGATACCTCAGTCGGCTTCCAGCTGGTTGTTCTATAGGCCCATAAAACCCTTGGTAGTTCATCTACCCACTTTCCTTTAGCTGAATGCAGGAGTTTTTTCAAAGCTGATAGGAGAGTCTTATTAGATGCTTCTGCCTGGCCATTGCTCTATGGGTATCATGGGGTCGAGTACATGTTTTTTATTTTCAATTCGCTACAAAAATTACTATATACCTGATAATGTGAACCTGCGAGGGAAAACCATTGTGAACCCACAATTTGAATTGGTCTTCAAACCCCAAGAAAGAAAAAAAAGTAATAGATAAATACCTTGACCCAATGATCAACAAGGAACAAAGAACCAAAGGTCCAGCACCTAAAACCAGCTTGAAAACTCGCCCAAAGGAGCCAAATCTTGCTTTAGGGAACCCAATGAAAACTGCTTCAAGAACTCGGGATTACTGGGTGAACGCCACAAAGAAATGTCTTTGATAAGTTCAAAAGTTCATTTAAAAACAAGAGGAGAAAACTCAACTCTCTCAATCTGAAAATTTTCAGAATATTAATCATCAAAGTTGTTTTTTTCAATAGCATAATGTTCAATTTATATGACCCTTGGACTAACCCTAATTAACTAGGCTAAGAATTCAAACCAAAACAAGCCCAAGTTCGGCTAGCCCAACAAAATACAAACATGGGTTTTAGTTTCATGAAAATCAGCCCCCATTAACTAAAATAAATAAATGGTTCAGCCTAATTAAATTGCCCAGCTCCAAATTCCAAGTTAGCCTAACTCTTCAGTTGCTTGAATCAGATTAATTAAGGCTACTCCCTCCTTATTGAAGCCCATCTTGAAAATAGAAGTCTTGTTAACTGGGTGTCCAAATTCGGCCCAAGTGGATTGCATAAGCCCAGCCATTGCTTCCTTGATCTTCTTAGCTCTTGACCTTGTAATTAGTCCATCTAGAACATTTAAGGGATTGTGAATAGTAACTTCGTCAATTGATTGAGCAATAGATCCACCAAAGGACTTATCATTCCCTCTCTCCTTAAAAGGATTCAACTCGAATCTTCACCTACATTAAATAGAGAAAGATCATCAACATTAAAAAGTAGCAAACACATTATACTCACTTCAGATCCACTTTGTATGCATTGTCATTAATCTTTTTAAGGATTTGAAATGGTCCATCTCCCCTAGGATTCAACTTTTGGATCTTCTTTATCAAAATCTCTTTCCTCATAGGAACCTAAACCTAATCTCTAGGCTCAAAGGTGACACGCCTTCTTCCCTTATTAGCTTGGGAAGCATATTGTTCATTCTTTTCTCTCAAGCCTAAGCCTAACCTTCAAGTGAATTGGATCTCCCACTAATTCAAATTCTCTTTTTCCATCCAAGCTATCCCTTTCATTTCATTTACAGGTAAAGGCATCAAATCCAAAGCAGTTACTGGATTAAAACCATAAACAAATTCAAAAGGAGAGTAAGAAGTAATAGTATGCAATATCTGGCTGTATGCAACCTATGAATGGCAAACAATTCTAAGGTTTCGTGATTCTATTAATGGATAAATACAAGTAAAAGTTAAGATAAAGTCCTATTAACTACCTCAGTTTATCCATCTATTTGTGGATGACAAGTGGTGGAAAACAAAAGTTTAGTGCCCAACTTACCCCACAAAACTTTCCAAAAGTAGCTAAGGAGCTTAACATCCCTATCTGACACAATACTTCTAGGAACACCATGAAGTCGCACTATTTCCCGGAAAAACAAATCAGCAATGTGTGTGGAATCATCTATTTCATAGCATGGAATGAAATGTGCCATCTTACTAAATTTATCCACAAGCACAAAAATAGAATCTCTACCCGTTTTTGTCCTAGGCAGCCCCAAAACAAAGTCCATTGATATATCTACCCATGGCTCACTTGGAACAGGTAAGGGTGTATACAACCCATGTGGCATAACCTTAGATTTGGCCTGTCTACATGTAATGCATCTACCACAAATGCGAATGACATCTTTTTTCATCTTAGGCCAAAAGAAATGCTCATGCAAGATCTCTAAAGTTTTCCAACACCAAGCGCACCACGTTCGCCCCCCCCGACCCACCATGCAGCCCTTCACACCAACACCACGATTAACAATTTGGCACAATACAACTTATTTCCCTAAACAAGTAACCATCATGCTTATAGAATTTTCAAATGCTGCCCATCACATGCCATATACACATCAACAAAATCAACATCATTGGCATACATATCTTTCACATACTCAAATCCAAGCATTTTGGCACCCAAAGAGGTTAGAAGCACATACCTTCGGGATAAAGCATTAGCAACCACATTTTCCTTACCTTGCTTGTACCAAATAACATAAGGGAAAGTCTCAATGTATTCCATCCATCTGTATGCCTTGCTCAACTTAATTGACTTTCAGGATGTTTCAACGATTCATGATCGTGACGGATTACAAACTCCTTAGGGTCGTATAGTGTTGCCAAGTCTCTAAAGCTCTAACAAGTGCATAGAACTCCTTGTCATAAGTTGGGTAATTCAAAGTTGTTCCTCCTAACTTCTCACTAAAAAATGCTATTGGCCGCTTATCCTGCATCAAAACAGCTCCAATTCCTATTCCTGAGGCATCACATTCAATCTCAAAAGTTTTTTTAAAGTCAAGTAATGCTAACACAGGTGTAGAAGATAACCTTTCTTTAATAACAACAAATGCATTTTTTTTATCGTTGCCTGATTCGTGTGCCAGTAGGGTGGTTCGAAATCAACAAAATTTATAACCTATTTCCTCCTACTACCATAGCATGGCTACTGCAGCATAGTGGCTCTATGGTCGAACACAGGGATGGGTTTTCTTCGCACAAATGATTAACAGTTTGATCAAAAATGTGAATTTCGGGCTGATTAAAGTGTTGTAAAACAAATGTGAGGTGGATGGTTTGGAAACTGAAAGTTAAACAAAATAAAATAAAATGTAAAAGAAGTCTCCTTAAAGTGTTAAGCTACTAGATTTGGGTTCTAAAGGTCACTAAGGGGTTCTCGGGTCCATTTTCCTCACGTTGGGGAGGATGACCTATAGTCATTTCCTGAACCAGATCTTCATGTGGCTATAAAAACTGAACCCTAAATAAATATCTTTGAAATTTTGGTATTTGCTTCCTATTGATGGTCTCGGACAGTTAATAACATCACCTTGACTCACTTTCCAACAGCTAATAAATGATAACTAATGAATATCACTGTATCTAACAATAAGCATACAATGAACCCTAAAAGCTTACCAAGTACTAACCATTTAAGGTGAACCAAAGGGATCAAACCTAAAATTTGGAGAAAATAAAAACATCCTTGAATCACCTTTCAATAACCCATAGATGATAACTAATGGATGTCAATGGATCTAGCAATAAGCATCCAATGAACCCAAAAGCTTATCAAACACCGATCATTCAAAGAAACCCCAAGGGATTAAAGCCTACGCTTGAAATGAAACTCATAATGGTGTGAGCCCTCTGTTAAAACATGAAAACTCACTGCCTTTATATCCCCGCCTCATGCGAGCCTCTTTCTTCAAGGAGAAGTAGGTTCTAGCCACTCATCCTCCGAGTTGTCATCCTCGAAGGGTGTTTGGCTAGTGAGAAAGGGAGAGAAAATGAGAGAAAATGAGAAAAAGAGGGAAGAGCTGAAAGCTTCCCGCCACATTATTAATGAAGCAGATAAGGGTCCCCCCCTGGTTACAGTGTTTTCTTGGGCTTTAAATACTGCCCAAAGCCAAGAAAAATACCAAAATAACCAAAAGCAGTAAACTATTACAGGGACAAAATGGGAAGAAAACCAAAAAGTGACAAAGAAAGTCAAAAAGTCAAAAGCAGGATAAGTGAACAATGGTGCAGGGAAGGTAATTTTGCAAGCTACGAAAATTTCGCAGCCTGCCAAATTTCCTGCAAGCTCTAATCTCCTTGCATTTTATGCTCTTCTTTCCTTCTCGGGCTCTCGATCCCGCAATGCCGAGTTCGACCGAATTCTTCAGTTTGATCGACCAACAATTCTTAAATAGCTTGCAAAACTACAAAATTAGTCAAGCAAATGCCATCGTAGAAGAAGAGGGACCTAGTGTGCCAATTGTTAATTTTACGCCGATTAGTACACAAAAAGTGCTCAAAAGTTGCAATAAACAAGGTTCAAATAGCACTTTTTGAGCACTAATCACTCCCCTGAACTCGACGACGCTAGTCCCTTAGCAATGAAAGAAAGAAAGAGAGAGCAAAAAAAATAATAACAAAATTATGTTCTCAAAAATGGTATTTCAAAAAGTATGTGAGTGAGTAATGCCTAACCCTTAGTAAGAATCACCAAAACCTTGTCCAATAACCATCTCGAGATAGTGAAGGCCATACAAAATTAAGTATCAAAAGAGTTTCCTTCTTGGTGAATCAACCTTGAACTTCCACTAAAACCTAAGAGTTTGTTTGATCAGCCTTTCAAATAAACTCCGCCAAACCGCGCTCCCCCAACCAAGCTATTGCCACCAATTTCCAGGACACTAACCAACCTTAAATAGATAAGGACCCACTCTTATTCCACAATTCTCAGGTTGCAGGTGCAATGTCGAGGAATCGACCTCACCAAATACCCCATAACGGATCCACCGATGAATCCTTAACCACCAGCTTAGGGGCATCAAGCCATAAGGATCTTTCGACTTAAACTCTCTCAGTTTCACCCCTGACTTTGAACGATTTCCTCGAGACTTTAACACCTACAACTCGCTCAACCTCACCCATCCACCCATGTAGCGAGCACTAAGTCGGTGGCTCCCAACCAGTTGGCTTAGGGCACCAGGCTTTAAAGACTTTCGCCATATACCCCTTGGATCGTGCTCGGGTTTTAAGGCAAAGCGTTGCAATTTTTCTTCTTTTTCTTTTTCTTTTCTTTTTCTTTTTGTTTTTCTTTTTCTCTTCTTTTTATTTTGGAAGACTCGTTGGCCTTCTTTTCATGGGGGTCCTTAACCTATTAAAGGTAGTCAACGAAACTAGGATAGGTTTTTGAAAAGTTTAGGAGGCTAAGCAGTTTTTCAACTTATTGCTGAAACCTAATGTGCACAGTGTGTGGTTAGCTAGAGGTGGAAAAAAAAAAGGTCGAAAGCAACAAGAATTCAACTAATCATCCACTCAATTAGGCATGGAACCAATCTAACATCAATGCACTACGCTGCTTCAATTCTTTCAAACTCGCAAGCCAGGAAAAACACAAAAAATAGGCAATTTTGAAAACCGGAAGTGTAAGCGATAGTATGTATATAAAACAAATGGCTATATTTTCACCTTCAAAACAATCAATACCTTCACAAACAAGACAAACAACAAGCCACTGAACAACACAAAATGGGATTGCTCAAAATAGTAACAAAAGCAAAAATGTAAAAGGCACTTCCTTGATGAGATGTGCCCGTTGTTGGATAGGAGACTTCGCAAGCTTTCCACTGAGACCTTATTCACTCCGATCGGGCTTCAAATGAACAAGTTGGAAGAAGAAAAGAGAGAAAAAAAAAGTGACCAGTTGAAGCATTTTGAAAATTTTGCCTTTATAAAATTTCAAAAGTGTTTTTCCAAGACGATTCTACACTCTAAGCTCTAACGGTACTAAGAACACCTAAAAACGGAGTTTCCTGATGAGAAAGTTATGGGCGAACAAAATGGGAGTGCAAATAGATTTGTAATTGCACACTTCGCAAACAGAAATTTTGTGTCAAGGTAAATTTTACAACACTCAAGGAATTTTCTGGGCTTTTCCTTTGGCTCCGGCATCTCCCTTGCTTCAAAATTTTAACATAAACTACAAAAATAAAGACGGAAAAAAAAATAAAAAAATTGCATAAATGTGAAAAATAAGCTAAAAACAAAGATTAACTTAAAATTAGAGAAAACCTAAAGATAAAAATTAAACAAATCAAATAAAATAAAATAAAATAAGAAAAAATTCAAAACAGTGCTGGGAGACTGAGTCCCCGAACTAGTTTCCGTCTCGAGGCTACCTGAACCGGTGAAGCTAGTGAATTGTTGAGGCCCAAGTGCTCCAAATCCGAATCCGGAAGACCTAAACCATCCATTGCGCAAGAGGAGTACCGCTAATGTCTTTGATGTAGTGGCCAACGTTTGAACATAGGTCATTAACTTCCTAATGTATTGCACAGGCAATGGAGATGGGATGGCCTTAGCACTAGGTGTTTCAGGTGTTGAATGTGCTGCAAGTGAAGGCAGGATGTGCACTGGGTCAGGAGAGGGTGCTGCTGGCAGTAGGCTGTTGGTGGCTTGGGCAATGGCACTAGGATCCAAAGTTTTTGGAAGTGGTTTAAGGATAAGCTTTTGAGTCTCTTCCACTATTTCCTTTCTACTGCCTTCCTCAGTCAGCATTAGGGAGATTACTTCTTTCTTTTCCTGGGCGGATGACAAAGAAAGACCAATATCCGAGGATTCAAATAATAGTCGTTTGTTAATTGCCCTCCACCATGGTGTCACTTAGGCACTCTTCCTCTAGACTCTCTTCCTCTTGATGAACATGTTGATTGGTGAGCCTTAAAATGGAATATTGCAGGATGTCAATCTTTTGATCAAGGTCACTTTGAAGCACATCTAATTTATGGTTCAGAGAGCTCTCCACAGTATGAATTATTTGACTTAATTGGGGATTGAATGTTTCCTGGTCTCCCACAAAGTCACCCACCAACTTGGTAAGGTTCAGAATGGCTTGTTCAATTGGAGAGGTTGACTATGGTGGTTGAGGCTGGGATGAAGAAGCATACTGCGGATGTGCAAGAGGTGCATATTATATAGGTTCTGGTCCCCATGAGAGGTTTAGGTGGTTCCTCCAACTAGAGTTGTAAGCATTTCCATATGGTGCAGCTGTTGGAGGCACTATGCATGAGGGCAGCCAATTCATCCGTGAGGGTTTCTATAGTCCCTCATGGACCTATATGCATTAGGATTTCTCTCCACTTGGTACTGACCGTGTTGCTCTCCCTCTAGGTGTTCCATTTAGTTAAAACTAATATTCAATTCAGAATTGGACTCTTGTAGAACATTAACTTTGATCAACATGCCTTCAGAATTCCTCACCCACTAGAACATGTTCTCCTGCAGCAAGAACAGGGCAAATACAAGACAATTAAGAAACATAGTCCTACCTAAAGGGTTAGGGTTAGCTAAAAAATAATAATAAACAAGGAAACAAAATTAACAAACTGTCAGAAAAATATTACTCAGAAAAATAAAAGTAAATTCACCAGATCTTGTGATAAGAATCACAAGTGTTCATCAGGTCAGGTCATCATTAGCACTTCGCACAAATGATTAACAATTAGATCAAAAAGGTGAATTTTAGTTTGGATTTGGGGTGTTGTAAAAACAGTGGAGGTGGATGGTTTGGAAACTGGAAAATTAAACAAAATAAAATAAAATGTAAAAGAAGTCTCCTTAAAGTGTCAAGCTATTGGATTTAGGTTCTAAAGGTCACTAAGGGGTTCTCGGGTCCATTTTCCTCACGTTGGGGAGAATGACCTATAGCCATTTCCCGACCCAGATCTTGTGGCTATAAAAATTGAACCCTAAATAAATATCTTTGAAATTTTGGTATTTGCTTCCTATTGATGGTCTCGGATAGTTAATAACATCACCTTGACTCACTTTCCAACAGCTAATAAATGATAACTAATGAATATCACTATATCTAATAATAAGCATACAATGAACCCTAAAGCTTACTGCAAGTAATCGACCATTTAAGGTGAACCGGCTGATCTAACCTAAATTTTGGAGAAAATAAAACATCTTGAATCACCTTTCAATAACCCATAGATGATAACAACGAATGTCAATGGGATAGTAGCTTCCAATAGACCAAGCTTATACAAATACCGATCATTCAAAGCAGAGGGATTAAAGCCCGACGTTTGAATGAGGCATATAATGGTAGAAAATACCCTCCGTTAAATGTGGAAAACCCTTGGTTTGCGCTTATATCTCTGCCAGTAGCCTTGCGAGGAGAAGTAGGTTAGCCACTGCGTCCTCAGGTTGTCATCCTCAGAGGGTGTTTGGCTAGTGAGAATGGGAGAGAAAATGAGAAAAAGCAGGAAGAGCTGAAAGCTTCCCACCACTTTATTAATGAAGCAAATAAGGGTCCCCCCTGGTTACATTGCTTACTTAGGCTTCATCACTTAAGCAAGCCAAAAATACAAATAACCAAAAGCAGTAAACTATTACAAGGACAAAATGGGAAGAAAATCAAAGAGTGACAAAGAAAGTCAAAAAGTCAAAAGCAGGATAAGTGAATAGTGGCACAGGGAAGGAAATTTGGTAAGTGAGAAATTTTGTGACACATAAATTTCTACCAAGCTCAGTTCTTTGCATCTTGCTCCTCTTTCTTCGGTTTTACGATCTACAATCTTTGGATTCGACTCGAATTCTTCGTGCTTGGATGACTCAACAATTTTAACATAAATAGCTTCTGAAACTAAATTAGTACAAAATGTGATCGGTGGAATAGCGGGGACTTAACAGTGTACCATTAAGGTTGGTACGTGATTAGTATAGAAAAAGTGCTCAAAACCTGCAATAAACAGGGTTCAAAATATCACTTTTTGAGCACTAATCATTGCCCTAATGAAAACCAATATTCTTTTTAACAATTTCAGTGAGTGGTGCGGAAATTGTGCTAAAGTCTTTTAACAATGCCACGATAAAAACTAAGCGAAACCATGAAGCTTCTTACCTCGGTGATGTTCTTGAAGCCTTGGCAGCTCTTGATACGCCTTAACTTTCTCTTCAAATCGCTATTACCTTTTCCTACTAATATAAAACCAGAGCTTATTTTCTCCATGCAAAAAGTACATTTCGAAAATTGGCATACAACTTTTCATTTCTGAAACAACTGACCACACATCATAAATACTCAACATGCTCATCTAAACTCTATTATGCACTAGGATGTAATCAAAATCATGACAACAAACTTTCCAATGAATGCATGCAAAACATGATTTCATCAATCTCAGTACTAGGTGCATTAATATGACCATTGTACCATTAACCATTCATACAATCCATATTTAGTCTTAAATGCAGTTTTCCATTCATCTGCTACCATTCTTTGATGATATCCACTCTTAAGATCTATCTTGCTGAAAATACAAGACCCATGCAACTCATCAAGCATATCATCTAACCTAAGTATAGGATGATGATACTTTACCGTAATGTTATTGTAGTGCGCAATCGAAATACACATATAATGCATCATCGGCTAGGCACCCGAAAGTAAGTGCTTGCACTGGACTCATGTTTTCCTCATATCCCTTTCTCATCAACTCTTCAGCTTTAGGCTCCTTTTGTTTCTGAGTTACTTCTATAGGTTGGTCAATTTGGGATAACAGCCTGGGGTATGAAATCAATTTGATGTTCAATACCTCAATGGTGTGACCATTTAGGAACTTCCTCAGGAACACATCCTCAAACTCCTGCTGACAAAGCTTATTAAACTAGGAAGAAATTGAGGATGGATTTCATCGTTAGTAGGGTAAGTTCCTTGTATACCATAAAATGTTATTGGCTTATATAAATCAATAACACAGTTTTTTTCTTTGCATAAAACTTCGTTTTGTTTTTCCCTCTCTCTCAGTACGTTCTTTTCACTCTTTTCTTTTCACTCGTTTTTCTGTGAAGTTTCGGCCTCGCTCTTTCGTTTTTCTCAAACTCACTCGGCCAATTTCATTTGATCCTCATAAACTTGCTTTTGAGATAAATGAACAAGTGTAAGTATTTTCCATCTTTTACAAGTTTGTGCATATTCCTAAACCATCATGCATGCCTTTCTATCCTTATTACCGGTCTTCCCAGTAAGATATGGCAGAAGGCATGCACCAGGAACCACATCTAGAAACACTTTGTCATTGTACCTCCAATGCGAAAGAATACTAAGACTTGCTTATTCACCTTGACCTCCCACGTCATTCAACCATTGCGACATAAGGCCTGAATGTTTATGAAAATGACCCGATTTCTCAACAAGGTATTACTAGGACATTGGTACAACTTCCCCATCAATGATCATACCATACCTTGTTGTGCCTTCCATCTAGTATGAAAATATGTTCTCACTGTTTGATCTGTTTAAATCCACCTTGATTTGTGTAATTAAGAGCACGTCCTAGTAACAGAGGATTCGCTTCCTCGTATATGCTTTCCCATCATCACCACTAACATCTTCCAAAGGTGGCATATCATCACTATCGTTCTCACTTGCGGTCTCCACTTCCCCATTGTCTTTCATAATCATCACCCTTTTGTTTGGACATTGTGAAGCAATATGACCTGAACCCAAACATCTGAAACATTTAATGTCACGATTACGATTGACTAAGGTTTTAAATTTACCTTTATTCTTGGTAGAGTCATCTTCCTTGCTCTTGGAAGTCTCGGTTTTGGACTTGAAAATAGCCTTGTCATGTGTTTCATTAATGCCCCGCTTCGATTTCCATGTAGGAGTAGAAACCGAAGAATACTTTGTTGGTCCCTTCCTTTTCAACTGCCTTTCCACCTTCATAGCCATATGCACCATGTCCTCCAATTCCACATAATTTTGTAACTCCACCATTACTTAATGTCCCAATTCAAAACCCATTCAAAAACATTGCCATTGTAGCCTCGATCCTCTCAACATTAGCTCTAATCATGGCAACCTCCATCTCCTTGTGATAATCTTCCACACTCTTTGAACCTTATTAGTTTAGACTTTTGGAGCGGAAAGATCCTATGATAATGGCCATGTATGAATCTTCTTCTCACTTGAGCCTTTAAATCATCCCAAGCATAAATAATTTCACCGTGATTCCTCCTCTTGTTGGTCACTAATTAGTCACAAACAAGTGCATAGTCTTGGAACTTCGACCATTGTAGCTTTACCTTCTTTTCCTTTGAATAGTTGCAACAGTAAATATCAACTCAATCTTCTTTTAAATATATAGATCATTTCTACCTTGGAAATGAGGTATTTTCATTTTGATACTCCCAAGGTTCCTGTCTAGCCTAGCTCTACCTAACAAGTTTCTTTTAGACCCCCTTTCATGCCTAACTCGTCCACCTCTGCCCATATCAGCTTCAATAGCATAATCATCCTCATCATTCTCAAGGACTAACTCATCTTCTTCATCAAATTTAACCAATGGTTCATGAGCACGCCTTTGTTGCCTCCTAACATTAGGACCTCTTCACGGTTGACCCCTTTGTAAATTAGCTATGGTAGCATCTTGTGTCAAATTCTCTGTTTCATTAAACATGATGTTTAGCCTCTCAAATTGTTGGTGCATGGCTCACATTATGAATGCATCACCTGTCTCTATTCCTTGGTTTCCACCCTCGTTGGACATAATTTGAATACCTGCAAGAACAATGTTAGTAATAAAACCTCACACACTCCCTTATGTGTTTACACTCGAAGGATGACCTCCCACCCGTATTTCCTCCTTTTGGCTTTTCTCGAGCGTCTCACACTACAGCCTTTTACCACTATTGTTTCCTTTCTCCAAGTTCTTTAAGAACTAAGCGAACTCAAACAATTCCTCAAACCAATGTTTAGTCAACCACCAAAAAAAATTCGAAACAGAGCAAAAGCGAAGCAAAGTGTTGGGTTCCACGAAGACACGAAAACAGTAAAGATCACTAGGCGAGAACAAATCAACAAAGAACTGAAATGAATTCAACCTTTAAACTTATTTTATTTATTTTATTTTATTTTTAACTTTCGAACTACGAGTAACAGATACGACCAAAATTCAAGAAAAATAAAGAACAAAATAACTTTCGCGGCCATGGTTGCCAAAGCATCTGCCTTTTCGTTTGAATCTCTTAAGACGTGCTCCAGTCCTGCCAAGCTCACAGCTTCGGTCGTGGGTTGACTAGACTTACATACTTAAATGTGTCTTTGGTCTCTTGTTACATATACTTAGCTCCTTTGCCCTACCACCAATTGAAATTAAACTAATGATAACTGCTCGAGGATCTGCGCGATATTGTAAGGTCGACAGACTAGGATTGCTTCCTGTCGACCGCGTTATTGAAAATTTGGGAAATCTAGGCGTGGCTGCTCTATTATTTC
Organism: Tetrastigma voinierianum; assembly: GCA_016808115.1. Classification (NCBI taxonomy): domain Eukaryota; kingdom Viridiplantae; phylum Streptophyta; class Magnoliopsida; order Vitales; family Vitaceae; genus Tetrastigma; species Tetrastigma voinierianum. The sequence goes on from JAEQBH010003034.1 coordinate 329,167, forward strand.
CCGATCGAGGCTTTAGGATTTGCGGGTCCAGTCCTGTGGCTCTGTCTGCTCCTTAAAAACACCGTCCATTTAGGATCCACCGGCTAGAACATGCGATTTTGTTTCTTGTTGAGGAATTTTTGCTAAGAAGTTGGCCAATATCTACCCCTTTAACGCCAAGCAAGGTTTATATTGAATACCGAACTCATTCAGCTCAATTGCCCACCATGCCATCCACCTCAACAAATCGGGCTTATGTATAGTGCTTCTTAAAGGGAGGTTGGTGAGTACAATGATAGGGTGCGCCTGGAAGTAGGGACGAAGTTTTTGCTTGACTACCAAGTGCGGTCTTTGCACGCTCGAAGGCGGGTATGTCGGGTTCTATCTACGAAAGGACTTGCTTCACAGAAAAATATAGGTCTCTGCTTAGGTTTTCATGCTTCTTTGAACAATGCGGCGCTCAGATTTGAGGCGCGAGTAAAGATAGAGTGTGTCAACGGGTTTAGGGCTAACAAGAACAAGTGGTTCTGTGAGATTTTGTTTGATTGCTACAAGAGCCTGGTCGCATTCTTAATTCCATCTGGCCTGCTGGGCTCCCTTTAGGGTTGCAAAGAACGGCTTCAAATGATCTATGAAGCAAGATATGAAACATCAAGGAGCATGACATTGGTCGGTTGTGTGCCCACTGCGGAAATGGGAATTACGAGTCCATTATGGCCTTGAGCTGGATGGGATTAGCCTCTATCCCCCTCTGCATCACCATGAAGCCCAAGAATTTGCCCAAGCTAACACCAAACGCACACTTCAAAGGGTTAAGCTTCATGTTGTGTCTTCGCAACAGCTCGAAGGTTTCTTGTAAATGCTTAGTGTGATCGGGGCGTTCTTTGGATTTGACGAGCATATCATTGATATAAACCTCCATGGTTTTACCTATCAGCGGTCGGAATTTCTTGGTCACCATCCTTTGATAAGTCGCTCTTGCATTTTTCAGGCCAAACGACATTACGTTGTAGGAATATAATCGTGTGGTGTGATAAAGGCTGTTTTTTCTACGTCGGGCAGATGCATAGGAATCTAATGGTACTTAGAGAAGGCGTCCAGAAACGACAGAATGCCATGCCCAACTATTGTATCCACGATTTGATCTATACATGGTAAGGGGAAGCTGTCCTTGGGACATGTCTCATTAAGATCAGTGTAGTCCACACATATGCGCCACTTAACACCCTTTTTCGGTACCACCACCACATTGGCCTGCTATTCGGGGTACTTTACCTCCCTTATAAAACCTGCTACTAGAAGATTGTCTACTTCTATCTAAATGATCTGGTGCCGATCTAGGTGGAATCGCCTCACCTTTTGCCTTACTGGCTTGGTAGTAGGGAGGATGTTCAGTTTGTGAGAAGCCCAGCCGGTTTATCCCAGTCGTAATCGGAGTGTCTGGCGGAAATGCATCGATGTTGCTGACAATGTGAGTCATCTTGCTCCCTTTCTTCATGTGACAGAAGGGAGCTAACATAGGTGAACTTCTCTGGTCTGTCTAACTCTACTTCTTCTAGTGGATCCAACTCTACTTCTTTGATCTGCTCACTTCTTTGGGCGGCATACTATGATTGTTATCTGAGGGTCGATCGTCTAGGGAGGTTATTGAATCGCACTTTCATAGCTCACATGGATAGTTGATAGCAGCGTCTTGTAGTTGCGTTTATCTTAAAGATCAACTTTGCCCAACACTAGTCAGATAGCTTACCATTTGGTGTTACGTTGATGGCACAACCTTCATGGAGTGTAGCCAGGTTCGGCCCACTATTGCATTGTAAGGCCCCAAGTCCTCGACGATTAAGAACAAAACCCGTTGAGTGACTGGCCCAGCTTTCATAGGAAGTGTGACATCTCCCAGCGTCGTTGTAGTTTCTTTATTGAAACCAGAGAGGATTCGCCCGGCTGAATTTAGCATGTCAGAAGGAAGCTTCATTTGCGTGAAGGTTGGAAGTTGCGGTAAAGTGCAGCCGCCTTGCGGGATCCTGAACCACATGCACATCAAAACCATTAATACTAAGGGTGAGTACCAAGGCATCATAGTGAGGCATAATGACCCTGTTCGGGTTAACAGGAAAGGATATGGGGCCATCTATCGACTCTACTTTCCTGGCTACTTTTTGTGTGGATGGAATTCACCCTAGCCTTAACTATAGCCACCCTGACGAGTTTCTTCTACTGGCGCTTTGATTGATACTGGTCATCCGTCGGGCCGCCCAGTATATAATTTATGGTTGGTCTAGGTTCCGGCTGGACCACCGAACTGGCTATAACTCTACCTGTGGGCTGCCCCCGACTCGATCCTAATCTCTTTCTCTGGGTACCTCTTTGAGGTGTCTGCCTTGATCCCGGCACTACTAGGAACTTTAGACTTGACGCGAATTCGATTTCATGTCCATGGTCCCTATGATAATCGCATCACAAGGATTTGTTTCTCTGAGAGAGATCCGTCTGGATGGGTGCAGGCCATTTGAAATCTTATAGGTCACGAAGAAGGGGTAACAACCGTTCGTACGAGATATTGAGGGGGGTGAATTGCGGTGGCTCTCTCCTTTTTTGAGATTGGTCTCGAGGTCACTTTTGATCTTCGTTATGACCTTTGTTGGGCCTTGGAGGGCTTTTTCCGGTCGGCTTATCTTTCTCGGTCGGGCGGTTGATCATGGCCCAGGTACGGGTTGTTTAACTCGAATATTGTCCTCCAACGTTAAGTATATGTCTGCCCGCCTGTATAACTCTTCCATTGTTGTTGGCAAGTCTAGGGATAACAAGTGGAAGAGAGTCAGAAGCGACTCGAGCTTCTTACGAGTTACGAGAGGACTACATCCATCTTGTAAAATTCTATTTGTTGGAATGACTTGCTAGAGACCTCCTTGTGAAGTCCCGTATGGACTCTTCTTCGTGTTTCAAAATAGTTTATAAGGAACTAATATTCCTTTTTTGAAGCACTAAGCATAGGTTCTACGAGATGAACGCTCCCCAAAGTTCATATAACATATTTATTGAGTTTTGCGGGAGCTTGTGAAACCAAGCTAGTGCAGGGCCTCGCAAACTAGCCGAGAAAACTTTGCATAGGAGAAGATCATTGCCGACATTCAAAGTCATCGCCTGATTGTAATGGAGCATATGATCATAAGGGTCAGTGGAGTCGTCAAACATAGTGAAAGTTAGTATGACAAACCCACATGGCAACTTGTAGTCAAGAATGTGTCGCCCTAGGGGCGAGGAGAGAATGTCGTTAGGACTCTGAATCGTTGCTACGGGTGGTATGTAGAGCGTAGGTCCTGTACCAAAGGCGAGGTATATTGGCGGCATGTGCGGCACTACGCCCATGGGTAATGCAGATGCATTCCCGGGCACTTCATTTAGCTGGTTCTACCCTCGGCTTACTTCTTTTCTTGCTCGATGGAATATACCGTTATCGGCGTTGTTGAATGCAGGTGATCACGGGAGTGTCTACGTACGACAGCCACGCTACTTTGTTGGGGAGAGGTTTGGAGAAATTTGCACGGATAGCTACGTCATGTGAGGTATCTACATCGTCAAGACCATGGGCTCCTTTCCTTTATCGCGAGCGGTCGGGTGCCTTGGTTGGCTGGATTGTCTTGCTGCGATCTCTTTAATAAGATTGCTTCTTTTTTCTATATGAGCCCGCAAACAATTGTTTTCACTCTACAGATGTTCAGCGCAATCTTGCAATTCCTTCATCTACCTTGCTTACTCTTCTTGTTTCTTCTCCATGTCTTAACGCCAATGAAGAAATTGATCTTCGGGCAACTAGATCACCGGGTTGCTGGTCATTGCAATTGTGTCAGACGAATCAAATGCGAAAAGGGGAAGCATCGGAGCTACTGGTGGAGAAGGGCTATTGGAAAGCCGTTGGAGCCAAGTTCTTGCACATCGTCGATGAGACTTGTTGTTCGATTCCCACAGACAGCGTCAATTGTCGTTACCTGGATCGTTTGACCTCCGGGGCATCAGTAGCGATATATAAACCTGCAAAAAAAGGGGCCCGGCTATGGTGTGTCGGCCGACTCTTTGATGATTAAGTCAGAAAAAGGGTGGAGAAGAGAAAGAAAGGAGTTAGCGTAGTCGGGGTTGCATACCTTTCCCTCAGGGGGAGTCTTTGTTTTATACTCGAATTTCTCCTTGATTTTAGGAAAGATAATCTTGTGATTTTGGTGATAATATCTCTCTTTCCTTATCAAGGAATAATTCTTCCTTATTAAGGATTAATGTTATTGAGATGTATGAAATTTAGATACTAGGAGATCTGTGGATAAATATCCTACGTGTGATATAGTTATCCATAACACACTTTCCATATGTGGTAGGATGGCGGCTAGGGGAATCGAGATCCCAGATGGGTTCTAGGACTCTACCATCTAGTTAGTTCCCGCGTGGTTTTAATATGGTGGGCCATCTTGGGCGGCCCGTAGGTGTGGGAGGCGGTGGGCATGCTGTTGACACTTGGGCCCTGTTGGTGAGTGGGTCTAAGCCTAAAGGAAACCACAGTACTCCACAAACACGACCACGAATTAAAAATTAAAAAAATATCTAATTGTTTTATTGGCTTATATTTGGTATATATATATATATATATATATATATATATATATATATATATATATATATATATATATATATATAAGTGAAACAAACCCTCCATAACCATTTATTATTGAATAGTTATACGTAGAAAACCTAACTTGTCCAACTTTGGATGAGAAAGATGCTACCAAGAGCATTAGCCACCGTGTTGGTAGTTATAAACAGAAAACTAAACAAAAAAAAAAAATTAAGAGTTCAATGCTTGCACGAGTTGGAGCCAGACTGGGACAACAACCACACTCACATTGAACAGCAACGCGCGAAAGCTTCTATGAGTGAGGCATCCACACAAGACCACCACTAGATCACCAACACCGAAACACCACCACCACATATCGCAATGAGGCAAAGACAAATAAACACGAAAAAACAAAATAAAAGTCATATATGTGTTGAAGAACTACTTTATTGAGAAATTAAGAAATCCAAATCTATGTATAATTGAGAAATAAAAAAGAGAAAAAGATGCGAAAAGATGATTTGGTCGAGAATAGCAGAAAATCGTTAAGTGACGGAAATCGAAGAGGAGTGCAAAGAAAAGAAGAAAAATACATTTCACCTATCAAAACTACTTTTTGCTATTATTATCTTGGTTTGAATATATATCAAATCCTTTTAAATCACCTTTAAGGCTTCGCTCAAATGATAAAAGAGTAAGATGAATTTACGAGATATCATATGTTCGAATCCAAGAATAGAATACTATATCAGTAATCTGAATTGAATAGAAGTAAAAGAAAAACCCTTTAAACCAAAGCTTGAAATTTTAAATAAAATTTTGTAACTTGAAAATATATATATGCAAACTTTCTTGTTTAAATGTGATTATGGAATTTTTGACTAAATATAGCATTTTGAAATTACAATAATTTAGAAATAAAAGGTAAATTATACCGATATAACGTGACCTTCCCCTTACTTATGTCAATCATTGACCATTCATGTGATCATTTAATATTTTAAAAAAGAAAACCCAAATTGTCCTTTTAATCAAATTTATAAAGTATGCACAATCAATTAAAATATCCTTCTTAGTTTTCTGCTGATTGATTTTCAATCGAATTTAACTTATTCAATCTCTATTTATATCTCATTCGTATGGACAAAATCTGAGTTGTCCTCTTATGATATAAAAGGCCTTGGTTCATTAAGGTAGCTTCTCCAAAATAGTACAAATTACACTTAAAAAAATTTGGAATAAAGGGAGTAAAATTAGATTAAAGTTTCTTGATTTTTTAAAAGAAGGGTTAGGGTATGATTTTTAATGTTTTCCTAATATCCATCTTCATTTTTAAAGAAGCTTTACGTTTATCATCAACAATGTCCATGTATGACATTAGATTAAAAATCATAATGTATTTCTATGGGAAGAAGTTACTAAAATATCAATCAATCATAAAGAGTTACAAATAAATTCCTTTTCACTTGTTCAACCATAAAGTAAGAAATCTTTAAATGATGGGGCCTTTAAGTCGAGGAAGAGAAGATTAAACTAAAATGTTTTGCTACTGATATGGAAAATTCTGTTAAAAAGATAAGAGATATTTAGAGAAACATCCATGCAGTATGTTATTTCATTTGCATTGTTTTCTATGTTTAGCTATATGACATTAGTAATATTATCAATGTTATCCATGAACTATAATACTAGATAAGATGCTGAATGAATGAATTCATGTATAATTTACTATGAAGATGATTTAGTTCAAACTTCATTTTTTACATAATGTTTCAATTTGATTCATGGATAAAATCATTTTTTATTCTCCCCCATCTACTAATGTTGCATTTAATATATATATATATATATATATATATATATATATATATATATATATATATATATATATATATATACTACCTCTCTATATCATATTATAAGTATCATGGAGTAAAATTTCAAAAGTGTACAATTCCATTTCTCCTTGTAATTAAGGTAATAGTTGAAGTGCATTCTTTCATATTTATGACTTCATTTTATTTTTTGAAAGATACTTTTGGCTTTGTGGAAGTACTAAACTATATCATAATTCATATATGTGTATGTTATCGTAGCACACTCTCGTTCTAAGCAATCCAAGTTCTAAGCAATCCAAGGCTCTCTCTCTTCCTTCCATACAGATAGCTATCGATGGGGCATCTTCCTTTCATTTTAATACATTTGTTTGCAGAATACAGGATGACTAATTCGAGTAAAGTAGGACTATTCCCACCTAATGAATCGAATTAAAAGGATCGGCTCATCATGATTACTTGAAGTTAAGTTACCTTTGTGTATTTAAGAAAGAATGTCATCAATACAAACCAAGAAAAGCCTAAATGATGATGAAGGAATTCCACGCTATTCCGATTTGCTCAATGTAAACCCTTGTTTCCATCAACAACTGTAGCTGAAGTGTGCCTATTGACATTAAACTCATTTCAATTTCAAACCTTATTAACGGCGTTTTTTTTATAGAAATATCATGGAGTAAAATTTCAAAGAATTGTTACAATTCATTCTCCTAGTAATTAAGGTAATAGTTGAAGTGCATTCTTTCATACTTATGGCTTTATTTTTATTTTTATTTTTATTTTTGAAAGATACTTTTGGCTTTATTGAAATTACTAAACTATATCATAATTCATATATTATTGTATGTTATCATGCCTCTCGTTCTAAGCAGGTTGATGATGTAAAGAAGTTTGTTATGATTACCATATGTATATGCTTATGATTAACTTGATTGGTATCTTCATTGGATCAAATTCTTTAAGTGATGGATAACAAAATATATCACAGTTTGTTCATGCTTTTAAGCCCTCTCCTTGCTCTTTTGCTAGGTACTTGATAAAGATAATCTTCCTTGTACCCTTATAGCTAATACACTAATTACGAATGTCTCTAGAGATGATGCCTTTGTTGGTGATGCCCCTATTGTTGGTTATTTTCTTACTATAAATCATGGTAGTGTTAAGATTTAGCCCCTAAAAGCGTGATAAAATGTAACAAACTTAAACTTAATTATCCCTTTACTATCTCTTTTATGCATTAACATTAATTTTAGTATTCTACCCATATTTTTTACGTTGTATTTTACTTAGGTGCATCAAAAGTTATAGAAAGGAAGTTATAATTTCCATGTAAGGAAATAAGCTGTCTATAGTCACTTCATGAATTTGAGTAGCCTATAAAAACTTCCATGCACCATTCTTAATTGGACAGGAAGACATGTACTGACTACTAGGTATGTTTCTATATAAGTGCATTAGTATAGGTGATGCACATCGGACAAAGTTTAATTTTTTTTAAAGAGAAATAATTTTATTGATTGGCGTAATCACGATTCGATTAAACGTAAAATCAGTGTAAAAACCATAAACGATTAAACAATATTCAGGTTAATAGTATAATGAATCGGCTTAAAGCTTACACATTTGATAATACTATAATGATTAGAATACCTATAATTCAAATTTTACAACATCTTGATAACCATGATTTGATTTGTTGAATTATGGAATAAACTTATCCAAATGTACATGATTCTATCGAGAGTTGTTAATGATAGAGCAAACTCTCAATATTGAAAGAATGTTGAACCTATATCAAAATCAAAGAGAGCTTATAATATTGTTTGCACCCAAATTAAAATTTGGTTTGACCAAGTATTGGTTTAAGCCTAAGCTTAAGCCTATGAGTAAAAGTCCAATAAATTGGGTATAAATCCATTTGATGGAAACACTATAAAGAAATAAATGATTGTTCTAAATTTTTAATTTACAAAGTCAGCAGAGACTTTTTCTCAAAGTCATAATATGGAAAGAAGATGTGGGTAGTTATTTGAGGTGGTGAAGAAAACTTGAGGAGCAAGCCTCCCTAAAGGAGAGGTGGGCAGTTTACTTGAGAAAGTAAGGTAGTGGAGAAAAGTGAGGAAGTGGAGAACTTTGGTAGTTTTTAAAGGACTCGTATAAAAGAATGAGAGCTCTCACGAAGAAGACCAACAACCGATCAGTCAACAACAATGAAAACTTCTAGCAATTTAGTCGTTCAAGTAGAATTTTTCAAGCTTATTTTATTTATATAGTACTTTGTCATTTTAGTTATCCTAGTGAAATACAACAATTTCTACAGTGATTCATTCATTTCAGTTTTCCTAGTAAAATACGGCAATTTCTATAACAATTCCTTTAGCTTTCATCTTATTTTCAGTTTATTTATTTCGTCATTTTTACTTATATTATGTGGAACTCTTCAAGGAACCTGGGAACCCATTTTTCGTATGATTAGAAGTTTGATTTTTGACGTAAAATTAGTTTGAAAACACTTTAATTTCCTAGTCCCAACATTTTTCTAATTGTCATTATATATATTGAAATGACATTCACAAAAATCACCATATTAAAATGGTATATATATATATATATATAAAATGAAATAATAATAATAATAAAATACATAAAAGGTAGGCTTATTAACAAGGTTGGATAGTTGTTGGGAAACTTTATGGACTCATCCATCTACATTTGTATCATATTATTCACTTTGGGATGAGGTTCTCATGGTTTTTTTTAGGCTTCTCCCAAAAGGTCTCATAGCAATTGGATATTGTTTATTTTTATTAGCTCATAATCCTCACTATTTCTAAATGAATCGCCCAAATGATCAAGCTTGAACCCAGCTTTCATACCATGTGTAGAAACCACTTATAGGCCACATCACTCCCGCGTTGTTATGATATTGTCGCTTTGAATCCCCAAGGGTCATGGTTTATTTTGAACTTCTCTCAGAAGACCTCCAAACTAATTAGATGTTGTTCATTTTTATTACTTCGTAAATTTTGCTTATTTCTAATCAATATGTTACAACAATGAATTGAAGGATGTACAGCAGCAAGTTTAAATCTATAATGGACCCTGGTAGAGGTGCCTTTCCTTGCTAGAATAAAAGGATTCAGTACATATGGTTGGTACATATCAACCCAATTAAATTCCAAGCTTATTATTATCACCCATCTCCCTTCTGATTTTCACCTTTCACGCCGAAATACTTTTATTTCCCTGTAACACTTAAATATACTGCTGGAGTTGGACTTGCAATATGCATGTTGAAGACCGTACCACGTGGAGTCTCGTAGTTACTTGGCTACCTTTATTTTCATCATCAATAAAAGAGGTCTTTAATGGGATCCCGCAATCGTGTACATTTTCTATAGTACTATTTCCTGGTGGTTTGACTGTTGTCTTCGTTAAGGTAATTGCATTCAGTACCATCCACCCACCCCTATATATATTTATTTCAATACTTGTAATAAGGACTAAAACTAATATAATTTTATTTGCTTTAAACTCAACTTAAGTCATTAATCAAATGCTCCTTACACAATAATTTTTTATTTTCACGGTTTTAAGGAATAAATTTTGAAATATTAATTTAAAAAAAAAGCGGTTTATTGGATCAAGATAGAATTTAGTTAAAACATGAAAAAAGGTCAGTCTAAGCCTAGTATTTGACTTAAAATAGGAAAAGGAAAATCATTTTCACTGATAAGACAAACACACTTTAGAAAAAGTAATAAATTAAAAAATAAATAGGTCTAAAAATATACAAAATCTGAAACAAACAACCCGAAAACTTTGGTTTGGAGTTCAAAGGAGAAAAAAAAAGTTCATATCAAACTCTAACATAAAGAGTAAAAAGGAAGTAGTAACATAAACTTCCAAATTTTATCAAATAAGATAGACAAAATGACCAGATTGCATCCTTGTCTCCCACTTAGAACCTTCGCATCTGAACCTTTTTACCTATCATGAATTCTATTAGAAGAAAAACGGGAATAAGCAACTAGGAAAAAAAATACGAAAAACACACCGTTTTAAGTGAAACACAACTATGAGATTTTCAGTTTTAAGGGATGAGTTTTAGGGGGTTAAAAAGTGAGGTATAAAAAGGGAGGTATAAAAAGTTTTATAAGTCCTACTTAGGGTTTTTCTTACTTTCATATGGCTTTTTTTTTTTTTTCAAAAATTTACAAATTATTTTGACTAATTAAACATCATGTGGGTATAAGCATGCATTCTCTTAATGCTAGTATAACGTCCTAAAATAGTCAAATTAGACAAACGAAAAAGATAGCAAAATATCAAAGACACAAGCGATCATGATCATACATGTAAGGAAAGTTTATTATTCAAAAAAAGAAGATAAAAATTAGAAAGCAATTGTTTATGATCACATTGGCATTATAACTTAGTGTCTAGAATCACAGGTGAAATATTCATAATCTTGAAAACACCACGAGAGATGCATCCCCAGATTTTTAAACCCATATCTAGTGATCAAAATTTAAAAAATATTTTGGGTCATAAGATTTGGAAACCCTTTTGGAAGTTCCCTAAAGTTTTAAAACTATAAAAAGTTAAGCATATAAATAAAGAATAGTGAATAAAAACATTAAACAAGTTTCACTGATAAAAACACACATTTATACAATAGGAGGAAGAAAGCTTTAGCTAAAAGCTTATGGAAATCTTTGGCTGAAAGCTTTTGAAGTATACCACAAGAGAAGATGAAAGGATTGAGAGTGGAGAGAAATCTTGAGAGGTAGGAGGGCTCCGAGATATCTTAGAATAAGAAGGTCCTCCAAATATATAGAGGAAAAAGAGATTCCCGGAGTGAAGGGATAAGGATAAGAGATAAGGATAGGATTGGAGAATCTGATCCCATGTACTCATTGGGCCCCATCGTCAAATCAAAACTTCAATCTTTTTCCTTTTACAACAGATATAGATAAGGGAAAATTTGAATGTGGTGGGAATAAGATAAGATTGCGACACATGGACCGTCGCATTTGTCCCTATTAAGGGAATCTTATCAAAAGATGGTCTAAAAAGATAAAAATACAATTGTACTTTGCTTTTGTCAAAGCTTTCGTCTGCTTTTAGCCTTCTCCTATACAACTGTCTTCTGCTTTTCTTTTGCTCTTGTCAAATCTTGTTGAAAGTCTTCATTTCATGGTGAATCTTTATCTTCTTTTCTCGGCATTCAATGTGGATCTTGGAACGCTGCTGCGCACAACTGCGTGAATCCTTTTTAAGGATTTCGACAACTTTTGTTATGTTAGGCGAGTAAAAGGCTTTGGGAAAGCCTCGCATAAATGGATTTGACGTGTCTTCTGAAACTCACTTAGTTTAGAATTTGGACTAGGTTCAAATTGGCCCAATGAACTAGGCTCTATTAGTTTTTTGAACTGGCCCAAAGAACTAGGCTCTATTTTGACATTATGACATGTCAAGTCAGTCTCAGTGTCAAAAATATTTGGATGTTCTGGTTTGAATTTCTTCCTTTCAAAGGTTGTATTCTTCAATTTTATTTCTATTTCATTATCTATCTTATCTTCATATAGTTTCTTCATAATTTGAAAATCTTGTTCAGATCTATCAAATTTTTTTCTAAGTATTTCTAACTCTTCTCTAAGTAGATGATCTTGATTTTGGAGGAGGAAAAAGTGGGAGGAAAATCATGTTAAATTTAAAGTGCAGTTTGTTTGGCTACTACTAGGTTCGACGGGATTTAAATAAGATTTTCCATGATGATTTAAAATTGTTTAACTAATGGGCTATTGAAATAATTATTGCCTAAATTTGTTTTACATTGGTCTAAAGCCTGGGTTAGGTTATAAAAACCTTTGAAAAATGGTCTAGGATGATTTGAGATACAAGGGAGGACTTTTTCCCATGTTTTAAAAATGTCTGTTTTATGACCTTGGTAGATAACATAAAAGTTGAAATTGATATTACCATTATTCTTTTTGTTAAGATATTCTGACAAACAGTTTAAACAAGTAATAAAATATTTTATATCTAAACTCTTGTATAGTTTGTTAAAATAAGTTGAAAGCCCGGTGAGTTATATAATGCATTTGTGTTCTTCATCTAGTTCTAAATGTGGTAACAGATTAAAGGTTATGTTACTTTTAGGAAATATCTTTAGAGAATTCTTTCCGAAAGTAAATACCTTTTCTTGATTATTCCTGGAAGAAAAAGTTGGAATAATCCCAGTTGTCTGCCTGTTCATCTGTAAAATAAATTTAATTTATTAATCTGCTCAATGAATCAGCTAGACTATTATCTTTTCCTTTAATATGTTATATTTCTATTTTTACACATGTATTAATTATCCTTTCTGTGAAATTTAGCCATCTTCTTTAGGAATATCTTTTTTCATTTTTTAATCTATAAAACTTTACTATTGCTTCACAATTTGTTCTTATTAAGATTCCTTTTTTAGGGATTATAAATATTCTAAAATTATCTATAGCATATGTGCGATGATGCCTTTTTCAGCAGGAGGCTGGGATTTGGAGCGTGTGGGGGTGTGGCACGGACCGGATTGTTTGTGGTGGGATGCGGCGTTTGGATCGTCTGGGCTAAGGCCAGGATCGCTACCTTGGATGATCCCTACAGGATACGGACGTAGCACTCCTCACAAAGAAACAAGGAAGGGGTCGGCGAGGCTATGCCCGTGGCCGCTCGATGCAAGTCGGTTTCTTTCTAAGAAAGAGGCTTTGTAGAGGGCGAGATGTTGCATATGAGTGTGTCCTAAGAATGTGTGCCTTCACCTTTGGGGTGGCCATGTGATATAGTAGATGTTCAACCAGTTGGATGGTGATTAGGAGTCCTTCCCATTGGATGGGATATTTCTTATTATAATCCATATCGGATTTGGTACAGGATATAGAAAGAATAGTTTACTTGAGATAGACTTCCTTCCTTATTGATGAGATTTGGTGGGATTTTGAGAATAATATATTATTGGGGTTCATTCTATTTCCCACCCCTTTGGGGGACTTACCATAATTGGCCTTTGGGCCCGGGGATGGACTTCTTCGCGGTGTGAAGTGATTATGGTTTTGAAACATGAATGCGATTGAATAACTCATCTTTGGATTGACGGCGCGAATTCCTTCGTGCCGTTGGGTTGGCCTCTTTCTTAGGCTTTGATGTGTGAAACGCGAGCCTTATTTCAAATTTATCGGTTGCCCCGACCCTTGGTAATGCGGTGTATGCGTGAAGCGGAAGTTTGCGTTTCTCGTATCGGTGTAACTTCCGATGTGCGCGGGTTGGATTAGTTAGGGCTTGGTCGTAGTCATTTGTCTTGTGATAATGATGACTCTTGGGTTTTCGCGCTTGTTTCCTCTACCTCTTCTTGTTTCTTTCAGTTTCTTTGCGAGACCTCCTACGTCACATTGCTTCTGCGGTCCTCTGACCCTCTTACTTGATCTCGCGCATTGTAGAGTTCTCTGTTTGACCCTTTTTGTGTAGAGATCTTTTACGGCATTCTTCACGAGGTGCTTCTTAGTCTTATTCACAGGATCACTTCAGATCTCTACCTTTTGGTTTTCCTTCATTAGTCTGACGGCCCAGGGTTAGAATGATTGGAGTTTCGTTTTACTGCCCTTTTGATTGTAGATTAGGGTCGCTCTTAACTCTTTACGTATTGGCGATGACTCTTGATTGTTCTGCAGTTACGGGCGGAGTTAGGGATGCTTCAGGCCGTTCGACCGTGGTTGAACCCCTGCAATGTTCCTGGGGCGCCTCCTCTTCCCGCCAACGTAAAGGATAAAGGGAAAATAAGCCTAATTAAATATCACGGGGGTCAGTTACCTTAAATGTTGCCGTTCAACATCTTGTGGCTGGGACCTAGCAAGGTCGGTCCTTCATTATAAGGGTTACCTTTCTTTGACGTTATCAACCTCCCTGGCGATGGTATGGACTCCTAACGTCACGACTTTTAGAAGTAGCCTCCGTGCACGGGATGGTATGTTTTCTTTGAGGTCGCCTTTGGCAGTGGTCTTGTTTCCACGCATGCTATGAAAGAGGTTACGCGGCATTTCCAGCGTTTGTCCTTCCTAACTCGCTCCTAACGGTTGGGGCATTTTGGTGGGCCTATTGGCCTTTTTTAGGGACAGGGGGCTCGGCGTCCTAGTGTGGCTGCTCCTCTGTCTTTTCGATCGAAAGGAAGGCTAGGAGCTATTTTTATTTCTCGGGCGCTCTGGAGCTCTCTGGTGATCACTGATCTCCCTTCTTCCCATAGGCCATGGAAGGGACGTTACTTCTTTGTTAGTGGTCGCGGTGGGAGATACGATCCTTAGACAAGGGCTGACACTGGGCGTTCGGTGGCTTGGACCGCTGCAGATAATCCATTGATGTTTGCTCTTGTTTCGAATTTATAACTTGTGTGAAGGTTCTTTGAATATTTCGACTCTTATTCTCCTTCTTTCAGTGCTCGATCTTTGATCTTAGTCTTTGGAGAGAGATAATGTTGTAGCTCCTCGTTGACGGAATGTCCCCGTCATTCCACGCGAGCTGACAACCCGCATTCCCGGTCCGCCGAAATTAAGGTCCTCAGACGTTTCACCCGGCCGAGGCCCTTTGCCCTTCACCGCAGTGGAGTTCCTCCCATTAGGCTTACCGCGTACCACTCCTACTAGAGAAATTTGTCTGGGCTGGGGTAATCGTCCTGCTTCCTCAAGTGCAAAACTGAAAATCAGCTCCACCCGAGGAAGACTACCTAAGCCATTAAGGGTTCGGGAATCGGCGGCCTCCGACTCTCTTGCTCGAAAGCCGGCTGGCACTTCGCCGCCACGGGGCCGAGGTTCCCGCGATCACAGCTCTCCGCCCCTTCTGCTTCCGGGCCACAAAGGCAAAGAGTATCTCGATGGAGCTGCCGAAAGCAACCGTCATGTTATGCCTTGGCTACCACTGAATCCGCCTGAGAGTGCTAGGCCACCTCGAAGGGTGAACGAAATAAGGGGAAAATCTAGAATCAAAAGTTGGCAAAGATGAGGATTCTGGCTCCCTCACGTCAATCACCCCGCGGGCGGGAAAACCAGCCCGTCTAAGGACTCTGACCTTGGGAGGTCGAAGCTAATCGCCTCGATGAGGCTTTCTGCCCCTATCCCTTCTCAAGGCTGCTCTGCAAGTCCCTAGTTTCGATAGTGTCTGCTTTTGGGCCGATCTGATGTTAACTTCATGTTTCATAAAAGTGCAGCCACTATTTGATGGCCAAATGGCGAGGCCAAACTAAAATGAAAAGCACAAAACGCCTGATGAGAAGGGCGTGGCTTTCTTTCTTCTAATGATCAGTCGTAGAACACATAACAATCACAGAACTACGTATCGCCAGAGGATCAAGAGAGAGGTGTGAGACTTAAACTTATGATTTGAAGCACATCGCCGCCGTGTTAAGAGAAAGCAGAGCATGAAATTAGCTTCTGGCGTGGCAAAGAAGGTGAGCTGTAAGGTCCGGAGCCCATGCATACCAATGATCCGACGAGATCCAGGACGGGCTGCAGCCTCCACAGACTTAGCCTAAACTGCGCAGAGGATGAGCTCATCATAACCCCGGCGAGAGTCAAAGTGAGTCCAAGAGGACAAGCGTGCGCCAATACATGACCAGGTGATAAAGTAGCGCAATAACCGGTCAGCAGCTTTCCGAGAGGCGGAGCAAATACAGATCGAGTCACTGAGTTTCAGCCGCATAAATTCGAACGAGCTACTGAATAAGAGGTCGAGGATTGCTGGATCTTCACCAAAGAACATCCTTGGTCATGAGGGATGATGTTATTAGCGTATCGGCGACCGCCGCGCCTGGGCCTCTCCGGGTGGCCTCGCCGCTTTTCAAATAAAGGTCAACGCTTCTACCTCCCGATTCGTTGACTTCAACTTCGATCTCCCAAGTGACGAGGATGTGCAAGAGGAGTCAGATACTATTCTCACGAATCCCGATACTCCCGCCAAGCCCATTCTCTTCGGGCTGCTCGTCCCGACGCCAGGTTTCTCAGATTCATTTCACCCCATCGATATAGACTCTTTATATTTTTCTTCGCATTACTATTTATCCGTCTGGGCCCAGATGATATGCAGCCTCTCACAAATGATTCACGATTAGATCGCCCTCAGCTCTCACCGCATAGTTTTTCAGCTTTTCTTCTCACAGAGCATTCAGCCCGAACTGAGGGTCTGCCGGGAAATTAAGTCGCCAAACTAAGTCGCTGAGGTTTACGTTAATTCGCACGAGCCGGCCCGATTCCTAGGTCAGACACTTGTATAAAAAGGCCTGGGCCAAATTGAGCGCCGTCGGCCTTTATTGACCGCTTTTGGCCCGAGTCGATTCCATTCCAGGTCGGCTGACCGGTTTTTTTGCCATAGTCGTTGTCTTCTGGGCGGCTCACCCACGCACACTTCTCAGTCGGTCAGACTTAGTCGGCGGCTTAGCGCCAATAGGCCGAGTTTGTCACTGAGCTCAGGACTACGGGCCGAAGTCACCGCGAGTCGTCACTTTAGCTCGTTCGCCCATGTGTTCTCTCGCGGAGCTTCGCCCATGTGAACCGCTAGAAGAGTCACGCAACACCGGGCAAGAGCTTCGGCCCATGTGAAATCGGAGGAAAGCCCGCCACGCGGTCAGCTGGGCGCAGCTTCGCCCATGGAACTGGGCGAAAGAGTCACACGCAATACGGCAGCTCGTCTATGTGGTGGGGCCGCCGGAGTGAGCTCACAATGCGAATAGTTAGCGAGTCGCCCATGTGAATCGCGAAGAAATGCAGCGCACGCAGCTCGGGCCCGCGAAATGCCGGCGGTTTCGCCACGCGAATAGCTATGAGTCATTCATGCGGAACGCCAGAAGATAGCTCGCGTCATCGCGCATCAGCCGCAGAGCTCGTCTAAGGGAAATATCGGGCCCGCTGGGCCGAGTCATCAACCGAAGATGGCTCAGCCGCGCGACTGCGCGAGCAGATGAGCTGGCCGTGAGTGAGCCATCGGCCCGCGCTGTGGGCCTCACGGGCGTCACTGAGCGCAATGTGCTCGAGCCGGTCCGACTCCCGGCGCGCGCGCCTGTGCAGCAGATGGAGCCCGGGCCGAGTGAGCCATCGGGCTCCTGCCGGCCTGTGGCGTCCCACCCGAGTGGCGATGTGAGCCGAGTGTAAAACAAAACGAAATGTCCGACCCGAGGCAAGCCGTGGCCCGTGCAGAGATGCCCGTCTGGGAGGAGCCACCGGGCCCCGAAGACCGTGGCCTTCGTAGCTGCCCAAATGAGTGGCGATGTACCGAGCGCGGCAACAATGTAGCTCGAAAGCCGGGTTCGACTTCGAGGCGCTGGATCAGGCAGAACAGTCACACGTACTCGCTGATGGCGCCAAATTTTATGGCAACGCTGCCAAAATGATCCCAAGACACCAGTACTTGAGTCGAAAGTCATCCATTTTAGTCCATTTTTCCGACTATTTGATTGTAAAAGATTGATTATGCGTAATATGGAATAATTCAACTAAACTGGTGAGGCAAACAAGTGAATTCAAGAGAAAGAGGAATTTTTGGTAAAATGGCAAAGGTGGATGAGCGCACGTAGATAATCGGCCGGCAGGCAGCAGGAAAAGCGTAAAGACAAGGATGGCGACCGGCGTCGTAGTTTTCAACAATCAATGATATCGTGTTAAAGAAGAAAGTCGTCAAAATGAAGTTAATTGAAAACAAACGAAATGTGGGCGGAAAGAAACCTGCAAGGCAGCCTGGCTAAACCGTGAACTTCGATGAAGAAGATATATGGCCACGCGAGATCTGACAATACATATCACCTGACTAGGAAGCAAACGCGACATCACAGCGGTAAAGGAAAAGAAGATGAGAGAGGGTCACGAAGATCACCAGAAGATACTGGTCGCGGCGACACTGGTGGTTCACCCGGCAACAATTCCATAAGGAGTTCTTTTTTTTTTTTATTATCACCTGGTCGTCGCCACATCAACTCGCGGACTGGCGTGACACGACATCGCCGTGAGGTCGCTGATACACCAAAAGCAACCGCTTGAAGCCCGTGAGACATGTTGATGTCGCTGATAAGAGATTGATGTCGCTGGCATAAGACGTGTCAATGAAGTTGCAGCTCCTTTAAGTCATGTCGACATGGATGCCCACACATCGAACCATCGCCGAAGTCAAAGACATGAGTTTCGAATGTCATGATATGGATCAAGGTCGACATCAGAACGGAACAGCCAGAAACCCGCAGAGTATAGCGATGTCGTGATTAAAGATCATGCCTCAACGATAAGAAGACACCACTTCGTAAAGTCAGATATATGATGTCGCAATATGGATTCGAGGTCGCGACCCGAATATAATGTCACCCACTTGTAAATCCACCAAAGAATGCATCGAATCAGGCCCAACCAAGAAACCCTATAAATACAAATACCCGTACAAGAAAACAATGCCCGGCGCCACAGCGCCAATCAAGATCCTGGCACCAAGGTCAGATTTTTCTTTTTCTTTATTTTCTTTCGCTTCGGTCGATACTGACATCCTTCTTTATTTAATTTATTGATCCGACGTTATCGCCGGCGTGGCTCAACGCAGTAATTCCATCTCTTTCAACACACCCAGAATTAACAGTTCGCACAAATTTCTGAATTCAATTTTTTCATTAATTAATGTTCATGATCGTGAGAATTGCTATGTAAAATATGCAATTCAAGACCGAGAAACCCACCCATATTATGAATGCTATAACGTAATTAATCTCTCCCCTGAATACCTAGCAAACAGGAATTTCACTTAATTAATTCATCTGCCATAATGAATGTTTTGATCCCATATCGCTTATACCCGCTAAGATTGTTTAATGTCTAATAATGAGGTCCCCTGTTACTGAGAGTAATAATTCCAGAGTTATGAACATTTCTTTGAAGGTATATTAACCTCGCTTATTGTGAGATCTAATGAGCTTTGTAAGCTTTCATTTCTAGATAAATTGTCACTGAAATCAAGAATGAGTTGATTGAGTTATCATCAATTTAAACAAGCAAGAGTTCACTCAACTGGACAGCAGCCACTTCAATAGCCTAGATCTAAACTGCAAGAGAGGGGTGATCTGGTCTTTCTAATTTAGAGGAAGAGTAACCAGAAGTCAGATATCCTCGTTTGACCGATAACTTTGGGAGCTTAAGGTTTACAAATCTACAATGGGTATGAAGTATTGCAAAAGAAAAACACCCGCATCAAGGAAATCCCTATTAAAAGTAGTCATCTAATTCTGCCTTCGAAAGAATCAGAAAATTAGACTGCGAACCGCTGGAGGCAGAGATCCACCAGATCACTAAACGCCTCGACGTATTTTAAACCTGAAATACACAAGCAATTTTATCAGTGTTAACTACAGGTTTTGATACTTCACAATAGCAGTGATCTTGATGTGTCCTCTAAAAGATAACTATTCAGTTTCCATTTATTTTCCTCACTATTCATTATTCTTTATTCTTTAGATTCCAAATATTTGATTTGCTCATTTTTTTCTAATACTTATATATTTTCCACTTTCTAAGCCGATCACAATGTCATGTTATAGTCCAAATAGTATAGAGCTTGAGTAGTCGTAGTTGATCTAGAATTCTGAGATCTCTGTGGATCGAGCATTCGGACTTATATCCATTTTATTACTTGTCGAATTGCAAATTAAGTGTGTGATATTGTGCCAAAACCAAATTGAAAATGATAATTCTAGAGATTTGTGGTTTATATAATAGAAAGTCAACAAGTTTTATGAAAGCCGTTGCCGGGATTAGACAATAGTCCTTTGCACAAGTGTCACAAATTTGTATATGTCTTTTGGTCTTTACAAGTTTATGGCGCCGTTGTCGGGGATTAGTTAATAGTCCTTTGGTAATAGTGTCATAATTTTGTACATGTGTTTTGGTCCGATCAACAATACCCTAGTTGTTTTCAACATGTTAGGGTATTATGTCGGCATAAATTGAAATTTTTGTAAAGTAACTGCGGAAATATAGAGATTTATAAAACCCGGAAATTTGACCAGTTATAAAGGCAAACCGCACTTTGTCCAAAAGGGACATCAAAGACATGGATTGGCGAAATTAGAGGCCAAAATACAATTTTATAAAATTGGAATACAAATAGTTAAAAGTGAATGGCTAGAATGCTAAATAACATAAACCTTAATTATAAAGAGATATGGGGAGACCAAAAATGCATTTTTGGTCTCCAAACAAGGTAGCTTACGGGAAGGAGAGGAAGAGGGAGGAGAAGAAGAGGAAAGAGAAGAAGAGGAAGAAGGAGATCAAGCCAAGGTATGGATGCTTGACTTTGTATGAATTTTGTATGCAATTCCTAAGTTTTATGAAGGTCCATGCACTTGTATGGCTAGGAGCTTGCCCCAAATCCTACGGGTTGCTAGGGATTACATCCTAACCAAAGTTTTTTGAAAGTAGGTTGCTAAATTCTAAATGGCACAAGATTGGTATGAAATCCTCATTTCCTGAGGAGGGATTCATGGTAATTGCGGTTGTGGTTTTACAACAAACCCTAAGTAACCTTTATAATTGGTTTATGTATGGGTTATAACCCATAATATAGTTGTTTTGGGAGGAATTCATGATAGGTTTTTGATCTATGGATGAAAGTGTATGAAAAAGGGGAGAAAATACACATTCTGGGCATTTTCGGGTGAAGTGTACCGGTACACCTTGAGACTGTACCGGTACACTTGTCTCTCGTCATTTAAGCCAATGTGTACCGGTACACGTTAGAGTGTGTACCCCACACTCTGCTCTAGTTTTCCTATTTCAACCCGTCAGATTTTCTCGTTTATAACTTACTCATTTCTTATCTGATTTGAGTGATTCAAGTGTCCAATTAAAATAAACTTCAAGGAAAATCAAACATCAAGAAATAGGCATAGTCAAATTCTGATTCTAGGTGGCCCAAAAATTCACTCAAAGTGAGGCCATATGCAAGCCAATTCCTGCATCAGTCTTGAACATAGAGTAGTCCGGGTTGTTTCGGACGTAACTTGAGTTTCGGTGCTCCGAATTGGGTGATTCCAGTTGGAATAGAACCCTTAGCACCTTAGATTTAAATGAGTACAAATAGATAGTGCCAAATAGGAAGTTAAGATCCCAGAAAAGTGAGTATTTCAAACTGTCACTCGGGTAAAATCTGTAAAATGACTAGTTGGCATGAAAATGCCATAACTTTAGTTTGGATGATCCGATTGGATTGATTCCAATTCCTGCAAAGTAGGATTCATAAGAATAAGAATACATGAATAAGGTGTGATTACATATGCATCATACTTTACCAGTATATGAAATACGATCTGTCATGAACACATAATGGGGCTAAGAATGCCTTATTATAAAATAGTAAGTTACTGAACTCATATAATTATAAAAATGCCTAAGACCAGTTATTAAATGACACGGCACTCCTGTTCTGATTAGTACTTCTAAGATTCGTTAGTGTCTAAAGACTTCTGATTAGTACTTCGCATTCCCGTTAGTGCTCAGCACTTCGATTAGTACTTTGGTACTCCCGATTAGTGCTAATGACTTTGTTCTGATTAAGTACTCGCACTCATATGCTACGACACTCCCTGGCCCGGGGCTATGCTACTTAACCCCGCTCGATTAGTGCTACGACACTCGCTCGCATCCGCAACTGTTAGTGCTACGACACTCGCCCCGATTAGTGCTATGGCACCTGCTCACACTCGAAATCCTCGCTTTGTGCTACGGCACTGCATCAGATAGTATCTTCGGATACTTAACAGGCTGGTCTTTACAATTTTATTAGGTGACTGGTCTCGGGGTATTCCCATAATTATATGATAATAACTCGAATAATGAATAAGAGGAAATGAAGGTGACGCTCGATCCGTAATACCTAATGGGTATTTCTGATCAAGAATTGTAAATGTATAGTTTTTGAATATGTAATGGACTCAAGATCGTATATGTGTGACATCGTAAACACCACTACAAGTGGTAGTTTTATTTCGGGACTTTCGTATATGATGTTGATATATTATAAGACTCGATATACCAATGTCTAATTGCTGTAAAGAGTCCCAAGATATGTTCTCGTCCCGAAACCGTTCGGATCCTCCAATCGCCTGGGCCGAATCCGGGCGTGACAAGTCGCATCGCAGCCCAGGTTTAGGTGTTTCGAAAGAGTCTATGATTTCCGATGCACCTACATAGAATGTGCCGCCTACGCGATGTTTCGTTCTCATATTGGTCTAGAATGGATCCACCTTAGGAAGCTTTTGATGAAATAAAATGGAAAGCGCCAATCCGGATCTTACCCGTTTTCGGTCCGTCCGAGTCAACGATGAATGAAAATGCTTCAACTGAAGCATTGGTAAAAGTCTCTCAGGATATGGCAAGGGTCTTAGATCGACTCACCGCCCCGCAAGCTCCGAGTGATGCAATACGAAAGCATGGAGTGGAAGAATTCCATGGTACAAGTATGGAAGAATCCGATAAAGCCGAAGGCTTTGGGCTCAAAACTTGAAAGGGTTTTAGATGAAACGAAATGTCCAAGTGACCAAAAGGTCACATGTAAGTGCTTCATTGCCGCAAGGTGCAGGATTGGTGGAAGCTTGTTTTGAGAAATCCACTAATCCCAGATCCAAGAGCATGGGACTACTACCGAGTTTAATGGCATGTCAACGATGATTACAAGGAATCAAAATGGAAGAAATTCTCGACTCTAAGACAAAGGGAAAATGACGCGGTCTAATATGAGAGCACCAACATTTCGCAAATATGCACCTAACTGCCTTAGGGAAAATTCATATGGACAACTTGAGGAGGGCCTACATGAGTCTATCAAAAGGTACCCACGGTCAGCATTACAGATCCGTCAATTTTTATCACCGGTGCAAGCGGCTATAAAATTGAGAAATCAAATGAAGAGTCAAAAAAGAAAGAAAGAGAAAAGTTCAAGAGGGGTTCCTCTTCGAGGAAAAGACCTAGAGAGTCACAAGTTGATTCAGTATGAGGTCCAGCTACAAGGGGTAGGAGACAAGGACCTACCATGACACAAAGTCTCTACGAGGCATCTCAACCGACAAGAGGAAAAGCAATGTGATGCTCACATTGCCAATTAATACCGTGGGTATTTGCATCGGTAATCGGGGCTGTTTCCGGCGTGGGAGCACGGATCATATGATAGCCAACTGCCCGCGAGGATTGGGAAGTTCTAGAAATCCTCAAGGAAGTGGTAGAGAAGGATCAAATGTACCTACGCACCTCGTAGCTCCGGCAGAGGACCTAAGTGGCTCGCAAGGTAGAGGTAATGCTTCGCAGACCTGAATCGTCCCGCACATGCCCCGAAGATGAGCTTATGCGATGAGAGTCGTGAAGATCCCCGAACATACCGTTATTGTCGGGTACATTCACTCTTTGATGCGTTGATTCAGAGTGCTTTAATCGATCCGGGCTCCCACGAGATTCATATATATGCATGGAACAAATGAGCGAGCAACCACTCCGCAAGAGAATAAGTAGGATTATGACTTGCTTGTTACAAGTCCTCTGGGGCACAGTGCTAGAGTCAACCGTGAGTATAAGAATTGTCCCTTAATGGTCCATGATAGGGAATTCTCGTTGATCTAATTGCTTACTTTTCATGAGTTCGACCGATCTGGAAACGGATCGGTTATCCAAACATCGGGCCATAGTCGACCGTGATAAGAAAATAGTCTCGCTTTAAAATGTCCTGACCTGTCAAGTAATCCATACAGGTATCCGATCTTAAATCAGGCACCGAAAATTTTGTGCTCGCCTATGAAAAACCCCGACGCTCGAGAAAGGGTTAGAATCCTTTTGGCTTTGATTCTTTACCCAAAAGAGAGCAAGTAAATTTAGAAAATATTCATGTGATTAGGGAGTTCTCTGATGTGTTTCTCGAAGAGTTACCGAGTACCACCTGAACGAGAAGTAGATCTCTATTGAAGTCAGACAGTGGAACGACTCTATTTCGAGGACACCTTACCGGTCGGTCTAACTGAATCGAAGAGTCAAGACTCAACTAAGAGCTTACTGGATAAGGGTTTCATCCTACCTAGTGTCTCACCTTGGGGTGCGCCGGTTTTATTTGTTAAGAAGAAAGATGGCACTCTTCTCTGATGTGCATTGACTACCGCAAATAAACAAAGTGCAATGCTTAAGAATAAGTACCGTCACAAGAATAGAAGATTTGTTTGATCAATCAGAGATGTCTTCTCAAGATAGACTTGGCGATCGGGATATTATCAACCCGGCAAAGAGGTTGATGTCCCGAAACATCTTTCTCGTAACCCGTTATGGCCACTATGAGTTTTTGGTCATGCCATTTGGGCCGACTAATGCCCGGCTCTATGGACTTGATGAATAAGGTTTTTCACCCTATTTGGATCAATTTGTTGTGGTTTTCATTGATGACATCCTGGTGTATTCTCAAGATGTATAAGAACATGAACACCATTTGAGGATAGTAATGCAAACTTTGAGAGAGAATAAGTTGTTTGCAAAGTTAAGTAAATGTGACTTTTGGCTTAAGGAAGTGTCATTCCAGTTATATCAGACCGTTAAGGTGTATTAAAGTGGACCCAAAGGAAAATCAAGCAATCAGGAATTGGCAACCTCCTCGAAATGTAACAGAAGAGAAGTTTCGGGCTTAGTGCTATTATCTGAGATTTGTACAAGGATTTTCACTATAGCATCCTCACTTACCAAATTATCCTAAGGGAGGAAGTTTGAGTGGATGATAAGTGTCAATCCAGCTTTGAAAGATTAAAGGAAATATCGATTGAAGCACTGTTGATTCAAATTTCTACGTAGGGATTACACAAGATACATGGATGCTTCGAGGATAGGTTTGGGATGCGATTGGATGCAGTGGATGGGAAAGTGGGTGGCTTATGCCTGTGCGATGAGCAAAACTATCCCACACACGATTCGGAGTTAGCGCCTGTAAAGTGTTCGGCGAAAATTTTGGCGATTAATTATTTATACGGAGAAAATAGAATTTTCACCGATCATAAGAGTCCGAAATATTTGCTAACTCAAAAAGATTTGAACTTGAGGTAACGTCTGGTTGGAATTATTGAAAGACTATGATCAGATAATTGATTACCACCGAAAAGCAAATGTAGTGGCGTATGCCTTGAGTAGGAAACATTCAAGCTCCGACCTTGAAATATTATGATTGGAGGCTTACACCCGATGGAGCCTTGTTAGCTCGAGTGAATGTGATATCGGATTTAAGACAAATGATAGTGAATGCTTAGAAAACTGATGCCAAGTTACAAGAATCGCCTGGCCATCGGCACGGAGACAAGACTAATTTGCCATAGATGGAAGTGGGAGGCTTGTCAGACAAGAATGTGATTATGTGTACCGAATGATATGGAATTGAAAAAGAAAATATTAGATGAAAGCCACAATATTGTTTTCACCATGCATCCTGGAAGTAATAAAATGTACCAGGATATGAAACAGTACTACTGGTGGCGAGGGATGAAAAAGAATATTTCTGAATACGTGGCTAAGTGTCTGACGTGTCAGCAAGTAAAAGCTGAACACCAAGTGTCATCCGGTTTATTGAATCCCCTTCCCATTCCCCAATGGAAGTGGGATAACATAACTATGGATTCAGATCCCGCTTTTCCTCACCCAAAAGAAACACATGATGCAACTGCATCAGGATATCACCAAGTCTCGCTTCACTGCTCGATCCGATTGACTACTCCACGGATCGCTTGTTGACCTTTATGTGACTGAAATTGTCGACATACGCATTCCCCGTATCGATAGTGTCCCGACCACCATCCTACGACGCCAAGGTTCCAGAAAGAGCTACAAATTCGCTGGGTAATGAGATTGAATTTTAGCACTGCTTTCCATCCACAAACAGATGGACAGTCTGAAAGAGTGATTCAGGTATTAGAAGATATGCTTCGGGGCTGTGTATTAGATTTTTCGGGAAGTTGGGATAGGTACATTCCACTCATGGAATTTGCCTATAACAACAGTTATCAATCCAAAAGATTGCATAAATTTCATATGTAGAAGCTATGTATGGAAGATTTTATGTAGAACTCCTACGTGTCGACAGAGATGAACGAAAGCATAAGATTTCATTCGATCCTTTAATTAGTAAAAGATACTGAAAGAAAAAAAGTGCGATTATTCAACAAAGATTAAAAGTCGCCTGATAGATAAAGGTCTTATGCTAATTTGAAGAGAAAAGATATAGAGTAAGGGAAGCCTGAGATAAAGGTTTTTAAAAGTATCTTCGTGGAAAAAGATAATTCGCTTTTGGAAGGAAAGGGAAACTAAGTCCACGATTCATCGGGTCTCATTTAGATTTTGGAAAGAGTCGACCAAGAAGGCATCGCTTGGCACCCCTCCTGAGTTAGCCAAATTACATGATGTATTCATGTGTCTATGCCGGAGATATCGCTCGACTCCATCGTATATATTACCGCCTAAGATATACAAGTACAAGAAGATTTAACCTCTTATGAAGAGCCAAAAGCTATTCTAGATCGTGGAATAAGACGCTACTTAAACAAGCAAGTCCCACCGGTAAAAGTGTCGCAACATCACGGTATAGAATTGTTTACACAACCTGGGACCGACAATGAGGGTACAATACCCCGCCTCTTTCACTCGTGCACTTCGAGACGAAATTTTATTTTAAGGGGAGAATTGTAACACCCCGAAATAAATTCTAGTTATTTTCAACATGTTAGTATTATGTCGGCATAAATTGAAATTCCTTTGTAAAGTAATCAAGGAAATATGTAGATTTATAAAAACCCGAAATTTGACCGCTTATAAAGGCAAACCGTAATTTGTCCAAAAGGGACATCAAAGACATGGATTATGAAATTAGAGGCCAAAATACAATTTTATGAAATTGGAATACAAATAGTTAAAAGTGAATGGCTAGAATGCTAAATAACATAAACCTTAATTATAAAGAGATGTGGGGAGACCAAAAATGCATTTTTGGTCTCCAAACAAGGTAGCTTACGTGAAGGAGAGGAAGAGGGAGGAGAAGAAGAGGAAGAAGGAGATCAAGCCAAGGTATGGATGCTTGACTTTGGTATGAATTTTGTATGGAATTCTCAAGTTTTATGTGAAGGTCCATGCACTTGTATGGCTAGGAGCTCAGCCTAAACCTATGGTTGTTGGATTACATCCCCAACCAAAGTTTTCTTGAAAGTAGGGTTGCTAAAATTCTAAATGGCAAGATTGGTATGAAATCATTTGAGGAGGGATTCATGGTAATTGTGTTGTGGTTTACAACAAACCCCAAGTAAGCTTTATAATTGGTTTATGTATGGAAGAACTCCATAATATAGTTGTTTGGGAGGAATCATGATAGGTTTTTGATCTATGGATGAAAGTAAAGGAAAAGGAGAAAATACACATTCTGGCACAGAAGGTACCAGTACACTGAGACTGTACCTAAGACACTTTGCTATGGTCATTTTGGCCAATGTGTACGCAGACACGTTAGAGAGGTGTACCGGTACACCCTATTCTAGTTTTCCTATTTCGACCAATTTTTGTATTTTGGCCATAACTTACTCATTTCTTATCTGATTTGAGTTATTCAAGTGGCCAATTAAAATAGACTTCAAGGAAAATCAAACATCAAGAAATAGGGTATAATAAATTCCTCGATTCTAGGTGGCCCAAAATTCACTCAAAGTGGGGCCATATGCAAGCCAATTCTCGTGATCGGGCCTTGAACATAGAGTAGTCCCGGTTGTTTCCTGACGTAATCCCAGCTCTCGTGTTCGACCAAGTGATTCTAGTTGGAATAGAACCCTAGAACCTTAGCTTTAAATGAGTACAAAGAGATAGTGCCAACATGAAGATCCCGGAAAAGGAGATTTAAACCGTCCCTGCAAAATCGGTAAATGACTATTGGCATAAAAATGCCATAACTTTAGCTCGATGATCCGGATTGGATTGATTCCACCCTGCAAAGTAGATTCAGAAGAATAAGAATACATGAATAAGGTGTGATTACATATGCATCATACTTTACCAAGATATGAAATAATGACCACATGAAATACATAATGGGGCTTAAGAATGACTTATTATAAAATAGTGTTAACGAACTCATATAATTATAAAAATGCCTAAGACCAGCTTATTAAATGACACGGCACTTCTGTTCTGATTAGTACTTCTAAGATCCCGTTAGTGCTCCTAAGACTCGATTAGTACTGGTACTTCGATTAGTGCTAACAGACCTTGTTCCGATTAGTACTGGCATCCTCGTTATGCTATGGCACTCGCTCTGCTATGCTACTTGCATCTGCCCCGATTAGTGCTACGACACTCGTTCAGTAACTGCAATCCCGTTAGTGCTACAAGACTCCCGTCCGATTAGTGCTATGGCACTCCCCGTTTCCGTACACTGAATCCCGCTTTGTGCTACGGCACTCAGATCGTATAGTATCTTTCTGATACTTATTGTGTCATGGTCTTACAATTTTATTAGTACTGGTCCTGGTATTCCCATAATTATATGATAATAACCTCGAATAATGAATAAGAGAATGAAGGTGTATCGCTCGATCCGTAATACCTACCGGGTATTTCAATATGAGGCTCAGAACTCCTACGGGGACCCGACACAAATATAAGTCCCGTACGCATAAGTCCAAAGAGGTATATACTGGTACTTCCGCACAATGAACCTCGTAGTACCTACTTTTAGTACTTTTATATAAGAATAAGTATAAGTAATTGTATAAATCCATGAGATGAATGCATGTAATTTCCGATATCCGTTATTGTTATATGCTTATTATAACCGGTAAAGATGGTTATTATAGCTTCCCACTAAGCGTAAAGCTTAGACCCGGGTTTTTAATCCTGTAGGTACAAGAGAAGCCGTCCGAGAACTTCCGCATTCTTCGTGGCCAACACACGTAGGGGGTTCATCAATCGATTCCGCACTCGATCGAATTGTAAATGTATAGTTTTTTGAATATGGCTGGACCCAAGATCAGATATGTGTGACATCAGAAACACCACTACTTGGTAGTTTTATTTTTGGACTTTGTATGATGTTATATATTATAAGACTTGAATATACTCAATGTCTAATTAAGGTGTAAAGAGTCCCAAGATATGTTCTCGTATCCCGAAATCGGTTCGAATCCAATCGGTCGGGCTGAATCGGGCGTGACAAATGTAGCCTGAAATGGTCCGACTCGAGGCAAATAGTGGGCCTGTGCATAGTAGATGAGTCATTAATGGTGGCTCCAAACGAGAGGCGCTCCACCGAAAGTGGCGCTCCAACCAGGGCCATGTAGCCCGAAATGGTCCGACTCCCCGAGGCGCCGTGGTCTGCAAAGTAGATGAGCCCGCCACCGGTGGCGTTCCAAATTGAAGCCGCTCCAAATTCGAGCTGCCTACCGGAGTGCATGCTCCAACCGAAAGTGGCAATGTGTACCGAGTCAACTCGACTCGAGGCAAATGCGGGCCTGCGCGCAGGTGATGAGCTCATTATCACAGACAAATAAGGTAGCTCATCCATGTGAACTCGGGGCGAGCTCAAGGCGCCACTAATTTCCTGATTTTCTTGGAAAAGGTGCGAACGCCTTTAATGGGTCGATTGATGAATTTGCATGCTCAAGGCTGGTCAAGGGCTTTGACCTTCTTAAAAAATGGTGGCTTCATACTAAAGAGTTTACTTTGAATACTTGCCAGGGTGGGCGGACTGAGTCCTGTGTGAGACGGCACGGTCCTGGTGGTCTTCACTGGGATCTATTTGGAGATCCCGGCTGTCCCGCCGCTTCGCTCAGGAGTCAGGAGTTTTTCCCTAGTCTCCCCTTTATGGGAGTCATGTTATTCCCTAGCCTCGTGCTAGGAATGCATCGGAGGGCGGTACTTCCTCAAGTACGTCTCTTTGTTTTCTGCTCCTTTTCTCTCTCTCTTCTCCTTCTCCTTCTTTTTCACCTTTTCTTCTTTTTTTTTTTTTTTTTTTTCAGCACAAAATCATACCACCCCTCCTTCCTCTTTTCCTTTTCATTCGTCTTCTCCTTTCGCCTCCCTCTCCTTTCTTTTTTTTTTTTTTTTTTTTTTTAAAGGGAACCGCTTGTACTGATTGTAATTGAAGACATCACTTATTGTAACCGAATGTAATCCGACAATAGTATGACTTTATATGAGCTTCTCATTATGTCTTTTCAGATCTTACATATCTCGAACCTGCTTGAGATGTCTAACTAAATAATCACTGAACGCTCATCGATAAGGCTTTATTTAACATTACAAACCGATGTTCACCGGGTAGAAACGCTAAGATGTTCCGTGATTCCATGTACGCGTAAGATTTTCCCTTCCTCCTGTCTGAGCTCATAATCAATCCCACTGACACTGAGATATGATGTAAGGACCTTCTCGCCTAACGCTTTCCATATGCTCGTAACACTGAATATACCAAATCTCTAGTCAAGCTGACATGTTTGGGTATTTGTAAGCCTAATTTGGAATGTTTCGTGAGTTGAATGCTAAACACCTAAATGAGACTCCTGAATTACAAGAATTAAGGACAATTTGTAATCGGGTCCAAAAAGGGGGGCTTAAAGTCCTAATGTGAAAAGACTAGAGGCCAAAATACAATAAAAGGAAAGTTTATTTATAAATAGAAAGAGTTATGGGCCAAAAAGCAAATAAAGAAAACTTAAACCAAAATGGGTTTTTTTGTTTGAAGCAAACATGGCCTTAATAAATCCATGATTTAAGACCAAATCAATTTCCAAAAAGAGGGAGAACCTGGATGGAGAAGGAAGAGAAGAGAAGAAGAAGAGAAGAGAAGAGGAGAGCCAAGCCAAAAGAGGTATGCAAACTAACTTCGCTATGGATCAAGAGATTATGTATGAATTGCCATGCTTTAGTTTATCATAGTTTGTCCCCAAACATGGGGTTTTGCTAGGTTTCATCTTAACCCAAAATGATGGCAAGTAAGGTGGGTAAACCCATATGGCACAAGAAGCTCAAGTGAAACTTTCGAGGATGAATTCATGCATAATTGTAAGAGTGAATTGAATTGTGGTTTAGAATAAACTTCTAATAAATCCTTGAGCTTCGATTCAGATGAAGTTATAACCCATATCAGAATGGGTTTCAAGTAATTCATGATAAGTCTTTGAACTAAGATAGTATCAAGGAGGAATTGAATAGAAAGTTAGATTCCACAGAATTAGAAATGGTTTTGATGTGTGTTTGAAGTGTAGAGTTGATTGGATATCAAAACATGGAAAATAGGTGAAAACACACATTTCCCGGCAATGGTGACTTTGTACTGGGTACAAGTTGAGCTTGTACCGGTACACTGGTTCGGGTCATTTAGGGTCAGTTGTACTCTAAGACAACTTTGAGCTTGTAAATTTATTAACCTGTTCCGGTTTTCCTGTTTCGACCAGTTTTCGTATTTTGGCCATAACTTGCTCATTTCTTATCCGATTTGAGTGATTCAAGTGGCCACTTAAAATAGACTTCAAGAAGAACAAACCATATTTAATGGGCATTCCAAAGTCCGACTCTAGATAGCCCAAAATTCACTCAAAGTGGACCATGTGCAAGCCAAATTCTGGTTCCAGCCTTTGAACATAGAGAAGTCCGGATGTTTTTAATGGCTCAGTTCAAAAGTTCGAATTAAAAGATTCCAGTTGGAATAGAACCCTAGTAATCTTAAATTTAAAGGAATACAAAGATCTAGTGTCAAATATCGAGACAAGGCACTGAAATAAATATTTCAAACCTGGTCTCTGTGAAAAATTCCAGAAACCGACCTAGCTGGCAAGGAAATGCCATAACTCAGGGCTCGACGATCCGATTGGATTGATTCCAATTCCCGGGTAAAGTAGGATTCATAGGAAGAATAAGAATACATGAATAAGGTGTGATTACATGCTCATCATAATCTACCAAGATATGGAATAATGACCGTCATGAACGCATAATAAGCAATAATGTCCTATTATAAGATAGTAAGTTACTGACCTCATATAATTGTAAAACCACCTAAGACCAGTTATTAAAACGCACACAACACTACCATCCTGAATAGTACTCGTACTCCCCGCCACTGGCCCTAAGACTCGACTAAGACGGTACTCCCGACAGTCTCGCACTCCCGACTAGCACTTCGTACTCTCGACAGGTGCTCCAAGACCCTGATTAGTACTTCTAAGAGATTTTCGACAAGGTTCGACACTCCCGATTAGTACTGGCACTGATTAGTGCTACTAAGACTCCCGTCCCGTTATGCTACAGACTTATCCCGACTAGCTACGACACTCTGCATCGTATAGTATCTTCGGTACTTATTGTGTTGTGTCCTAATCACCTGCAAGATATCGGGGTCTAGGAAGTCAAACAATTATATGATAAGACTCTGAATGTGAGATCAAGAATAAAGATCCGAATGCACTCCTCAGACTGCTCCGTAGTACCTACCTGCTACTCCTTCGCCTTTGATTAAGTTCCTGTAGGCACCTGTCGGCACCCCCAGATCCGAAAATGTTCCGTAGCACCTACTCGGTACCCCGTATTTAATTAAGTTCCGTTCGCCTCGACATTTAGTCTCCTAGCACTCACGCACTCGTCTCATTTAACTCCCGTCGACAAGTTCCTCGACTGATAGTTCCTGAAATTCTAAGGGTAAATTTCGTATTTGAATAAGTCCCGTAGTACCTAATGGGTACTTATGTATCCTCGAATAAGTCCCGACCATAAGTTCCGTAGTATCTACGGTACCTCGTATATGAGTAAGTTCTGGCTCAGATTCGAATAAGTCCCAGAGTACCGGTACTCTGTCAGAGGTTATGTAGTACCTACGGTACGCAAGATCTCGAATAAGTTCCGCTTTCGATTAACTCCCCGTGATCCGAAAATGTTCAGAGTACCTACTGTACCCTGCATTTGATTAAGTTCCGTCATGTCTCTCGATGAAGTTCCGTAGTACCTGCGGGTACTCCCAGATTCGAATAAGTTCCGCCCGACTAAGTCCTCGTCTCGTTAAGTTCAGAAACCTACGGTACTTCATTCGATTAAGTTCCTCGTAGTACCTATAGGTACTCTCGCTTTCATCAAGTTCAGAAGCACTCTGGGGGTACTCTTGTATCCGATGATCCGATAAGCCTGGGAGCACCTACTGCAGCCCCGCATTCGATTAAGTTCTCAGAGTACCTACTTCGTACTCCCGTGATCTAATAACTTCTCAGACTGATAACTCCTATATCCGATTAGTCCTCAGATCCTGATAAGTCCCAGACTGAATAAGTCCCGTAGTACCCACGGTACCCCCGCATCCGTGTCCTGTATCCGGGAATATGTCCCTGTCTCTCGATCTAGTCTCTGTGAGGGCACCTACGGTACTCCTCGCATCCGAGTGTCTCATTCAGATCCGATTAAGCCCGTAGCACCTACTTCGGCACTCTCAGATTTGATTAAGTTCCAGAAGACTCACTCGTACCTTGTATCGCAAATAAGTACAAATTCGTAGTACCCACGAAAGTACTCGCATCCGTAAGATAAGTATAAGTCCGCTGGTACCCACGAGTACCTCCTCGTATAAGGAATCGTCGAGTACCCACGGTGCAATTTTCAGACAAAGAAAATGTCTCCTGTAGTACCTACAGGTACTTCTGTATCCGAAATACAAGAATAAGTTCTGTCATACCAATATAAGATCCATAAGATAAGAATAAGTCCCAGATACAACACAAGTCTCAGAATACCAAGACATCGCCCGTAATCTCGTGATACCCACTGTACCTCTCGAACAAGTGTAAACTTCGTAGTATAAGTTAAAGTGTAAGTCCTGTATAAGAATAAGTTCCAGAATCTCTACGAGTCCCGACAAACATAAGCCTGTATGAGCTTAAGTACTCAGATAAGTCCATGTTATGGAATGCATGAAATTTATGATATCTCATGGTTATACACTTATTATAATTGTGTATATGCATGTGCACTGTGATAAGTTATAAGATATAGTTTCCCACTAAGCTGCAGTTTAGCACGGGTTTTAATCCATGGTATACAGAGAATATCTCAAGACTTCAGATACCGCCTAGCTGCCAACACACTTCGTAAGGGTTCACTAAGCATGTAGGTTCCAGGCTCACGCAGAATGTAAAGTACGCTTTTGTATTTGTAAATGGACTCGGGTGATATGTGTATAGATTTTGATGGACACCACTCGTGGTAGTTCTTTGATTTTGTTATAAGATGTGCGCCATAACTCCACAAAGCATTTACTTTTAAAAAATAAAAATTCAGGCCAAGAGTCTCTGGGCCCCGAGTCTCGTGTCCCGCAAACCGGTTCGGATCCTCCAATCGGGTCGGTCCGGGATTCGGGGCGTGACAGCGCCGGGTTCTTCCTTGCTGGCAGGAGTTTCTTTAAGACTAAATCACCCGGCACGTAGTTTCTAGGTTTGACTTTTGATCAGAGCACTACGCCTTCCCTCGATACCCTCCGTGGCGCTTTTGTACTTGCTCGCGCTTTCATCTAGAGATCTAAGTTTAGACGAAGGTCACTGCATTAGGTTCAATCGGGATGCTAACTCGCCGAGGAGACTTTATTCGACCTCAACGGGCTAATGTCATACAAAAGCTGTGGCAAATTCAGTTTCTGTCATTGACTGTGGTCATCCTCAGAGGGCCCATAGTACTCCTGGAGGCATTCTACCCAGCTTTCCTTTGCGGTCTTCCAATTTGGTCTTCAAGGCGGCTTTAAGGGTTCCGATAAGGATTCTGGCCCGTCCATTGATCAAATGAGATGAGTAATAATTTTATCTCCTGGAAAGCCTCACACGTAAATCTCGACTCAAGGTCATTTAACTGTTTTCCGTTGTCCGATGTACTGTGGCTCTGAATACCAAACCCGCATATCATGGCTCGCCACACAAAATTGCATATCTTCCGCTCTCGTAATTGTGGCGGCTCTGGCCTCGCCCACTCCTAGCAAGCACCCACGGCGACGACAGTGAATTTACACTCCGACCACAATGGGTGTGGGTCCCAAGATGTCCAAACCCCACTCGTGGAAGGGCCAGTGGGCCTGTGGATCGACGTTAAGGGTCTCGACGGGCATGGAGATCTTAGCGTGCTCCCGGGCAGACTCGCATTTCTTGACTAGGGTCGGCCGCATCTCATCAGCCGTTAGGGCACTCGCCTTAAGACTTTCCCCCCGCAATGCTCGAGCCCGATACATGATTCCTCGCATATGCCCCTCGCGCACTTCCTCTCAAGACGCATCGGTGTCTTCCCGCGATGCATTTAAGGAAAGGTGTAAGAATCCTCGCTTGTAAGGCTTCCCTCAGGATTAGTAAACCCGGCGCACTCGCCTTATTTTAGCCGCTTCTTTCGTCGTCTGCAGCTTCCGCTTCATAATATAATCCCATACGGCTCCATCCAAGTCGGTTGGGACCCGACCTGGGCAACTACCTCACCATAGAGATCGGGACAGGTTCCGCCAGTATTCGACAGTCGACTCGAGGTCTTCCGAGGTCGTGGCTACCATTAAGGCATCTACGGAGTTCTCTGGCCTGTGGACATGTCAATTCGAATCCACCACGAATTTTTTTAATATGTCACGAACCTTCAAGGTATAAAATCATCCTTTCACTTTCGCCTCAAGTATCTTCTATTTCCATGTCCGACCACCCGCCTAGGAGTCACCGTGAGACCTCCGGGTCGGTCGACGCCTAATGCATCGGGGTGAGGTTGAGGCTCGCTATGACGGCCTCATACTCTAGCTGTCAAAGTATGAAACCCAACCAGTGCGTACTCAATGTCTATTCCTTCTAGGGAAGTTAGGATAAGATCTGCTCCGCTTCCTTGTACATTTGAGGCTCCATCTACAAAGAGTTTTCAAATTAGGAGGTCGTCCCTTTCGTGAGTGGTTTGAGCAAGTTCGCCGGGTGAATTTTATGACGGTTACTAGACTCCGTCCTTTTATCGCAAAGGCTTAGACCGATATCGAACTCGCCAATATGGCCCACTTCATCGCCCCTTCCGTGAGACTCTCGTTTATGCAATACTTGCTTCATTGGATATTATGTTGGGACTTCTATGGTATGAGCCTGGAAATAGGGGCGGAGCTTCCGAGCTGCGGTTACCGCCGCATAATTTTTCCATCCTTAAGTACCTCTCCTCCGCTCCTCTCAAAGCTCAGCTGCAATAGTAAACCGGGTGGGCCGCACTCCGTTTTGTCTCCGACGAGTACCGTTACCGGCCGAGAAGTCCGATACGCGCTAAGTAGAGGAGGAGTTCCCTTCACAGGACTTACCAGAACGGTGGAGAACTCAGTATATTTTTAATGTCGTGAATGCTTCTTCACACTTTCAGATCCCATTGGAAGGCCTTCTTCGTGGATCTCAAGAAAGGTCAACTTATCACTTGCTTGATAATGAATCCGCTTAAAGCCGCAATCCTCCCCGCCGCGCATTTCCTTTATAATGTAAGGTGACGGTATGTCGAAAGAATCGTACTTTATCTTGTCCGGGTTTGCCTCAATTCCCTGGTTTACTATGAACCTGTGAATTTTCCTACGACACGTCGAAGGCAATAATTTACCGGATTTAGCTTCATGTCAGAATCCTTAGGATTTGAAACGCTTCGGGTGAGACGGGCGGCGAAGGCCTACTGTGGTGGATTTTACCAAGATGTCGCCTATGTAAATTTCCATTGTTGTGCCTATTCGCTTCGAACATTCGGCCCACTAACCTCTCGATAGTGGCTCCCGTGATTCTTGAACCGAATGGCATCACGTGGATAAATAATAGTTCCTCAGGCCGTGATGAATGAGGTCTTTTCGGGTCTTCCGGGTCCATGCTGATCCGTTGTAATCCTGGTATACGCCCATGAAACTCGAGGTTCAAGGGTCGTCAGAAGGCCCACAATGAGGTCGATCTCGCAAAAGGAAGCCATTCCCAGCACGCTTTATTTATGTCTCGTGGAAGTCGATACAAGAGTCGCCACTTTCCATTTTCGCTTTTGACGAGTACGACGCTAGCCAACCACTCGTGATATCTGACCTCCCACGCCTCCCGCTCGAGGAGTTTGCCATCTCCCCGTTGATGGCTTTATCTTTCGACTAAGCTCCTTCGCCATGGACGGCGAAAGAAGTGGTCACTCTACGAGTGATTAATATCAGAAGACGCTTCCTCCCATATCTCGCCCCGGCTTCTATAAGACGCTCTGCTCGCCTCAAAATCGAGTAAGGAGGCTTTTGAGGTCTTCCGCTAGCTGAGCCGATATATAGCGTAGATGTTCTAGGTCGCCAGCCCACGATACGTGGTTCTAGCTCTTTCTGGTGGCTCTGGTCGGGCGAAAGCACTGTCACGCATGTCAAGCTCGCCCACATCCATGTTGTCGACCGCTTCTCGCTTCATAGAGGCCGTAGCATTCTCGCACCCAAGATCTCTCCTACCATCCCTACTCCGTATGGTTCGAATTTGATTATCATGTGGTGGCGCGGAGGGGATGGTTTTATCATGCTAAGAGGTCTTCTTAACAACATGTTATGTCGGGAATGGGCGCCTACACAAGAAATCTTATCGCTGTCGCCGCCGGGCAAGGGGCTCTCCCAGGTGAGCACCAAAGTGGGATGAGCCCAAAGGTAACACCTTTCCCGTAAAATCCCCGCATACGCAGGTCGACGGCCCGCTTTTTCTCTCCCAATGCCCACGACAAAAGTGTCGACGCTACATGATGTCACGAATCGGGCTGCTGTCAATTAGAACCCGATGAACTCCGCTTTGTTGGCCACACTGGGCGCAAACTACCAGCCGGCCGTCATGGGGTGTCGCATCCCCTCCGCATCCGAGTCGAGATCAGGATGGACGTGGTCGAGTCACGGCGCTTGACACCGCCAGATTCCCCTATTTCCTTGTCCTGATGTCGCGCAGATGGGCCTTCCGAGTTAAACTGAGACTCCCTCCTCCTCCGCGAATCCTCCGAGATCGCATGGATTTCTCCAAGGGGTTGATGGTGCTGAGTCGCCGTCCCGCCGCGGTTGTCGAGTCAGCCCGGGTTCGGTTTGATTGGGGCCCGATTCTAGCCCCGACCTCCGAGATATGAAACGCCGGAGGTATTCGCGCCGTATTAAGTACTTTATTTCTCTCTTTAGATGTATACAAGAAATCAGGCGATGTCCATAGTCCCTATGGAACTCGCAGAATACTCGAGTCAGCCGTGGCGGATCCGGACATTTCATTTGAGTCACACCAAGAACCGGCTCGCTTCGCACTTCACGTAGAACCCGGTGGATACCGGTGTCGCTAGGGGAGAACCACCGGCGCGAATAACGCCATCGCCTTCGAATTATGGACCCACGATCCCTCGAGGTTTTATGCCTGGGGGATCGCTTCTTCATCTTTCTTCGGGATGCTCGAATGCTTTGTCATTCGGGGCTCTGGGCCTCGCCGCTTATCCAGACCCACTCTTCTCTTTTGTGAAGCAGAGCTCTCCTTCTTAGATATGAGGGCTTCTTCGCCGTTTATATACTTCTCTGCCTTCGCGAGCACCTCAACCATGCTTGCTTGAGGGTTGTTCGAGATGGAAAACATCAGATCCTTCGACTGCACTCCTAACCCAAAGAATGAAAGCAAGGATTGCGAATTTTTCATCTGGGTATGTCTATCTCAGTGGACTCACACCCGCACGTAGGATTTCAGACTTTCCTGTGAG
Source organism: Tetrastigma voinierianum (assembly GCA_016808115.1). Lineage (NCBI taxonomy): Eukaryota > Viridiplantae > Streptophyta > Magnoliopsida > Vitales > Vitaceae > Tetrastigma > Tetrastigma voinierianum. The sequence goes on from JAEQBH010003034.1 coordinate 368,352, forward strand.
CCTTGCTTGACGGTCAATAGATGGTAACTCGGTTTTCTGTACATCTTGGATCCGATGAAGTGGGAGACGAACGCAATGGATAGTTCTCTGAATGAGGAGATTGATGAAGGTGGAATTCTATTAAACCAAAGCCGTGTATCGGGCCTTTTAGTGTGGTAACGAAAAGCCCCCAGACGCATGTGGTCCCGATATCCATGTGTAACCCATTTGATTTTTGTAAGTATTGAGGTGGTCGTGAATGGATCTTTTTGATTCCATCGAATGCTTCCACTTGTGACATTCTGAATTTCGCTGGAAGGGGTAGCGTAGCACCTCGGCGGTGAAGGGTGATTCGGGCCATTGTACTAAGGTGTCCATGGTCCGCGCGTCCTTAACCACCTCCTTCACACGGCTTAGCTCTTGTTGGAGACTCCTAAACCTCTGCTCCCATGATTGCTCTCCTACTCCTGGTTGAGGGTGATGTAGTTCTTCATTCTCGACATGTCCTCCAAGCATTGCTCTGTTTCCCTCTTCCGTTGTGGGCCAATTTGCGGGTCCATGCCCCGGCCTTGGCTGACTCGCTTGCTTGGCCATCTCGGAATGTCGCGGACCGTGTCGCTTCCCGCGGGGGAATGTTATGACCTTCCTGGGTCTGTCGTGTCTCCCGTGGATGTTACATCTGCCTGGTAAGTTGTTCTAACTCTTCTATCAGCGTTGATTAACAAGGCGGAAAGCTTCCACTTCGCTCAGATTGGCCAGACGGGCTTCACGGCCCCAAGAGGCTCGGTTGGTCCGCGCCTTCCCGTGATTCAGATCCTCGCGATCAGCGCATTCCCGCTTGTGTCTCGAGTCATCACCATCGCGAATCGGAAATCGCTTATATTTATAAAGGAATTGTCGCCTCTACGCATCTAGCGCCAACTAATGATGCCTTTTTTCAACCTAACCGGGCTAGGAGCGTAGGGCCGGGCCGGAATCTCGGACATTTTCAGGGCCGGGATGCGCGCTCGGATCGTTTTCAATGGAGGTGGATCGCTACACCGCTGATCCGCAGACTGGACGAGCACTCCTCAGAAAACAAGGAAGAAGGGGCCCATGAGTCGTGCCCGTGGCCGCTCCGATGCCTAAGTCAGTTTCTTTCTAAGAGAAAAGAGAGACTGCTTAGAGGGCGAATGTGTTGCATATGAGTATGTGTCTAAGAATGTGTGTCCTTCACCACTGGGGTGGCCATGTATTTATAGTAGATGTTCAACCAGTTGGATGGTGATTAGGAGTCCTTCATTGACGGGATATTTTATTATAATCCATATCGGATTCGTACAGATATAGAAAGAATAGTTTACTGAGATAGATCTTTCCGATGAAATTTGGTGGATTTAATTATATATTATCGGGGTTCATTCTGCTTCCACCTTTGGGACTTACCATAATTGGCCTGAGCCCAGCCGAAGTTGGACTTTTCTCTGGTCGGGCCCCAAAAGGCCGGAATGGTCGTCGAAAGGCCTCGAGTGCCTCATTGACAAGCCCTTCGATTCAACTAGCTGGGCCCGTGCTTCAATACCGGGCCTCTTTCTTGGCCTCGATGTGTGGGCTTGCGAGCCTTATTTTTCAAACCTATCAATACCTTTCCTAATAAGCTCTAGTGGTGATTGTATCATTCCTAAGCATCGATTTCTCTAATACATTTTATAAATTTATTTCTTTTTTCAAATACTTTCTTTTTGTATATTACTTCTGGTTCTAGTATTTTTAAACCATTAATTTTGAAGTTTTCATATTCCTTTTCTGGATCTATAATTTCAGCTATTTTCTGTTTCGTATTTATCAGCTTGTCTAAGTAATCGATCATTGTTACTACTTGTTTCTCCTATTTCAGATATTGTTCTAGAAACTCCCTTTAAAATGATCCATTTATTCATTACTTTGTTCTACTTAATCAAAGTATGAAACATACATTGATTATTTTCAGATCTGAATTACTATGTATCATAATATCTCCATATTCCTGCTGATACTTATTGTTGATTTTATCTAGTTCTAATGATGTTAAATCACACATATTTATTATATTTATCATCTGTCTCATCATACATCCCCACGATATCAACTATAACTTCGAGTATATTATGAAAATTTCTAACTTCTTTTATTATTTGGAGATATGTTTCATCTTTTGATAAGTTATTCATATGCTAGTCTATTCAATTCAATTAATATATTTGTGTATTCTTTATTTATTTCTGTAAGTTTTTCTAATTGGTTAATGATCTTGTTATTAGATTCTTCTAAGTGTTTAATCTTATGTACTAGTGTTCTATTTTCTTTTATCAAATCTAGTAAAATGGATATAATCAAGGTTTTTTCCTATTTTCTAAACGTTTTATCTTATTAAAAACTGGATTGAAATTCTTAAAATATTATGAGAAATTAATTATTAAATCTACTAATGTGTTAATAGTTTTATACGAGTTTTCTAAATTTTCAAAGTGTATGTTATGTGTATAAAGCTCCTTTTTATAGTTACACTTGAGTTTAAATGAGTATGAGGAACTGATTTGTTTTTCTAAATTTTCTATTATGAGGTCTAAATAATCTAAATTTCTAATTGAATAACTAATCTTTAGAGATTGTTATATCTTCTATGTGTTCTTCTAGGTAGTCTATAACGGGTAGAGTTTCTACTAAGTTAATTAATTTTTCTATAAAATGTTTTATAGTATAATATTTTGTGCTTAATTGTTTTCTTATAGGGAGAGGGACTATATCTAGTGTTTATATATGTAAGACCTGTAGTTAAAATTCCAATTTTCTCCGAAAATTTAAGAAAATCGTAATTTCAGAAAACCGAAATTTTTCTAGATCCGGATGACAAAACGACTTCACCATTAGAATCGTCACGAAATCTAAATTTTACCACGCCGACTTCTCGTCGACCTGAGACTGGTACGTAATTTGCACGTTTTTCGAGGCAATCGAATATCAAAATGTAGTTATTACTGGACAAAGGGACAAAAGTCACCCATAATACGTATTCTCGACACACTTGGCTGCAATGGAAGAGAGAGACGACTGAATTGACGCAGCCTGTATCACACAAGTTCGGCCAAAATCTGTAGTGGACATAATGGAATTTTTGAATTATTAATGAGGAAGAGACAAATTGCAATAGTGTTGTCTTCCAAATTAAAAGACCAAAAAATGGGCGTGGGCTGGACGTCTGATGACGCAGTAAATTGAATCGATTTGTGAGAGAGAGAGCACCTTCTCTCTAGGCTCCTGCCGACTGACCGTCGGTTTCGACCTTGAGCAAAGGCTGGAAAGTCGGTTTCCACGCAAATGAGGGCCTGCGCAGGCACCGATTCGAGGAGTTCCACAACCCAAGAGGTAGGGATCTTTTCCTAGTTGTGTTAATCTTTGGCTAAGAGCCATGTAAATGGTTAGAAATGTTTTAAGGTTTGTTTTAGCTGTAAACTCGATCTCAAAAGCTTTGAACTGAGTGGAGAAAATTCCTATTTTGTGTGGTCGTGATGTGACGCCCCAAAACCGGGGTGTCCGTTGACAACCCGTCAACCCGCGGAAAATCTATATGTCTTGTATCGCAAGACTCATACCTAAGTGAAAATTGTCACTTGGGCCCATACACCAATACTCATCAAAATACACCCAACTATATTCCAATAGTTCAAGAGTTATACATTAATCTTAATACAAATACATATTAAAATTTATAATTCTAATACATATTATCCCAAAAACATCAAAGCCACGACCCGGCTTTTTGCAAAATCGGTCTTTAAGATTTGGCTGCCTTTCGAACGCTCCTCGTACTTAAATATTCCCCGACAGGTGACCTATCGCCCAAGAGTGGAATTACCCTAAACGGCTAATTCCCACCCAAGTCGCATACGCAATGATTCAATGTAAACACACACTCAAGTAAATACGTGATCCTACTTAAATGTCTACATGCTCAACCCATGTTTCGAGTCCTCACCGACTCCCTCACACTTGCCTAAGCCATGTATAAGAAAACACCATTTTCAAAACAAAACTTGTTGTTCTCGAAAATACATTACCGAAAGTCGGTAAAAATATGGGACTACCCTCCTAGATGAATTGGTTGGGAACTTTCCGAAACAGTCATGGTCCTCATCCAAAATGATCTGTTGGACCATCTCCCAACCCAATCTCCGGAAAATCATCCTGTGAAATTCCTTTCCCAACCATGTTCGTTTTTCAGAAAATTCATGTCATGCACTCACACCTAATTTCTAACTTACCCCCGATGCATATGAAATGCATCATGTCATTTCAACACATTCATGCTAATATATTCACATGCATATATATTAACATATTTAAATCACATACAACATGTTATGCATATTCAACACAATTTACACCAATATATTAATTTTGGTCAACGATCACCCAAATTAGCTCACTTGAGCTAAACACAATTTCCACACGATTCAAGCCATTCACTTCAATCAATTTCATGCACACAATACATGGATGTTTTAGTCCACCACACGATCTTGGTGACCGCTTACCGCCTGTGTCCAAAGAAGGCTATCCATAAGAAACACTGGTCAAACCCTGCTCCACTGGTAACCCGAAATCCACGGCCATTTTCGCCTCATACACACCAAAAACACAATTTAATGCATAAATCATCACCTTAAGATGCCCAAACAGCCGTGGACTCCGTCTAAAAGGCTCGTAATTTTCAACAATTCGGCCCAAGTTTTGGGACCGATCAAATGGCCCCTCACGGCCTCAAATCAACTCAACCATCAACAAAACACTTAAACAATGTTTAAAACAAGTAGGATAAAACCCCTACCTCACGGAGTTTGTCAAAACTCTCCCAAACCGGTGCCCACACGTAGTCCCCGCCACAGCAACTTCTCTCCTTCTCGCCCCAAAGAATTCAACTAGTCCGACGGGTCGGATCTTAGAGAGAAGTTGTACACTCTCTCACTAAAAACCCAAAACCTAACTCACTACAAAAATGTTCTCCTCTCCTTCACGTTTTGGCCCTTTTCAAATGTAGGAGATGACCACTATTCATGTTTTGTCTTTTTCCTCATTAACAATTCAAATAATGTCATTCATGTCCCTTCTCTTGGATTTTTGACACTTGGCACAATCTCGGCCGTCCGTTTCCATCATCTCTCTAATCTTGTAACATGTGTCACAAGAGTACATGTTATATGCGTTTAATTTCTTTGGTCACATCATCTTACAGACCATACCGGTGCCGAAACGCCAGAAATTCCTGACTGCTCTCAATTCGACGAAATTCGACGCAGAGCTGGGATTTCAAAGACGATTCCAAGTAACTAAGTCCGGGCTTCATCATCCGAAATCTATAAAAATTTCGGATCTTTACCGAAATTACGATTTTGCCATTTTTCAAAAAATTGGAATTTTCTCTAGTCTTACACGTGAACAGTAACTTAAGGGTTTCATTGTTCACGTGAATAGTGACACGTGAATATTTTTGTGTGAATTTTTAAGTGTTGAGTGATTCAAAATGAATTGCTTGTATTTGTTAATTAGCCCATGTGGGCTAATTTTGGTGTAATTGGTTGAAAATTTACATAACATGCTTTATGTGATTGAATTATGTTAATATATATGCATGTGAATATATTAGCATGAGTTTGTTGGAATTGTCATCATGATTCCATGCACTGACAATCCTGCATTATTAGGTGTGGGAGCAATGACATGAAATGAAATAAAATGAAAATGTTTGTGGAAAGGAATTTCGATTTTAAGATTTTCCGAGAATTGTGTTTGAGACAAATTCCAACAATTACGTCTGAGGAGCCCATGAATTGTTTAGAAGGTTCTCCAACACATTCGCCTCGAGGGTAGTCAAATACTTTTACCGAAATCCCTAGAGCGTGAGCCAAGAACAAACAGCCTTGTTTTGAAAATTGTGATTTTACTCGCATTCCGCTAGGCATATGTGAGGGAGTCTGAGGACTCGACATGGATTGGTCATGTATATCTCGAGTAGTTCATGACTGCCACGCGATTGTTGACACGCATGCGCACTTAGGTGGGGAGTAACCACTAGGGACTATCACTCGGCCACCACTGCCGAGGACCACTATTTCGGCATGAGCAGACGTAGGACGGCGCCATTAGAGGTCACGATAGAAGAAAGCGGTTGTATTGGGGTATTCATTTGTATAAATATGTATTAGAATGATGAATTTTAATATATGTTGAATTAAGAGTAATTTAAAAACTCTTGAACCATGTAATATATTGATTGGAATATATTTGTGAGTATTGATGCAATGGCCCAAGTGGCCAATTATTTTATTCTCATGTGGACCCGCAGCATATCGTATACTGCTACGACAGCATGTGACTTCAGGTAGTAGCCCCCATTAAAAGGAGGAGACTCGCCCGATTTTCGTGAGCTGTAGTCGGGTTACCCGACATCCACTAATATTCCGCTGGTTTGATTTTTGGTTATCAACTGACACCCCTTATTAAAGGCCAAGAATATATGATTATTATATTGTCGTTAATAGGTTTCTAAGGCTCTCTATAGTTTTGATTTTATCACTACTTTCGAGAAAATCTATATAACTAATTTTATTTGTAAAATTATCAAATCTTGACATAAACTAATTTTTTAAATAAGTAAGATAGATAAAGCTGGTTTATATCTTATTCAGTATTAGTCTTAAATGTTTTCTTCTAGATTATTCCTAAGTATATTAAATACTAATCTTTCTTTATCCGCTTATGTTAGTGTTTCATTATCTCAAGTACAGCAAAATTCCTTTTTATATAACTTGTTATAGTATTAAGAATCTCGTTTTTAAAAGCTCCGTCAAATATTATTTCTCTTTTAATTGTTCCCATTGGATTTATTCGTTCTGATAATGTTAAAGGATCTAAACACTCTTCTAAATCTCTTACAAATGTTCTAATTATTAAATTTTCTATTTTTAACTAGATCTAAGGCTCTAATACCAATAATTTAGGAGGGCGGAGATTTTCAGTTTTAAGGGATGAGTTTTAGGGGTTAGAAAGTGAGGTATAAAAAGTTTTATAAGTCCTACTCAAGGTTTTCCTTACTCTCATATGACCTTTTTTTTTTTTTAAATAATTCACAAATTCTTTTTACTAATTAAACATCATGTGAGTATAATAATGCATTCTCTTAATGCTAGTATAATGTCTTAAACAGTCAAATTAGACAAATGGACAAGATAGTGTAGTGAATAAAGATACACGCGACTCACGATCATACACAAGCGAAAGCTTTATTATTCCAAAAAAAGAAGATAAAATTATAAACAATTGTTTATGGTATCGCAGATCAGAAATGCTTGTAATCTATAAAATATTCACAATCTCACCCTTCCTCCCGTTAACGATTCAGATTCGCGCCATATACCACATCAAAATTCTAAAATATTTTGCGCCATAAGATTTCAAGGAAAACCCTTGGGAAGTTCCTGAAGTTTTAAAACTATAAAAGTTACATATAAATAAAGAATAATAAATAAAAACATTAAAACAAAGCTTTCATCGATAAAAAACACACATTTATACAAATGTATAAGAAAGTTTGATGTATAACACAATTTTATTGCTTTCCAAAAATTATTTTTTTTCTCAGAATTTAATATTTTATATGTTTTTTATTAAAAAAAAAAACTTGGAACCGAGAGTGTGCCCATTGTTTTCCTTGTTCTCGTTTATTAAAATGGAATATAGGTTTCAAAAATAAGAATCAAACAATTCCTAACATTCCCAATGCTTTAAAAAAAAATGACAAGTGTGGACAAAAATGTTTTTTTTCATTTTATGTATCCTTTAAGCTCATTTCCCACCTACACGAAAAGTAGTTTGGCTTTTTTAGTCTCCTTTCACAAGCTTAGACGTGAAGGTGAAGGTGACGCCCCACCTGTGTCACATGTCCCGTTATTCTTCCACTATTCTCTCACGACTTCCTCTTCGTCAACATTTACAAAGGAGAAGACCTTTTGCAGGGAATAAATTTTTTGATATTTCGATATCTCCACCGAAATTTCAAAAACATATTCCGAAAAAAACTAAAAATAAAAATAAAAGATCAATCTCATATTCCCCGTTGGTGAGGCTGCTGCGTCCTGATAAAGATAGATGGAGATGGGGAGGCATCTTATCGGCCCTTTGGGTTCAGGATCTCGGAGAACACAGCACCGGACATCAGTGCATCAGAGTCACAACTGGTTGAACTTTTCTCCTCACCGCTGGATGTTAAAATTACCCCACTGGTCTTGGAATCCCACGTGCATCCACTATCACTGGTTAACACGTGAGCATTATCACTATCATCAGTAATGGAGGCCTTCAGTGCTGCGACTTCTTCTTCGTCGTCGTCCTTTCCTTTTCCCCATGACCCACTATCCGTCATCTCCTGCTCCGCACTCTCCTGTAACTGCATTGCAAATTGCAGGCCCTTACACTGGGACATCGCTCATCGACGGCCGTTCGATCCCCCTTTCTTGCAAACAACTCACCGCGATCTCCCCGAACTTGTGGAGACAGTCCGACGCTATCTTACCATTCAAGAAGGGGTCGACGATCTTTTCGAGCTTGCCGTTCTTATAGCAGTCGGGGGCCCACTGGGCTAGACTCACTCGCTCTTTCTCCGCATTATGATTCAGGGGCGGCCTCGCGCACAGTACTTCGAACAACACCACGCCGAACGAATACACGTCGGATTTCTCCGTTAGCTGCTGCCGCCGGAAATACTCCGGGTCCAAATACCCGAAACTACCCTTCACCACTGTGCTGACGTGGGCGTTCGACATGCTGGTGGGGCTCATCTTTGACAGTCCGAAGTCGGAAACTTTGGCCACCCATTTCTCATCCAAGAGGATGTTGGTTGTCTTCACATCACGGTGAATGATCGTGTGCTTCGCGCCTGTGTGAAGATAATGCAACCCTCGAGCTGAGCCAATACAGATCTCGAGCCTCTGCTTCCAGGACAGTGGAGGATTATCTGTTTTGTAGAGATGATCGCGGAGAGTGCCGGGCCATGCATCTCGGACGAGGATCATCCGCCGTTGTCGTTGGCAGCAGCCGATCAGAGATACCAGATGAAGGTGGCGGAGCTGGAGAGCATCTCGATCTCCGTCTGGAATTCTGGGCCCCTGCTGCGACTCCGGATTCAACCGTTTGATCGCCACCGTAAGCCAGCCGCCGTTGATGAACCCTTGTACATCGCACCCCAAAGCCTCCGACGCCGATGATGAAGACGTTGTCGAAGTTGTTTGTGGCGGTCTTGATTTCTTGCAGAGTAAAGTGACGGCAGAGATCGGAGGGCAGAGATGAGCGGCTCGTCTTCGTGGACTTGACCGAGGTGTAAGAAAATTGGCCCCACCATGATGCTCCATCGCTGTCTTTCACTCTCTTCCTCGGCAGACACAAAGGTTATAACAAAGAGAACGATTAGGCCTGCAACCACGCCACCGGCAATTGCGATAAGCTTTGTTTTGTTACTCTTGTTGGTGGTAGACTGTGGAGGCGGTGGTGCAGCAAGAGTCTCCTGTGGGTCTGGATTGAGCCCGGCGAGGCTCTTTTCAGCGTTGCTGAGTTTGAACACTTCAATTCCGTTGAGGATTGCATCATTGTAAACAGTTCTATCATCCGGGTTAGGATGCAATTGTATGTAGAGGTTTTGTTTTTTGTTACTTTCCGGACCCGGCATCATTATCCCATAATCTCTGAAAATGGGAATTCCGTTTCCGCCGCTCCATTTGATGATGTCTGCTTGTTTCTCCGCCGTCTGGTTAGCTATGAAAATCGTGAACTCCCTGTCGTACTGGTTCTGGATCTCTTGTTGGAACTCGCAAAAATGCAATCTAACCACGTAACTAAAGCCAGAGTCCACCGGCAAAAACCAAGTAAGATTGTACCCCATGTTCACAGTTCTGTTGTTTCCCATGGACCGGGCGGTCTGATAGACCTGAAGTGGTGCCGTGTAATTTGGTATTTGGCCGAATTTGAGATCAGCGCTAGTGTTGGCAGGTACAAATGCTAGTTTCACACAGTAGTCATCGTCTATATCCCAAGTACGGAACATGCCGGTGTCTTCCGTGGGCGAAATAGTTTTCCCACCTACGTTTAGTCGGTACACGTTTTCCAGAGCATGATCGGTTTCTACGGACAATGAACTCTGTTGACCGATAAACTGAAATCGTCCCTTTTGTGGATCAGGATCAGAGTAGTAGAGATAATTGGGCATGGAGACAATTTCGATTCCATTAATAAAAGCGAATGCATCTGCACCCGCAGGAGGAAAGGATATTCAGCTTCTCACCTTCTTCTTCGTTGAAGTTGATACAGAATTCTTTGATTATCTTATCAATTCGAAGATCATCAGCAGCAAGGGCAGCACTGAAGTTGCTCAGAAGAGTGTAGACACCACCGGCTTTGACAGACAAGAACGCTTTAGATCTGCTGAACTCCTCCCCATATGAAGATATGGATAAAAGTGCAAGCGAATGTATTTCGGGCCGGGTGTGAGGGGAAATGAGTATGTGAACTCATTGCGAGATAGACGCGCTGTGGTATAGGGAACTTTATTATTAGAACTGGGTTGTTCAGATGCGGAATGTGTTGTTGATAGCTTCTCCTTTTCTAAGGGGTAGAATTTGGAACCTATGTCTCCAGTCCAGTTCCTATCCGATTGCCCTTAAATCTTCAGGGTCGCTTAACCGATGGCGAAGTTCTCCGTCGTGGGTGAACTATGTTGGAGATGGTGAGGTAGTGGAGGAAGATAAAGAGATAGAGAGGGATGATCATGGATGGAATAATTAAACGGAATAATCTGTCTCCAGGATTCCTCATGGTGGCAGATGAAGAAGCCCCCAAATTTTGTCGATGGAGAGAGATGAGGAAGAAGAGGGAAGTTAAGCTGTTTTTATGATAAATGAATATTCCAGTTCTATAGTAGCACCGGAAGGTAAACGACACAAGAAAAGGAATATCTTTTCCTAAGGAAAAATAATGGGGTGAGAACAACTCAAGCAGAGAGTGACATGGAGAGGAAGACAAATGGGAAAATGGGTAATCAGTCATGGATCCGATTTTTAAAAGATTGATAGAAACCTCAAAAAGTCGTTGAATATATCCAAACGTATTATTTGGGTATTTAGGTGGAAGAAACATATCACATAAGTCTGAATGCCTTCTATTTGCTACCTCCCCATCTCCCAAACATGATCCATAACTGGTTACACAGCTACTAATAATATTCAACTGATCTGAACTGATCTTGAATCCATCCCCATGCTTCACCAATATATTAAATAACTGATAATCCGCAAGCTATATCAAAGATACATTAGTGTTCAATAACTGAACAATGATGATCTAAACAACCGCAGAACTGAAACACACTGGTTGCAATTACTTATTGACATCTCTAAACACTATAAGAACTCATATTGTCTTTAAACACCCTTTATATCTCCAACATCCTAGAACTGAACAATAATACTGATCTCCTTGATTATATTTATAATTTACATACACTGAACTGCTAAAATGTTTCTTTTCTCAGACATTTTTAACACACTGAAATATTAATGTTTTCATTATTTTAACTTCATCGCTGACTATTTTTCCAAACTATTCTTTTAAGAACCCCAACTATTACCTACAATGTCCACCAAATGAGGTCCATCTGACATGATCCACTGATTATCGAATGGTCAGTTCCATTTGTCACCATCCAATGGTCTTAGTTCATTAATTTAGACATCCATGCTCATCACTGATGTCATCAAACTATTTATCTGAAGATTGAGAAACTGATAACGCTTCGCTTCACACAGATATAAGATTAATGTCTTATAATGATCTGTCTTCATGTCCGGTCTTTCTTTGACTTTTCTACTGATAACAATATCACCATCCAACCTGTTATAGAATGAACGTTATTTCGATATTATATCGAAGGTTATAGGTAAAATACTCTTAATGAAGGTCAACTAATCAATCAATCATTTGTGGAAGACTTCTTTATTGCGGTTGCCTAGGAATCTTCTTCTCCTCCCAGCAGCTTCACCTAAAGGCACCACTGTCCATCCTATTTGGGTTTCCCTCTATCTTAATCGAAAATGGGCAGGTTCCCTCCATCTCCTCGTGTCGACGCCGGTTAACGTCTCACCTGAAGTTGTTGAATCGCACAGCAGTTGGCATACCACCAAGATCAACTCGAAGCAATCATGGAGGCTAATGCCTCTCTCTAGCAAGAAAACAACCAACTACCAACGACCCTCCCCTTTGCTCCAAAGGAGGTAGGACGCGAGTTTGTTCCCGAAGTAACTCTCTTACTCGAATTCCCACCTGCCTCTCTCGAGATCCACCCTAAGAGATCTCTTGTTGAGGCCCGGCGGGGACGTACACTAGAGCACCTGTCATACTTTGACAGTGCCAGAAGCGCCTCCGTCCCATCTAGAAGACCTTGCTTGGGAATGATGGAAAGAGAAGAGACCAAGTATCATCAATCTCCCCCCGTACTAGAAACCCCGCTCTCAATGTAACACCCTTATCCTTTTTTTAGTAATTTAACTGTACCTCTGATACCAAAATAATATGTAGCACCCCTATTTTTCTAACAATTTAATTGTAACTCTGATACCAAAATAATATGTAAACTCCAGCGCTATCGATACAAATAAAAATACAAATACGTTTTTTTTTATACTATAGAATATATAATAATATGCATCAAAACATTTGCGGTAGGTCCATCATTTTGGATAAATTCACATTGCATAATATGACATTATATGCCCTTTTCAATCATCATTTACAAAATATAATGGAAGTTTTCAATATCAAAACATTTACAAAATAAAATCGAAGCCTATACAAATGGTCAAATCCATTTCGCGAATTTACTGGGCAGATTTTACTGGCCAATCGCAAGCTTTGACGCTGACTCTAAATCATGTATCTTGTCCTCGTAATTGCCACTGACACCGTAAGGGCGACAAACAATGCGCCCAAGCATTTCTACGCTTAGTGGTTTCATACTCCTTCATTTTAGTTTAAATCAATTCACGCAATGTTTATAAACAATGCTTTGTACATTTTTCTAATGACCAATGCAAGACACTACATATATATATTAATTTCATTTACATTCAATTACACCATTACCGTCAGTTATAATTTCATATGCAATAAATCATTCAAATCACAAATCATGCACTTTTCAATCTTTATTATTTCGCTCTCTTATCTAATTTAACTTATGCTTTCAATGCACAGATAACTAATCATCTATGACGGCCCCACTGGCCAGCAGCCGGCTTAAAAGCTTTATAACACAGCATATCCCGCTGGTCGGGCTGATCGTTATTAAAAATCAATTTCATCACACCGATACTGCTCGCGCTACGAATCAGAGTGACACTTCATTACATTCGGCTCAATACTGCTAATTTGACCCTTATTGGTATAGCAATTCATCCTTAACACGAATTTAACGGTTAATAATCTCTTACGGGCTTTCAAATCATTCAATACAATTTACAGTAGTGTATATACATTTGTATACAATAATTTATATTTCAACACTCATGCAAATTTTCATATGCAATTTATTTCGCAATCGGTTGTCTCAAATCAATTTAAAAACAAATATGCAATTTATCATAAATCATTTCAATATTTCACAATCAATTTTGAAACAATGAAAGAAGAATGTAGATCAAATCCTTCCCTAAATTTGAACAAAGAGAGAGTATTTGCATTGAACAAACTCAAAAAGGTTGTCGCCTTCGATTCCTATCCTTAAACCTGCTCTGATTCAAGCTTCCTCGTCACCAACCCCTAATCCATCACAAATATGTCACAATTAAAGAACAACCTAAGAAAGAAAAATCATTTGTGCATTCTATGATTTTTGGTTATGGTTGATGTCTACCAAATATTCCTTCACTTGAAAAATTTTTTGGGGACACATGAGCCATATTTTTCTCATGTTTCCTTCAAGAAAATGATAGCTCTATGAGTCTATTTTCAGTAGGAATTGTAATCATCTCATTTGGATCACCCAAACTCAAGTTACGACATTTTAATGCCAAAATAGTCAATATGCCCAGCTCACTAGACAACCTACTGTTATTTTCGATTTCTAAGGTTTTAACTCCATAAATTGGTAATGGTTACTTTACTTATTTGAATCTATGGTTATAAGGTTTCTTCTCCAATCGGAATCATCCAATTTGGATCACAAAAACTCAAGTTATTGCATTTTACATTTAGACATCTCTAATTTGCAAAATAGAATATGTACATAGCTTTACTTTGACAGATTTATGGGCACTTTGGGGTTACAATTTACATAAATTTCCTTCAGGTAAATTATTCCCCTAGAAGTCTAGTTTACCCATAATTTTGAATCACTCAATTTGGATGAATGAAACTCAACTTATGGCCAAAACACATAACTACACCCAAAATAGAGCATACCCATGAGCTACCCGAAACTCAATTTTAAGCCCATATTCGGGAGCCTTAGAGCTACAATTTGTTCATGGTCCCTTCTATACATTTGTGTGCTTCTAAATTTCTTATGGTTCTTTACCAATTGGAATCGCCATTTGGATGATTATAACTTAACCTATAGCCAAAACAAGAACAGGGGTTTTGACAAATTTTTGACAGCAACTCATTTGAAAACCCAACATTTTTCTTCTTACAAACATTCCTCAAAACCAATCCAAACCAATACAATTCAAAACTCAACCCAACACAACCCCAAAACTGATCTACAACCAATCAAAATCACCTTTACATAAGGTTAGAGTTTTTCCCCAAATCCAAAAAAAAAAAAGAGTTCTAAGGTTTGTGTTCTTACTTTGAATCTCTTGAAACTTCTTGCCCTAGCTTCCTCCTTGAACTTTCTTATAAGATCTTGCACCAAAGAGCAAGTTCCACACCAATCTCTTGATCTTCACTCAAAACCCTAGCTTTATCTCTCTCAATCTCCAAATACGTTTTTGCACAAATGGCCACTCGATAGACCAAATGTGGTCTTAAGTCACTTAACATCATAAGGCCATGTTTGACTCTAAAACCCAATTTTGAGTTAAGTTCTCCCAATTTGCCATCTAATCCATATACTTTCTCTATTTGCACTCAATTTCACTATTCACTGTATATTTTCTTTATCATAAATGACCCTTAGGTCCTTCATTTGATATTTTTTTTCCTTACTTTGGCCTTTAACACTTGAGTAAATTCCGAGTTTATTCATTGAATCATAATCAATCATTTATCATTTAACATTTAACATATGATCATTTAATACCCAGAAAATCCCCCAATTTGCTCAATTTATACCCAAGGATCAAAATATCAGTAAACACGGATATATCAGTAATTGGATTTTACGGATATATCGGTAAATATTCCAAGGATATTTTTACAAAATATCAAAATAAAATTTATAGTACATTAGAATTTTTAAAATGATAAAAATAAGTAAAATACACATATTAGAGTTATTTAATATTACTAAATTAAATTTATAATTACTAAATTAAATATATAATTTAATATTATTCTGAGTAGTTATTTTAATTCTAATTATTGATATCGAATATTATTTATACAGATAATGAGAAATTATTCATATCTTAATTAAGGTTAAGCTTAAAATCAAATGGATTTGGATAATCATTTGATTATTACATTGAATATGTTATTATTTTATATTATTTAGATATTATTTTATTTTTCTTATTATTACTTAATATTACATAGATAATGAAAAATTCAAAATATTAGATATTATAATATTAAATGAGATATATCAACTAAATAATATTTGGAAATTTCCTTAACTATATCTATATTTATTTATTAACAAATAAAATTATTTTTATTTTTTAATTCGCTTATTTTAGTTAACATGAATCACATTTAAAATAAGGTAATTTTATTTTTATTATTTATACAAAATATTTTATATAAATGTTGATTTCTTAAATTTGATAGTTGTGATGCGAATATTTTTATATTGATATTAATTTATAATTAAAAATTATCTTAATATTTTATGTTATCAAATTAATTTTAATTTTTAAAATTTTGAAAATATGAAAGGACATTGAAAATAAACAGTTTATAATGTTAAATTAAATATTCATCAATAATACAAGATAATATTAATTTTAATTGCATCTTATATAATAACAAAGCTTGTTGGCATGGTGGAGCTGGAAGGTTCATTCCTTACTTTTAGCACAGGTTCGAATCAGGAGGGCCACAAATTAAAATTTTTAACGCTTAGGTCACCCATGGTGACCGCCGAAATTTCCTGGCAGAAATATCCGAAATTTCATTAAAAACTGATAATCGCCGATATTCTCGGCAAAATTACCAAAAATGCCTAAATTTCATAATCGACTAACGCGGAGTGATATCTCGATTCGTATTAATGCTAAGAGAGGTGAGCTTTAATCAACATAATTTGTTTCCTATGTTCTCCCATCAGCCGTAGTCAAGCTACCAGATAGCGGTTCAGTGGCCGAACACGGGATGGGCTTCTTCATCCTACCGAATGATTTGCATTAGTGTTTGAAAATCAAGAGGCTTTAGTTTGGATTTAAGGTTTGGTTCAAAACAAGGGGTCAGATGTTCAATGACCGACCGAATGTGGTTAAAGGAAGTGTAAATATGAACCTTGAAGTTTAGGTCACCAGCTTGATAACATGGGCCAACAGTGTCCTCGTGTCATATCCTCGCATTATGCAGGCAACATATAGTCAAAGCCATAACCGATCTGCTTAGCTTTAAACCTAACCCTAACCACTTATTCGAAATAAACCATACTAAGCACTCAAAGTCCCATTCGGGCTTAAAAACCAAGATTCAACCTCATTTCAATTGGCCAGAATTATGATCTAAAGGATATCAGTACACGAAGATTGCGCTTGATTGAACCCCAAAGATGGCAAGTATTGACCAAAGAACAACATTAAATGGCATTAAACCTAGTTTGGAAGGTAAGGAACCATAAATGCAAGAGACTCAGATTCTTTAAAACAAGAGGACAACCCATAGTAACCCCAAAAACCAAGCTAGCAACCCTCCTCTCAGTGCTATGAGGCTTAGTAAGGAAGCATCCTTTGAGTTGTCATCCCTTAAGGGGTGTTTGGCAGCCGAGAAAATGAAAGAAGAAGAGAGAGAAGAGAGCAAATGAAACCCTAAAAGAAAAGTCATGAGATATTTACATAAATGAAAAGTCGTCAAAAGTTCTAGGCTACAAAATTATGGGGTTATATAGTCCACCCAAAAGCAGGAAAACATGCACGCCTAAAATATTTACTATTAAAAGGACAGCGGTAATACACCAAAACGCAAATGTTCATAATAAATACACACAAAATCATATATAAATTATTTTCATATGGAGGACACTCATATAGCCTAGCGAATTTCGCTAGCCTAGCCTGTTAGCCTAGCTTAAATTCTATAGATAGTAAAATTGAGAAATTTCGCTTATTCACGTTGACTTCGCTAATTAGCGAATTTTCACAAATTTAGCTTAAAAATATGTGAGATAGCGAATTCACACTCACAGTACGCTTGACTGCTAGATAGCTTGTTTCTAGCCTAGCGAAATTTCCCAATTTCGCTAGGATTGCAAAATTTTGAGGATTGCTAAATTTTCGTTAATCCTAGCTTAAAAATTCCCGCTTTCCTGATCCAACAATGATCCCACTCCGCATCTCCCTCCTTGCACTTCTTCTTCATCACTATTTCTTCAATTCCACACCGACCTTTGATATTTGATGGCCGAAGTACCATGATCTCCTCAAAGATTCGCATGGACATTCACGTCAAACTTAACACAAAGTGGGTCGAGGTACGCAAAGATCCGCAAATCACCAAAACAAGCTCAAAATGGCATCGTTGAACTATGGACCCGCACACATCAATCAAGGTTTAATTGATATGATTAGCGCTGTTAAAAAGTACCAAAACCTATCTTGATAGGCTCCAAAATAGCACTTTGGGCACTAATCACACCCCCCAACCGACGCGTTGCTAGCCCTTTAGCAATGCTAAAATAATAAGGACATGCATGCAGTGATTTTACAAAAAGTGTATACTCTGCTCAAAAAAGGTATATACGCATAAGTATTACCTTTAAATGAACAATTTACACTGCTAGTAAACCATTATGAGAGAACGTAAAACCATATAAGAACAAATTTTAGGCCAACATCGATCCTAGGAAATCAACCTCGAATTTCCACCAAAATCTAATGATTCCTAATGTAACCGCATTGAGCCAATAAATTGCAAAATTATTCCTCCCCAACTTAGTTTAATTCCATGGCCTCAAACCGTTGAACAAACCAACAGGATTAAGGCTACACACTTATTTCTTTACTTGACTAAATTGTAGGGTGTACGCTAAAACTCCGACTTCACCAAAACCGTAACGGGGGGTCCACCGATGACCCCACCAATTAAGGTTTAGGGCATCAAGCCAAAAGGATCACTTGACCACAAACTCTGCAGGCTTCACCCCGACCGAATGACTTCGAGACTTAAGCACCTACAACACGCTAAACTCTACCCATCCACCCATGTAACGAACACTAAGTCGATGACTCCCAACCAACTAAGGTTTAGGGCATCGGGCTTAAAAGGCTTTCGCCATATACCCCACGGACCGTATTCGAGTTTCAAGGCAAAGCGTCACGGCTTTTATTTTTCTTTTTTTTCTTCTTTTCTTTTTCTTTTTGCTTTTTCTTTTCCTTTTTGGAAGACAACATTGGCCTTCGAATATGGGTAATACTAACCTATTACGGGTTGTCAACATGTCTAAGGCCGGCCTTGCAAGGCGAAAAGAGGTATATAATTTCACAACCTATCGGCAAAATCTGGTAAGATCTTAAGGGTTGTCAACAAAGAAGAAAAGGAGCGTAAAGTCAAAACTCAAGCTCGAGGGTTGCCCCTGTGTAAGATCTTATACAAGCCCTTCTTCCCGTCGTCTGAGTCGGAGATTCGGAGGGGGTCGAGCCCTCGGAGGTTCTTCCTATTTCGGTCTGGAGTCTTACGTCGCAGGGCGCCGAGCCCCCTCCTCCAATACCATAACGGAAGGTTGCTTCTGCGATATGGGGATGAGGACCTCTCTTTCTCATGTGAACTCGCTCTCCTGGTCGTTTCCTCCATCCTTCGCGATTCCGACCTCAAGAAGGTGGACGCCCTGTCCTTTGAGGAGGCTCGGCCCATATGCTCAGTGGAACCGTCAGACACTGCGCCTTCGTTGATCCATCATTGTTTCCAAAATTGTTAATTGACTCTTTCTTTGTTTTTCGGGTAGGTGGCTACTTCACGGCTGTGGTCGGCAAGGGAGGGTCACTTACGAGGGCTCCGCCAAAGGCTGGGCCAAGTCTTATAAGGCCAAGGTTGCCTCCCGACCTCCGAGAGGACCGACCTCTCGAGCTTGAGATATGGACTCCGACTAAGGAGCTTGTAGCTACTGTGTCCGACCTAAGTATGCTTCGATGGCGAGGGCACAGGCAGAGAATAAAGAAAAGAAGGCCCGAAAGGACTTAAAGGTTGTCGAAGACTAGCTGCAGCTGGCCAGAGAGGAGTTGCAGGCTTTCAAGGGTGACCTACGTGTCAAAGTGACGACGTTGGATCGGGTTCGCCAAGAGGCTTTGAGAGGTCGGAGGTCTGTGGAGCACTTGACTGAGGAGCTCTAGTTTTCTACTGATGGACCCCGAGAGGCTCCTAGCCGCAACTGCAGGGACGGCAGATAGAAGAGCTTAGAGACAAGGCCCGCACCTACCGGCCTCCGTGTGGCTTGCCTTCTGCCACGTGGCTCTCCAAGGCTTCTCCCATGCTTAAAAGTTCAACATCCAACTTTTTTATGGGATGAGGGAGGTAGAGGAATTTGATTTCGAGGCTGAGGCTGTCACGGGCGCCGAGGTGCTTTCTGTGTCCCCTAACCGTGCTCCCTGATTAGTGCCCAAAAAGTGCTATTTTGAACCCTATTTAAAATAGGTTTTGAGTGCTTTTGCGCACCTTAATCTAAGGGCTCGAGCTAATTTTCATGTGCAAGTCCACTTAGTACTACTAATTTGGTTTCTAGATTGTTCGGTAGTTTTCATGTCTTGGGAACTTAACAAGAAGTTCGGGCGTCAGATAGTGCCGAATGCGAGAATTCTTGATTTCATCAACCCAAAATGAGGAAATATCAATTGAAATGACGAAAATGAAGATGGCAGCCATAAAGAGGAATTTTGGCCATGATTGCTACACTCACAAGATTGTGAAAATTTCAGAGAATCATATAAAATTAAGAACTTAATAAATTTTTCGCTATGTGAAAATTTCTGTTAGTTAATGTAAATTTCGCTAGCTAGCGAAATTTGTCAAGTTAAGCGCTTAAAATTCTCAATTCTCATCTCACAAAATTGGCTAGGTTGAATAAATTTTGCTGAAGTGATAGCTAAATTTTCGCTATACTAGCGAAATTTGTCAGACAGCTAAAATTGCTCACCAGGTTTTTGGTATTTTTGATCCCAAACGACCACGTTTTGACAATTACCATTTTATCCTTATTGTAATATTATATTTTAGGCATTTTTGGTATTTCACACATTTGGGTTGGCTATATAAGCCACCTTATAACTTTGTAACCCTAACTTCATTTTTCAGTCAAGCTTTCAGCGCAGCTTTTGTTTTAGGTTGCAGTTTGCTCTCTTCTCTCTCTTCTTTCTCTCATTTTCTCGGCTGCCAAACACATCCCTTGAGGATGACAACTCAAGGGATGCTTGGCTAAGCCCCTTCCTTTTGAAGGGAGGGTCACTACGGAGGCTCGGGAGGTAAGCTTTTCATGCCCTCTTCATTTATCACACGCATTTATGAGCATTTAAGCTCCCCGTGATCTCACCCTAGGTTGAAACCTCCTAGATCCAAACGCCAATGTGTATTTGGTAAGTTTTGTGGTTACAAAGGATGCTTAATCTTAGATCCACTGTCATCCACTTAGCTGTCTCCTATTAGTTGTCGTAGTCGTTCTTCGAGGCCATATGCACACCGTGGTGACTTGAATGCTCAATGAATGCCATATCTCATGAGGGAGTAATTTAGGGTTTAGGCTGAAAAGCAAATCAAGGTCCGGGTTTGGGAAAGACTATGGGTCATTATCCCCAACGCGAGGAAACAAAACCCGAGGCAAGGAATACACCTTTAAAAAATCCAATCCAGCTGACCCAAGACTTCAAGGTTCTTTCAAATTTTCCTTTAATTTATTTGCAGTTTACAACCATCCAACTCACTGTTTTTTAAAATCCAAAGAGAAATACCATTTTCAACTCAAATGCACTTCTCATTTCACGAAGAAAACCCATCCCCGTGTTCTAGACTTAGATCACTATATACCGCAAGAGTTCTCGCTACTAAAGAGGGACACCTAGGATACAAATTTTGTTGATTCCTATAGCCCTACTGTGGCATGAATCAAATGGCGCCGTTGCCGGGGATGGTGCCAAACTACGTATGATAAGTTGATGTGTACTTGTAATCCACATTACAAGTGTAGGTGACTTTTAAACCCTTTTGAATTTCATTTGCCGAATCGGGCAGTGTTTTCACGCTTATGCTTACCGCATCATGAGCTTAAGGCGCTTTTTGTTTTAACTAACACTGACTTCTTTGGCAAGCTTTGTTGTGTTCTTTGTTCTGTTTCATTTTGTTTAACAGGTGTTTATGCAGCACTGGGACAGAGGGACATCAGGTAGACTGCAAAGAGTGAGTGCACCACCGGTGGTTATCGTGGAACTGCAGCATGAAGTGACCAAATGGATCCTCTACCTGAGGAACATCAAAGTCAACAAGCACCCCCTATGAATCCAACAGCATACAAGTCGATGAGGGAACACATACACCCTCCTAGAGTTAGCTCTGCATCATACCTCTAATGTGAGGATGTAGCGTTGAGACTTCTGCCTAGTGCCCCTGCTTCCCACATTTCATGGTATGGAAAATGAAAATCCATATTCAAACATACGGGATTTTGAGGAGGCATGCACTACTTTTAAGGAAGGTATAACCGACATGGATTTGCTCAAGCTGAAAGCATTTCCACTGACACTGAAGGTCAAAGCCAAAATATGGCTCAATTCACTAAGGCCGAGAACGATTAGAAATTGGGCTGATCTTCAAGCTGAATTTTTGAAGAAATTCTTCATGGCAAACTAAGACCAACAACAAATACGAGGCAGATCTACACTTACTCCGGGGCCTATGACAATGAGAAATTTACCAATGCCGGGAGAGATCCAGACATTATCGCTAAGTCATTCACATCATGGTTCGACACCCGGATGTTAGGTGAAACGCCTCTATAATGGTATGTCCCCTGCCATGAAGCAATTGCTAGAAACCATGTGTGGAGGTGATTTTTTGAGTAAAAATCCAGATGAAGCTATGGATTTCTTGAGTTATGTGGCTGAAACTTCCAAGGGTTGGGATGAGCCAAACCCGGTAGGTGGAGAAAATAAGGCCCTATCACACTAAAGGGGAGGGAATTTTTGCACTTTCAGAGTGACATGGAAATGAAAGCAAAAAATCTCAACCCTAGCTAGAAGGTGGAGGAGCCTGTGCAAAGGATCGAAAAACACCGCATGTGCCAACCCATTCACGCTTGTCAACCCATCGTTAATCCAAGAGAACATCATCCGACCGCCCTTCGAAGGATTTGATGTCGAATATGCAAATGTCGTAGGGGTCAATACAAAAGCCACACAACCCAATGCCCCATATGGTAATACCCCACAATTCCAATTGGCACCACCCTAACCTCTCTTGGAAACCTCAACCTCCTGTATATGTACCCCAGAGCACAAAGAAGCAAAGATTCTACTACCACTTCACGCCAAGAAGCACCCACCTCCTCTCCCCGCTGAAGCAAGCCATTGTAAATCAGCAAGGTGGTGGGAAATTTCAGGAGGAGCAAAAGGCATCAATGCTCGCCTGAACAAAAATTGAAAATGTAGAAAGCCTCGAACAAGAGAATGATGGGATGGCAAGTAGCCTTAACCGAAGAATTGACAAACAGTATCCATATCAAGAATGGAAAAATTCATCAAAGAAGAGGCAGGAGGTTCCCTTCTCACCCACCAATCCAAGGGGGAGTCCATGAACCGAGCTATTCCAAAGGAACCTCCCAAAATGGATGAAGTCAAAGTCACATTACCTTAAGAAGTGGAAAAGAGGCTGATCGCCCAATGCCCAAGCCTCGTTGAGGAAACTAAAAGGGAAGAATTGGAGCTGTGAACACATTTTCAAGGAGACTCACTGAAGACCGCACGTCACCTCCATTTTCCTAAAGCACTAAGAAGCAAGAAGAAGGTGATCCCACAGTGTGCATCCTAGAAGTCCTAAGGCGGTGTGAAGGTCAACATGCCCTTGGCATCATCAAACAAGTCCTCGCTTGCAAAGCTTTTTGAAAGATCTCTCCAGACAATCAAAAAGGGTCAAGTATTAACAAAAGGCATTTTTAATCAACAAGTTAGCTCCACTAGTCCAATGCAAGACACGGTGAAATACAAGGATCCAGTGGGACCCTAACTATCTCAAGTAACATTGGAGGAACTCCGTGATTGACAAAGCAATCGTTAGACTTGTGCCAGCCAAATTTAATGCTGGTTCTCAAAGTGTATAGGCGCCTAGGTTTCGGGAGAGTTTAAACCAACCAAATATCACCCTATCTTTAAATGATCGCTCAATGAAAATACCAAAAGGGATAGTGAGGATGTTGGTAAAGTAGATAAGTTCTACTATCCGTGGATTTTGTGGTTCTCACACGTAATCGAGGCAAGGGGTACTAACTTCAAGCGTCATTATATCAGCGCTATTTCCGCCGCACCGTGCCATTATCAATTGTCGGACGGGGTCATGCAAAAATTTCACATTTGGCAACATGACACTAGAGCTCAACATTTTCCACTTGAGCAACAAGCAAAAACCAACTGAGGATGAGGGGAGCAAATCTGATGAAGTTTGCCTGAGTGGTACACGGGTAGGAAGGCATGATATTAACAAACAGCAGGAAGAATTGATGGAGAACAATGAAGCAAGCATCGTAGAATCCACCATTCCTCCTCGCAATACCTAATCGCCACCAGAGACCGATTGCCCAAACAATGGAATGAAAGCATGAAGGCACCGCAAGACACACCACTGCATGCGTGGAAGAGCTTCTCCTCCTGGACCCTCCTTGAGATCCAATGGCTACACAACAGGGAGTGGTTCCTGCAGGAACCTGGAGACCACTCCAAATTTTTGTTGAAATTTTTACTTTATATTATTTTAAGTCTTAATTTGGTTTTTTTTAGTGGTGCCACTACTTTTACCTATTTTCTTTTCAAATATTTTCGCATTTACAAGCTTATCTTATCACAATTTTTGTTTTGAAATGTTGCAGAGCTGCGCAGTGTGGAAAAATCTCATTTTCCTCCCGCATTGCAAAGCAGTGCTATGTGCACTGCTTCGGCCCATGCCATTCCCTCCCGGGTTCAAACTGCTCGTTTATCTTCTATCGAGGTACCACACAGCTTTTTGAAAAAGTCGATAATTTTGTGAAATATACTGACATAGAAATATACCATGCAACTACATTTTTCTACACTTTTACAAATCATTCTCGTACCTATATTTTGGTATTTCTACTCTTGCCTTTAGTTGAAAAATTGAAGCCCTGTATGTTACATTAATGATAGAACAATTCCATGCATGATTTAGTTTTTGGTCAATGGAAGTTCCAGCTTATTCAACCTTGAACATTCCCCCTTTAGCTAATTCACACACTGCACACCAGATTGCACCAATAGGTTGAGAAGCTTAGTACCTCTTTCCACTTTGCAAAGCCGGCCTTAAATTTGTTGACGACCCATAATAGGTTTGTGTTACCCATGTATGAAGACCAATGTAGTCTTCCAAATGAAAAAGCAAAAGAAGAAAAAGAGAGAATAAAGCCGTGACGCTTTTGCCTTTAAAACCATAACACCTGGCCCGAGGGGTATATGGCGAAAGTTTTAAAGCCCATGCCCTAAACTCCACTCTGGCTGGGGAGTCATCGACTTAGTGTTTGCCACATTCCGTGGATGGGTAGAGTTTAGCGTGTTGTAGGTGTTTAATTTCAAATCATTCTAGTCTGGGTGAAGCCTCGGCAGAGTTTCAGGGTCACTGATCCTCGTCGATGCCCTAAACCTTAATCGTCAGAGTCAT
This sequence comes from Tetrastigma voinierianum, assembly GCA_016808115.1. Classification (NCBI taxonomy): domain Eukaryota; kingdom Viridiplantae; phylum Streptophyta; class Magnoliopsida; order Vitales; family Vitaceae; genus Tetrastigma; species Tetrastigma voinierianum. Next base: position 393,639 of record JAEQBH010003034.1, read on the forward strand.
CAGACCGTTATAATGGACTTTGCAAAGTCGAGTTTTAGCATTACACCCTACATTGCCATCAAGCGAAGAAATAAGAGTGTAGCTAGTCCTATTTAAGTCAGGTCACGCTTAAGGCCACGCGTAGCTGTGTCGGGTGGTGGAATAAATTTGCAATTTATCGCTCAACCGGGTTACCTTAGGAACAATTAGATGTTGGTAGGTTCAAAGGTTTAATTTCTTTGAAACCGATGCCGCCTCAAACTCGTTCTTGCATGGTCTTTGTTCTGCTGCCTGCCGAACAGGTGTAAATTATTCATATTAAAGGGAAAGCTTACCCGTACACACACTTTTGAACAATATGCACTTTTCGTAAAAAAGCACGTGATACATACCTTTATTGTTTCAGCATTGCCAAGGACTAAAATGCCTGCTTAAAGCATTAGTGCCCAAAAAGTGCTATTTTGAACCCTATTTAAAATAGGTTTTGAGTGCTTTTGCGCACTAATCATATGAATTGAGCCAATTTTCATGTGCATGTCCACTTAGTACTACTAATTGGTTTCAGATTGTTTCGTAGTTTTGCAAGTCTTGGGAACTTCAACAAGAAGCTCCTACAGATTGGTGCCGAATGCGAGAATTTCTGATTTCATCAACCCAAATGAAGAAATATCAAGTGGAAATGATTTAAAAATGAAGATGGCAAGAAAGAGGAGTTCTTATTAAGATTACAAATTTGGCTAAGATTGCAAATTTAAGTAATCACATTTAAAATTTCAGATCCAGTTTAAATTTATCATTGCTAGCGAAAAATTTCTCAATTCTCGCTATCTCACAGGGATTTCATGAAGAGATGAATTTCGCTAGCATAGCTAGCCTCGCTTATACTAGCGAAATTTGTCGCACAGCTTAAATTGTCACTGTTTTTGGTATTTTTGATCCCAAACGACCACGTCTTTGGATTAATTACCATTTTGTCCTTATCAGAATATTATATTTTAGGTATTTTTGGTATTTCACATTACTCAAGTTGGCTATATAAGCCACCTTATAACTTTGTAACCCTAACTTCATTTTTTCAGTTAAGCTTTCAAATAAGAACTTTGTTTTAGGGTTGCGCTTGCTCTCTTCTCTCTTCTTTCTCTCATTTTCCGTCGTCGCCAAACACACCCTCGAGGATGACAACTCAAGGGATGTTACAAGCCCTTCCTCAGCGAGGTCACTGGCAGGAGGTTCGAGGTGGGTTTTCATGCTCCCTCTCATTTATCACACCGCATTTATGAGCATTTAAGCTCCCCTCAGATCTCACCTCTAGGTTGAAACCTCCAGATCCAAATTTCGCTCAATGTGTATTTGGCAAGCTTTGTGGTTACAAAGGATGCTTAATCTTAGATCCACTGTCATCCACTTAGTCGTCCCATATTAGTTAAGTCGTAGTCGCTCTTTCGAGGCCATATGCACACTGTAAGGGACTTGAATGCTCAATGAATGCCATATCTCATGAGGGAGTAATTTAGGTTTAGGTTTTAGTGCCAAATCAAGGTCCGGTTTGGGAAAAGACTATAGGTCATTATCCCCAACGCGAAGAAACAAACCCGAGGGCATGAATACAATCTTAAAAATCCAACCAGCTGACCTGGGCAAGACTTCAAGGAGTCTTTTCTAAATTTTCCTTTAATTTATTTTGCGCTTACAAACTATCCAACCTAATCGCTTTTTTGAACAAAAACCTTAAAATCCAAAGAGAAATACCATTTTCAACTAAACTGCACTTCTCATTTCATGAAGAAAACCCATCCCGTGTTCAACTTAGACCACTATACCATGAAGAGTTCGCCATTTACGTAGGGACACCTAGGATACAAATTTTGTTGATTCCTATAGCCCTACTGTGGCACGAATCACTCCCTTGCCTGATGATCTTCGGGTTCCTCCGGTAGCAAGCTCTCCTGCCTTGCCTGTTGGGGCTCTTCCTTTTGACCCCCCTGCTTCTGTGAATCGAGACCCGTCCTCAGGTGCCTAGACTTTTTATTTTAACCTCGCTATTTCCGGGTGCTGAGCCTAGGATTTTGTATTGCTTCTGACATTGACTTTTTGCTGATATATGGAGATTTATCGATTAATATTGTTTTTCCAAATTGAGCTGCTTGGCTCCCCGGTCCGCCCGAGTCAAGCAACCTTTGAAATCGAAGTTATCCGTTCAATGCTCGCCATTTCCGGCATCTAAGCTCGCAAATTTGAAATACTAGGCTCGGCTACAAGGCCTTCCTGAGTCATTTAAGTTTCGGAACTGAAATACTCAAGTTCTCGGCGCAATACTTTTTGAGCGCTTGCTCGCAACCGAGCACATAGCTTTGCCATAGTGCCTTTCCTCGAGCGGTTAAGAGCCTGAAACCGAGTTATCGGGCTTCGCTACAAGGCCTTTGAGCGGTTAAGCTCTAGAAACCGAAGCATCGGGATCCTAGTTACAAGGCCTTCCTTGAGCGGTTAAGCTCTAGAAACTGAGTTGCTGGGCTCTTTGGCTATTTCGCCTTTTTAAGCAGTTAAGCTCTGCAAACTGAGCTACTGGGCTCCTGGGCTACAAGGCCTTCTTTGAGCGGTTAAGCTCTAGAAACTGAGCTACTAGGCTCATGGGCTACAAGGCCTTCCTTGAGCGGTTAACCTTTGGAAACTGAGCCATCGGGGTTCCTGTGCCATGCATGCCTTCTTTGAGCTGCAAGCTCGAAACCGAGCTACTAGGCTCCCCGCGGGGCGCCTCCCGAGTGGTTGCTTGGAAACTGAGCTACTTGGCTCTTGGGTTATTGTGCCTTTTTGAGCTATTCTGCCTCCCGAGCTGTTTAGGCTCTCTCAAATTGAGTCGCTAGCTCTAAGTTATTGTGCCTTTTGAGCAGCTTAAGCTCTAAAACTAAGCCGCTCCCGGGCCGTTTGTTCTTCACTATTCTCGGGCCTCCCGAGTTATTTAGGCTCTCTCAAACTGAGCTGTTAGGGCTCCTAGGTTATTGTGCCTTTTTGAGCAGTTAAGCTCTGAAAACTGAGCTGCTTGGCTCCTGGGCTATTGTGCCTTCTAGGCTATTCTGCCTCCCGAGTTGTTTAGGCTCTCTCAAACTGAGCTGTTGGGGCTCCTAGGCTATTGTGCCTTTTTGAGCAGTTAAGCTCTGAAAACTGAGTTGCTTGGCTCCTGGGCTATTGTGCCTTTTGAGCTATTCTACCTCCCGAGCTATTTAGGCTCTCTCAAATTGAGCTGCTAGGGCTCTTGGGCTATTGTGCCTTTTTTAGCAGTTAAGCTCTGAAAACTGAGTTGCTTGGCTCCTAGGCTATTGTGCCTTTTAAACTAAGCTACTTGGCTCCTAGGCTATTTTGCCTCCCGAGCTATTTATGCTCTTTTAAACTAAGCTATTAGCCCCGGGTCAAGAAATTTCTCCGGGCTATCGCGCCTTGAGTAATTAAGCCACCAAAACCGAGTCGCTTGGCTCCCGGGTCAGCCATGCGCTCTCTAAATCGCAGCCACTCGCCTCACATTCCCGCTCCCCCGAGCCGCTTATGCTCTTTTGAACTCGAGCTATTCGCCTCTCGGTTGTTGTGCCTTTAGGCCGCGCGAGCTCAAAACTCGAGCCGCTTGGCTCCTGTGGTTGCTGCGCCTTCCGAACTAAGCCACTGTCCCCGCTATTGCGCCCCTTCGGGTTGTCGAGCCCACGAACTAGGCTACTTCGCCTTCTCGGCCCGTCGCGCTCCCCGGGGCGCGAGATTTGTTCGGTGAGTTGCCCAACCTCAACGTGCACGTTGGTTGGTGAGACTCGAGCGCCCATCTCGCTGGTATTGGTGTAAGGAGCCAGAGTGCCTCCTGGGGGTCGCCATGTTGTTCCTTTTACTAAGTAACCCCAAATGGGGTCCATTCAGCTTGGCTCAGACATCACAGGGGAGACTTCTTAGTTGTCGATGCTTACTAAGGGTTCTAAGAGGTGCTTAATAACACTGGCCTGTGTCTTCCGTGAGGTCAAGGCTGGGCCACAAGGCATCACCGAGAATTCCTCCGCCCCTCGTACTTGCTCGACCTGAACTCGCATGAACTTTTGCAGCCTGCGACCTTCTTTGAGTGCACAGGATCATATTCCTCACCCTCTAGCTTCAGAGGAGTCTTCGGACCGCTTTACTACTAATTGGGAGTCACTATCACTTCCGCTTGATCACCCATGGGAGGGGCGAGGTTGAGCCCAACTATGACAGCCTCATATTCGGCCTCGTTATTGAAGGCTTGGAAATCGAATCTGAGGGCGTATTCCACATCTATCCTGTCTGGAGAGGTCAGGCTCAGACCTACACCGCTTCCTTGGGCATTGGCGACCCCGTCCACGGACAACCTCTAGATGGGGAGGCTCAATAATTTGCAGCTTCCTGGCACTCTATCAGTGAATTACATACGAAATTCGCTATGATCTGCCCTTTATCATGTCCTTGGTTTGTATCTGATGTCGAACTCACTCAGCTCTATAGCCCACTTTATTAGTCTTCCAAAGGTTTATGGTTTATGTAGTATTTGCTTCATCGGATATTTAGTTGGGACTTCGATGGTATAATCTTGGAAGTAAGGTTGAAGTTTTCTGGATGTAGTTACCAACGCTAGGATCATCTTCCCCATCTTTGGATATCTCTCCTCTGCTCCTCTTAGAGCTCGACTACAATAGTATACTGGCTGTTGTACCCTATCCTTGCCTCGACTAGGCGGCACTAGTTGAGAAACTAAACGCTGTGCAGAGTGAGGAGTTCTCCTGAAGGGGCTTTCTACTAGAATCTAGGGGAGAGCTCAAATAGGTTTCGAGTGCCGTGAATGCCTCCTTCTGTTGTGCATCCCATTAGAAGGCTACTTTAACCTCGAAAGAAAGGCTACTATTTGTTGTCGGGCCTTAGACAAGAAGGCTCTCAAACAACTATTCTTCCAATCGTGTTGAATGTCCTTAATGTTCAAGGTGGCAAAGATGTCGAAAGACAAATTTTTATCTGTATGATTGGCTTCTATTCCTCTACTGCTGACTTATAAAACCCAAGAACTTCCCTGGAGACCGAAGGCGCATTTGGCCGGGCTTAACTTCAGATGGTAGCTAGACCTGAACGCCACTAAGTGGGTTATGTGAGCCGCTTCAACCGATTTCACCAACATATCGTCTATATATACCTCCTTAGGGGATGCTCAAACTCGCTTCTCAAACATCTTGCTCACCAACCTTTCGTGTGGCTCCTCGTTTTAAGTCCGGGGAAGGCATCACCCGTAGCGTGAGGTTCCTTTGCCCAAGAATAAATGAGGTCTTTTCTGGTCATAGGATCCATACACTGATCCTCGTTATAGCTAAAGAAGGCGTCCTTATGAAGCCGAGGAGTTCATGACCGGGCCAGCAAGGCCCACTATGAGGTCAATCCGAGGTAGGGGGAAGCTATCTTTTGGACAGGCCCTATTGATATATGTGAAATCGATGCAAAGTCGCCATTTGCCGTTTTCTTTTTTGATGAGAACAATGTTGGCCACAACCATCTTTATATTCTACCTCCCGATTGTATCCGCCGATACTTGCCGACCTTTTCATTAATTGTCTTCTGCCTTTCTGGGGCGAAGCTCCTTCTATTTTGTTTAACTAGCTTAAAGGACGGACTGACATTTAATCGGTGGGTGATTACTGCCGGGTCGATTCCACCCATGTCTTCTTGCTTCCAGGCGAACACTCATATTCTGCTTTAAAAAGTGGATGAGAAGGCTTTTGACTTCTTTAGCTAGCTTGGATCCTATGTAGACGAGGTGTTCTGGCTGGTCATCAAGCTACACATGCTCTAGTTCTTCTAAGGGTGCAGGTCGGGTGCTTACCTCGTCTCGCATGTCGAGCTAGTCCATGTAGATGTTGTCAACCGTTTTTTGTTTCATTGATGCCCAGTAACACTCCCTGGCCACGCCACTGGCACCTCCGAACCATCCCTACCCATTTCCAAATGGAATTTGATAACCATGTGATAAAGGGGAGGATGGCCTCTTATGGTATTGGAGAGAGGGCCTACCCAAAGAACATGTTGTGTCAAAAGCATCACTACTTGAAATCACACGTTGTTGTGGCCCCGACATGGGGGTCTCCAAAGTGAGTGCACGAAGTCAGAGTCAAACCCAAAGGTAGCACTCTTTCTCCGTAATCCACGAGTAGTGTCGGGACCGGGGCTCTGCTTCTCCCTTCCAATGTCCATTTTGTCGAAAGCTGATGCGAAGATGATTTCGGCCGAGCTTCCATTGTCGACAAGGACCTTGTGGATCGTTTTATCGCACTTACAAATCCTTAATACCAGCTGATCGTCATGTATTGTCATCGCTTCTTCCATGTTGCAGTTCCAGGTTGTTGCGGTGTATCCCCGCCGAGAAGCCTGGATAATGACTTGTACTTCTAATGTTTCCTGATATACGTCGCAGATGGGCCTTCCGGCCGAGTTGGACTCTCGCCTTCGCAAATCCCCGAGATCACATGGATCTCTCCCAAGGGTCGCTTGCCACAGCCTGGTCTCACGATCGGCATGCAGCATGGCCGCATCAATTCTACCCTTCCGCTTTCATGTACTACGAAGATGCCTATGTCGGATCAGTAGTACTCAATTTCTTTCTCAATCGATGCACTATCGATCAGGTCCATGATCCATGGAACCCACAAGATTTGGTATTGTCTCATAGAGTTCGACTTCATCTCGAGATGGCCATCCTTTAAATTTTCATGTCAGACTTCAGTAGACCCGTGACACTCGAGGTCAGTCGTGGGGTGAATCACGAGGTGAATACCGTCGGCTGGCACTGGCCGAGGTGGTCCCAGTTATCCCTTGACATTCCCTCGCCTCTTTGGGGATCATTCTCTATTTTCTCTGTTACACCTCGGGGATCAGTCCTTGTCTCCTTGCCCCCTAAGGCTTCGTTCCCGTTCTTGCCGCCCGCCCTTCCCTCCTCGACAGAAGAGCCCTTTGCTTGGATAAGAGGGCTTCTTCACCGTTGATATATCTGCTTTGCTAGCACTCACATGCTTGGCACCGAGGGTCTCTTGAGATAGAGAACATCAGGGTCTTTGACTCCGCACCCCAAACTCGCGATGAAATCAGATGACGAACTTCGCTCCGCCGGAATATCTACCTTTAAAGAATTTCGCGTTGAAACTCTGAACATATGACCTCAAGCCTCTCCGCGAATTTACTTTGTTAGTCGTAAGGTGATAAATCTTGGCTTCCCCCGTATGTCTTAGCCCGATAAAGTGGAAGATCAATAATGCATAAGAGCCCTTTAACGGTTTAGATCGAGCATGGCTAAGTATGTTAAACCAAGCCAATGCTGGGCCCTTTAGCGTGATAGCGAAGGCTCTACATCGTATGAGGTCCTGATATCCATGCAGTTCCATCCGGTTCTTATATGTATTGAGGTGATCTATTGGGTCTTTCGTTCCATCGAACGCTTTTTGATCCCCTGCAGGCACTTAACTTTGGCCGAAGAGGTATGCGCTACTTTTTTTCTGCCATGAACTGGGATTCAAATTTCTGTTGCACCAGAGTTGCCCATAGAGATTGAGCTCACCTTTATCGCTTCCTTCATATGGTTGAGCTCTTGCTGGATGTCCTTGAACCTTTGCTCCCACGCCCGCTCCCCTCTCCCGCTGGGATGTGCTGGGATGGGCCCTGCCTCCGCCGGGTCTCCTACCATGCCTCCTCAGTCATGATTCTCCAGGTTTGTGGTGGTCATGCCCCTCCGGCTTAGCTGGGGTTTCTCCTTCCTCCATCCGCTTCCTCGATATGGCCGAGGCTGTCATTGCTCTTCAGAATTCGCTTTGGCCTTCTAGGCATGTCAAGGCCTCCCGGCGTTTGTATCTTCCTGGTGAGTTGCTTTAACTCTCTCAAAGAACGCTTGATTAGTGAGATGCAGCCCATCCATCTAGACGGTGACGTAGCTTCAAGAAGCCTCCGGGAGGCTCGGCCATTCACGCTCATTTGCCTCAGATCTGGGGGATCGGCGCTCCCCGCTGTGTTCAAAGTTGATACCATTAGTCACCGAGAGGTCAGTTTATTTGTAGCGAATCGCCATTCCCGCACGCGCTAACCACGATGCTTTTCAACCGAAACTGGCCGGAGTCGCTTAAATTGTCGGGCCTGGCCCATGACTTAGATGTCCCGCCTTTAAGTAAAATAGGTGCTACAAAGGATCGGCTGGGTTCGCCTGCTGTTCTTCGATGCCTGTTTCATTTTTTCGACTACAGAATCAACTCCGCTAGTGGGAATGAATTTTGTGTGTACCTTCTACTTAATGGGTGCCTCGATATTTATAACTGATAATCACGATAACTTCCTAGGTAGATGATGATACGTATATTTCTCCCATCGTACAGGATTTTCTTCCTTATTGTTAACCAATTAATAAGGGATAATTGATGAACAAATATTAGGAAATATTCTACTTTCCTAATTGGTGGAGATTTAGTTAGGGAAGTTGAGTACTTTCCATAAGGGTCTCGGATGCTTATGTCACATGTTTCCTCGTATGCATGACCGTCCCCTGGTCCGCTTTCGTGGTTCGGGGCATATGACGTAATAGCTTCTTCATTGGGCTTGCTTTATCTCTTCTTAAGCCTCGATATTTGGCTTAGTGTCAAGGCCACGTCTATTATTTTAAACTCTATAAGTTTTAAATTTTAAATTTTAAATTTTTTAAAATCAATTACAAAAAAATACTTATAAAAAAACCATTTTTAACTCAGACAAGATTTTTGAAATAATAATGTGTATATATATATATATATATATAGAGTATATATATATATATATATATATATATATATATATATATATATTTTTTTTTTTTTTTTTTGAAATAAAATTCTTATTGATTCAAACTTCAATACATTCTATTAATACATATAATCAAATTCATTAAAACACTAAAGAATGGCATAGCATCAAGGTTACAACACTAACATAATGACTGACATAAAGCCCGCATTTGAAAATTTGGTTGGTGATTATAATTCATAAGATTCTAGTTCCTCGCGACCATGGATACCATTTGGGGCTATTATGCGGCTTCCTACTAAATGCAAGATTCCTATTATTTGAGGCTTTGAAAAACCATTTAAAAAAAATGGTTTTGGAGTCGCCACTTATTTTTATTTTTATTTTAATAGGGAAAACAAAATAAGAAAGAAAAACATTAAATGTGACTCTTTATGGAAAAAAATAGGTTTGGGAAAAACCAAGTCTAGGTCCGGGGGTTTGTTACTTATCTGGGAATAAGATTGGCTGTAAGCTGCAACATCCCTGCTCCCTTGAAGTCGCTTACTAAACAAATTATTAAAATATAAATCTTTAACTAACCGATCAATAGATATCAAAGACATGAGAATAATAACAGCAAAAGAGTGCATCAAGCATATAATAAATAATTAATACAAATAGTTGTAGAGTGAAACAAAAATTTATTAATTAAAACATGTTAGTTCAATAAATCGAATATAGGATTTTTCATAATCAGATTCTGGAACCTGTTATATGATTAAATTCCAAATTGTTTGTCAAAGGTATACATAGGATGTTGAGCCCCCCCCCTACCCCCAAGCCCGTGAATTAATTTCATAAAATTCCATTTTATTGGAACCATAGAACTATTATTTGTTTTTTTTTTAAACAAGAAAATGACTTTCTTAAATAATATTAAAAGAGTTTTGAAAATGAGAGAGGACTATTAAAAAAAGTTTGGAAAAATTAGTTATAATTAAAATTTAAGAAAAACGAGGGAGAAATATTTTAAGAAAAAAGAATTGGAAAAAAATGGTGATGCTAATAATAATAACAAAATTTATTTGAAAATTGTTGTTAGTAAATCCGATTTTAAAGAAAAAGGATAAAGCTTCAAATTTTATTTTAAACAAGTAAGAGTTTTAGCATAAAAGAACATCTGGCCTAGCAGTTTGGTGTTTTTCAGTTTAGCTTATTCCTTGCAATTTGGTAAAAGAATGTGAAAATGAATAAGATAAGCTTGACATTAAATTGGAAAAAGAGAAAGAAAGAATGTTAAATAAATAACTAAAAAGAGCAATAAAGAGATTGGGGAGAGTGGTAAATGGGTTGGTACTCCACCCTACACACCGATGAAAAGAGATGCTCAACACTTAAAATAAAGGGACTAGAAATACAAGATGAGAGAAAATAAGATATATACTAAAAAAGAGCAATAAAGAGATTAAGAGAGTGGAATGGGTTGGTACTCCACCCTTCACACTGAATGAAAAAGATATTTCAGAAAACACTTTAAAATAAAATAAAGGGACTAGAAAAACACAAGATGAGAGAAAATAAGATATATATATATATATATATATATATATATATATATATATATATATATATATATATATATATATATATATATATATATATATATATACACAAAATATTCTTGCACTATAGATATATCGATACTTGGATTTTTACGATATATTTTAAAAATATCGATGGATATTTTGATAAAACATTTCAGAAAGCAAAATTAACAAAAATACTTCAAATTCAAGGAATACTTGTTTAACTATAAAAAAAGATAAATAAAGAATATACAATCATCAAGACGATATTCATTATAATTTATCGGTAAATTACATTACAATAACATTTAAAATCGAACGTAAGATCGGATGTGCAGCCAATTACATTATTTGACAAGAAACAAGACTACGTAAGACAATATTCATAACAAAATCTTCAAAATATCGGTATAAACGCAGTTAAAAATAATTTAGCAGCTTAAATTGATATTGGATGCGTATGGATGACTTTGTAAAGAAATCACATTTATTTAGCAGATTACACTTTTTAGAGTCAAATAAATACCGATTGTCAAAAATCATTGTAATTTAATTCTAACCACGATTTGATTTGCAAGTCAAATAACTACATTACACCGATATATTCTAGAGCTTAATGTGATATTTTACCGACATTTTTTCGTAAATTCCAAGATACGTCGTTGCCAGATAAAGTTCTGAAATTTGGTCGAATTTACCAACATCTGGGAATTTCCGATATCGACGATTTTTCCCCTCGATTTTTTATCAACCGACATCGGTTTACAATATCGCTTCGATACCGGGCCGATAACCAATATTTCGCTATATTTCCACCGAAAAATTGAAAATTGTCTTTAGTTATAATTAGTTTTTTTTAAAGAAGCAAACATTTTTTATAATGGAGTAAACTATTTTTACTAGTAATTGAATTCGATCTCCCTCCCTATTTGGGCGATATTTTAAACATTGAGCATTTACATTATCACAAACTGATTTATAAAGGTTGTAACTTAAAAAAAAAAATCAAAATTAATACAAACATCACTACATCCTACAAAAAGGCAAATAAATAAATTTAAAAGAAAAACAAAAACAAATCACTAGTTTCTGATAGAATGGAGCGACACGTCAAGCGAAATATTAATAATAAGGAATATGAGCGTTTACACCAAAAGGCAAAAACAACCGAGGAAGGGCGTGAGGGATAAGCCAAAGAGATAATTCTTGAAACCATCCACCAAAATCGGACAAAAAATGTTATGCATTTATAAAGAAAGGAGATTTTATAGATAGATAAGAAGAAGAAGAAGAAGAAGAAGATGATGATGAAGAGATCATTCGGCAGTCAAGGCATGGGGAAAGTGGTGCAACAACATGTTCAAGACGATTGGGAGGGCGGTTGCAAGGGCTACTGTTACTCCCACTGACACTTCTACTGCTTCAAGACCCACCCACAAGGCCAATTCCTCTCATCTCATTTCTCTCTCCTCTGCTTCTTCTCCTTCGCCCTTTTCTCTCATCTCCGCCACTTCTACTCCGACCACCAGTCCCCCCTCTTGCCCTACTTTTGCTTCTCCGTCTTACTGTGATGAGTTCGAACGGGTGTCTGTGGACGGGAGCAGTGAGGGTGAACTGCCATCTTGGTGCCGCGATGATTTTGTCTTTGTCTGCGCTCTCGGAGGAAGAAGTCTTTGAAATGCTCTCTCCGACGAAGTTTGGAAAACAGTAAGCGGTTTTATTGCCTGATTCTTCACTCTCGTCCATGGGGGGTGGTGTGGGGGTTTCGGCCCGCCTTTTCCTTTTTGGTTTATTGTAATTTAATTTTATTGTTTATGTTTGCGAAACAGAGAAGACAGAGCAATTTTAAAATGGGAAAAATAGATTTTTTTTTTTTGTTTTGCAAAGAAAAAACAGATTGTTAATAACTGTAGTTACTAATTAAGTTGGTATCTCAATGATGATATGATGATGTCTAATTCCCAGCATAATTTTCTTATATTTTTTTTACTCATTGAAGACGTGATTTGGTGACGGTGATGGATATAAGGTTAAATAGGAAGCATATCCCCAAAAAGGATGACTTATTTGACTTTTTTTTGTAGGAGAACTGCCCAACACGGAATTGATAATAAGAAAAACAAAGGGGAATATATTTAACCAACAGAGTATGCCAATAGATACAAGAACATTGACCAATAGTGGATCCGTTGATAACTTTCTCTTGCCAAATTTTAAAGTCGCAGCTAAAAGATTTTCACTTCACTTTGGTCCCCTGTCCCATTCCTAATGCCAAACTCACAATTGATGTTGTTCCCCTTAATCAGGGATTGGGATTGTTTTAGTAAATGAGATAACCTCACTCCTTATATTTCCTTGAGGGATGAAAATATTATTTAGGTAACTCTGTGGTTTTCTCCCTAATGTTCAGTTGGGGCAGCCTTGGTTTCATTCCCCAAATTGTCACCCGGTCAAGTCCCATGAGGGCTATTGAAGGATTTACTGTGCAGTAAACTTTTGGGCCCATGGGATTAGTCGGGAGATTCACCGGGCGGTTAATTTAAGGATCCCATGAGATTAATCAAGGTGTGCTGGCCCGGATGCCCAGTGTTATCAGAAAAAAAAGATGGTTTTCAATCATAACAAGATCATGAATCCTACAAACGTCTAGGGTAAGAACCTCCAAACATAATCATAGAACAGGAGTGCTGCAATTTGAGAGATTCCCTCAGAATCAGGGTTGGCCTTTGGCTGTCTCCATCCTTTCTTTCTTTTTTTTTTTTTTTCATTTTTTGAATTAATATTTTCTAACTAAAATGAAGAACAATAAATGTGTTCAAAAATAAGAACTTCTGATAGGCAACTATTTGTTCTAAGATTGGTCTATAACTTGGCATCCTTGTTCGGTGTTTTTAACTGATGATGGTTTTACTTGCAGGGCTCTCAATCCATCTTGGGACTCAAAGATCATTGAGGATAAATTTGCTTGTAATTCTGATAACGATGTGACAAATGCAATTTCAAGTCCTGCTGGTAGTTTGATATGCCAAGCTTCTTCATGTTCAGAGTCGGATTGGCAAGAGCCCTCACTACAATTATGTGATCCAATGGCGTTGAAGACTTATGGATCTAACAGAGTTTATGATGCTTTCCATATGATGCAGACTGATGCGTCTATTCAGGTGCTTTGTAATTTTTAATGTTACACATTCTTAACCAAGATTGAATTATCTCAAATGAGTGGAAGTCTGAAATGTTGTGAGATTGAAACAACATTTTCCTAGTTTCTTTGAAGTTGACAATTCAAGAATTTAATAAATTGATGCATTTTTATCCTGATATTTGAATTACTTTTAGCTAATTTTATGACATTCTTAACTTTAAAGTGGAAATCAAAGCATGAATATAAACTTATTAAATGTTTTGATCATCTAAACTTCTGCAGCTAAACAGTAATCTATCTATGACACTCTAGAACTGCATACTTCAGATTTTCCAAACTGACATAGCTGATCTGTGGGAAATTTAATATGGGCATGGGGCACCAACGAAGGAATTACATCCAAATTCTATTAGGGATACTCCAGAACTATGAAGCATATCTGTGGGAAATTCAATCGAACCTATGCCTATCAATATATACATACATATATATATATATATGTGTGTGTCTCTGTGTGTGTGTGTGTGTTGGAAATTCAATATGAGTTTTAACCTTCTTCAACTAAATAATAACGGACTATTGTATCAATGGAAGGAAGAAAAGTAATTTGTGATTGTGTGGATATTTTGTTAGAATACTCTAGAATTGTGTATTTAGGATACCTCAGAACTGCATAGAGGCAATTCAAAATAGTAGTAAAATCAAATTGTATTTAGAACAGAATATGCATAATCATTACGATATATCAGTTGGAAATTTATATGTTTTTGATAAATAAAATCAAATTCATTGAAAAAATAAAAATGCCAGTACATAGGAAGTAGACAAAGTGGAAATTTAGTTCAAGATTGAATTCAGAAATTTTCTCCTAGTTATAAATAGTTTTTAGACCAAAATTGTGCTTGGTGCACTTAGGTGTCATCATGTATGCACATGGGCATCTCACTATCCTCCACAGGCCTATATGACAGATTGTGGATTTATTATCCCTCAGACTTCTATCTTCCAATATGGGGCGAGGAAAAGCTTAACTCATGCAGTCTTTCAACAATGTAGTGTAGATTGCAAAGCTCCTTATGGCAATATGATTGTATTCTTTCAAGCTTCGAAAGGGTTTTTCCCCCCTCTCCCCTTTGTTTATTTAGGAGATGCCTAACTTTGTGACATTGGTCGTGCTTTCTATCTGTTAAATGACCAACTCTCTTAAAAGCTTAAGCTGTTAGGATTTGGATTTAATATGAATATCATATCTTTAACACCCTCCCTCACATGCAGCCCCATACCTGCACGTGGAGATTCAAATAAACCAAATAGAGTCCTTCATGGACATTCAAATCAACAAATGAGGAATAACAAAGAGGTGGTTCAATCCTGTGATCTCCCTCACACCTGTGCTCGATACTCATGTTAAAATGACAAACTCTCCTAAAAGCTCAAATTGTTAGGAATTGGATTTAATATGAATATCATGTCTTTAACACTATCTAATGTTATTTTATGCATCCATGAATATTGAACTAGTTAATTGCATTTTCCTTAGCTTTTGAATCCACTAGTGGGTAGTGTACATGAAGATTATCATCTTAATAGGATATACCAAAATAAAGCAGCGATAAGGTCCACTACTCCTTTTTCTGGGAAGATATGAAGTACAATCTTTTCTTTCTTCACATTTAAATCTAATTCACATTGTTCTAATTTATTTTATTTATTTATTTATTTCGTAGAGGATGGTTGTTGCCATATCTTCTGATAATGCTGTTTGGGATGCTGTCTTGAACAATGAAGTAGTAAGGGAGCTCAGAGAATTGTTCTATGTGGGTGAGTGTGAAGGTTGTTATTTATTAGTTAACGAAGCTTATGTGATTATTATATTTTGGAACTCATCCGGCCAAGCAAAGTTATATCTACTGAGATATAATCATATTTCACAGAATAAGAGATGTTATTGACTAGCAAAATGAATTTTCATAACTTCAAATTTACTTTCTTGCTGTTGACATCCTGTTATGAGAATTAACTTTTAGAAGGTTTAATTTTCTTTCATGGCACATTATTGTTGTCATTATTTTTGTTATTGTAGTTTGGGAAATATTTGATAAACTGGCTGAACAGCAATACTTCTGCTATTATCGTGAAGCACTTATAACAAACTTGTGTTAAACCTGATTCGCACATCCTTTTTGGTTTGTCTTTGCTCCCTGAAATTCATAGTTGACTAAGTTGGCACCTCCCAGTTCTGCTCTCTCTCTCTCTCTCTCTCCCCCCTAAAGAAATCACGTTCATCTCTGTTCTCTTTGAAAGTCAAGCTAGTCCAAGATTTCCCAATTCTCCTACATATACTCAATTACCTGGTGTAATTATCCTTTTATACATATTTTTCCTTTATATTTATCCCTTCAATTTCATATCAGTGCTGGAAAATTTAATGTGGCAATGCTCCAACAAATGCAGATTCAGAATGGGCTTGTCTCTCTTTTTACATGTAGAATGGATGCCATTGAACTTCTTGTGCTGGGGATCAGTCTTTTTGAGCATCATATGTTTTGTTTGATCTTCAATGGCCCGCATCAAAGTACTTTATATTCTTTATCATTCTTTGTAACTTGTTTCGCCCTTCCCCCTATTGTGCAACAATGAACCTCAACCAAACACCGTTCCATGTAAATTCTGTTTCTCATTGGGTTACTGTTTGACAATTTTTTGGGGTAAGGATTACTGAAACCCATGATAACTGAGCTTTGAAAGGTTTTAGTCATGACAGTGCAGCCAGGAAAATGTAATTCCTATTTTGCGACCAAATCTTGTTCCAATCTGGTTCAGGCATTATTCATATTTCACTTGGGTTTCATATTTGTGTATTTAAGTAGTCACTCTGCACATTGTGGACTTGACTTTATTTAGATGGGGTCCTGCTCCATATCATAGAAAATATCTTACTTCGACGGAGAATTTTTAGATGCGCATTCATATGGACTGTGCTTATATAACGGCTATTGTGTAGTGAATGTTCAAAACTCTTATGATATGGTATAGCTGAAAACAACAAGAGTCTTCCAGGATCAGCTGAAAGCTTTGATGACAACAATTCTTCAAGCTTGAATGGTACTTCTGAAGAATCCAATGCAGGACAAGCAGCGTACTGAAGTGGATATTTGACGGCACCAAGACAAAAGTCATGGAACCAGGAGAAAGTCATAAACCTCATGAATGGCTTGTTTCAGGCTCCTAATAGAAAGAAGTGTGAAGAGGCAACAATGAAGCAACCCAGATCCATTCATGCAAAATTGACATCCTCTTCAATTACTTGTATCATGGTCCTGTTATCGTGGTTCTGACTCGGACTCACAGGACTGATCCTCTCATTCGTCGACATGCTCCATTAGGAAGGCGACATACATTTAATACCTTAATAAGTTTTAATTTCTAGCAACCATATAAAACATATATGGCACCATAGGGAAATTTAGTTGATATCAATGGCTTGCTTGTATGGTACAGGGCTTTGATATTGTTTCCCAACACTTTGTAGCATTTCTTATTATATGTTGTGATTTTCAGTTTAAGGCGATGTAATGGTAGGTTCAAAGGCTAATGGACCTAAATGCTAGTTGAATATAGAGTTTTTTTTTAAGATATTGAAGTTATTTAGGCTATTTTTTTGGGTACAGAAATTACGGAAGAAAGGAAAAAATCAGAAAATTGTTTTCATGATTTGTCATCATAAAAACTATGGAAGAATAATAAAATATAATAAAATTAATTTAAAAGTTATATTTAAAGTTATTTAATTTTTTATATAGAGTAAAACATAAGTAAAATGAATATGAAATAATATATAAAATAAATTATTAATTTTAAATTATTTTTATGCTCTTTTTCATTTAAAAATAAAATAGAGAGCTTTAGTGCATGTTTGGTGATAGCGGGTTGGTTATAAATTATTATTAGTTAAAGTAGTTGATCAAGGTTAATTTACTTATATAAACATGATACTAATATATAAAAATGCAATAAGTGTATCTTTTAAATAAATAGGGAGAGAAGGATTAAAAAAGAATTTTAATATTTTAATAAAGCAGCTATTAATTTTCCCAATGAGCTCAATCAGGCACATTTCTTAGTTTGAAAATCTCACCTCCTTAGTATCCATAGTATGAAAGTTTCATTTCATTATTATTATTCATTTTTCTTTTCAATTATTTATTTATTTTCATTTTTCCTCAAATTTGTTGGGAACCAGAATAATTCTTCCATTATCCAATTTATTTGAATCCATTTTGACCAAATGCATAGAGATAGGATGCTGATAATTTCTTGGGTCTTATACTTCCATTTATAATTATTGGAAAATGATTTCGTGCTATTTAAGTGTCAGTGTCGCATCCATGTTACTACTCCAAATAAATACATATAACTTGAAGTTATTAAAGCTCATGGAAAGGCTGTAATTTGAATTCGGCTAAATTATGATTCTTCTAAGCACTAATTGAGGAGAAAAAGATCGCATTTGCTTGACAGAGAACTATTCTTGTCCTTAATGTTCAAAATGTTGGTTATTTATTTATTTTATTTTTTGGACAACCTTGGTTATTCACTTGACATTATAATGCCGTAGTATTTCTATTCATCAAGCTTGTTATTAATTTTATATAATTTCATTTTTATACATTTTGGGGGTGATTTTGTAAAATCGAACCATCGAACAAAAGTTCCATTCTTTGCCTTATCAGAGCCTCAAGACTTCGCCTTACGCGAACCACCACTTGCCAAGGCTCTTGCTCTGGCAAGAAACAATATCATACCAATACGGAGTATGTCTATAAGGTTTCTCAACAAGTGGTATCATAATCACTTTCATGTTGAATCATTGGAATAAATTTCTTAGTTTATTATGTTATGGTTTTGAGAATAAAATGTGAATTGGAGGTTTTACTATAAAATATATTATGAGATAATAGACTTTGCATGTACTCTTATGAAACTTTCATACATGAGGACGGATGCACTTTCACCATATTAGAATTATGATTATACTATGTATGATATGGTTTAATTGTTGTATCATGAGTCTTCGTTCTTCATGTTATGGGGTTTGAACCTTGTTAATAGAATAAGTTTCTTTATTATTTTAATTTTGAAGAGACATTTATGATTAAACGTGGTTATAAAAGGAAGATATGGCTCTTCAAAGGATGATTTTTAAATCTCTCCCAATCGTCTAATATAAATTTAAATACTTGGTTATGTTGTTTAGCATTTTGAATTATGACTGAAACAAAAGCCAGGAAGTAACTTCTCTTGTGTAGATTACTTATAAGAGAAGTTGAATGTGGTGTGTGAGTATATTCATGCGAGTAATAGCCGATCCAAATAAAGGTGAATCCTTGGCCGAATTACATACACATGTGATGGTGAACATGTGATAATTATAAGGTTGTACATGTGGATAATAAATAAATCCAAAGATGGGTTTGTTATTTGACATGCATTATTGTTAATGTTTGATCATTACAACAAAAGTACCATTAACAGTTAATATTATTATCCAAAGACTTGATATTAATGTTGGCACTTAGTACTGCGATGAGATGGACCACACGGTCGATTAAATTTTTAGTTATTATGTGAGTTTACTTATTATGATCTCGTAAAGAAAGGGGATTGTCCGAAGCACGCTCAATTGACGCTGGGAAAAGACAAGCATCTACATGAGACGCATAAGTTAGTGGATGTAGCTATAAGGGATTATAGGTTATTATTGTATATTGGTTTCTATTTAGATTTGAAAGACACTTTTGTTGTACTGTCATTTAAACGGAATTTGATTTTAGTTTCTTATTTGAACAAATTGGGATATTGTAGTTCTTTTGGAAATAATCAAGTTACCTTGTCTTTAAATTCACATGTGGCTTTTGGTTTATGATAACCTTTACATGTTTGACATTGTAGCTTCATATTATGAAAAATTAAATATTGACATCAAGTTCCTAATTACTAAGGAAATGATCTAGAGTGGTCAAATGCAGTGTTTTAAAAATCGGACCAGATTGATTGGTTAGGTCGGTCCAACAATCGACTAGTCACCATTCCGGACCGATTCAATCATTTTGAGTTGAAGGGAGTCTGAACCGATGTCGAACATGACAAACTAGCGGTTGGATCTGTGAACTAGATGAACCGATCAATTTTCAACAAATCGACTGGTTCAAATGATTTTTTTTTTTTTCCTTTCATGTAAAACGACTTCGTTGTCAGTGCTTTGTTGCCATTGTCGAGGAGTGGCAGTAAACTATTGAGCAAGTTCTATTGCTGATCTTTGTCGTTGTTGCTGTCTGGACATATAATTTAATGCCATTTTTATTTTTTAAATATAGGATTTGAATCCGAGATTTTAGGTAGATTTAGATTTCTGGATAGAAATATAAAAATATAGCATTTTTATTTTTAAATACCATTTTTATTTATGAAATCTCTAATTGAATCCGAAATTTTGTGTAGATTTTAGATTTATGATATAAATTCTTGGAAATCTAGATTTGAATCTTAAATATTCGATTTCTATTTTTTTAAATTTAAACTAAATTTATAATTTTAAATTAATTATAAATTACTATTTAAAAATAAATAAATTTTGATTGAAAAATTATCTATTATTTAACTAATTAATGAAATGCAAAAACGAAAAACATTTCATTTGAATTTAAATTAGTTAAAACTAAAAAAACTAAAGCTAATTAAATATTATCCATTTATGATTTAATAAAAGAAAGTTTTGAATTTTACATTGTCAATATATAGCATCAAAATTATATAGAGATATGATATATAATGATTCTAGAAGGAGAGATTTTGTGAAAAGTTTTGGAATATTATTAAAATTTTGATATAGTTTATTTATTTATTTTATTTTTTATGATATAAAAAAAATATATTTATGACGTTCTCAATTTGACCACGGTTTGATTATCGGTCCAATAGTGAACCATGAATCGGTAACTTTTCTGGTTAGTGACCAATAACTTTTCCAGTTTAATGACATGTCCGATTTTTAAAACAATGGTAAAATGTTTATAGAGTACATTGACACAATCTCCATGATTGCAGATCCGCTCACCTAAGGTTTACTACCCTAGGTCTTTCATGACCATACTACTCATATGGGTGTTGTATCACTCGATGATTTGTACTTTAGTGGAGTTTTTATTCGCCTATCATGAGTTGTAGACATATTTTATGAATATTCTACATAATAAAATTTATGTTTTAGTTTTGTTGCACATTTTTCATGTTATGCAATTTTACCACGAATGCATGGGTTAACAAGTAGTAAAGTGGACTCTTAGGAGTCTAAATATCGATCCCATATGAAGGTGCAATGCTGGGATCACCAGCACCTGCTTTACTGGCTCATCTAAATTATCTAATTCAAAAGGTGATTGTATTAATTAAACTAAGCTACTGATCCAAAGAGTCATATTCGAATTGAAACCAACGAGAGCTAAGTTCAACACACGATTTAACCTAATGGAATGTAATACTAAGGTTGATTGATGGTCCCTAATGCATTTGTTTCCCTTTTTAAGCCTAAAGCCATGGTTTATTAGTGTATATACTTGTCAAAAGGTCAAAGATGTGGAGCCTCAACTCATGCATGTTGGCTCCAGTTTCTCACTACTCATCCCCTAGTCACTTCCTAGTCCTTATAGTGTATGAGAAGCAATATTAAATAAATCCCTTCTAGTTCTTTTATCGATCACCTCTTGGTCCTTACAATAAAACCCCTAGACTATGTAGAGAACCGATCACCTCTCGGTCCTTACAGTCTCTACACAATGCTGTTTGAAGATCCAATTAATCAATATTAGTTTGCACTCTTAATTAATTAACCTTAGGGTAATTCAATTCACATAAACCAAATCAACCATCACTTCATTCACAAGCGCATAAACATATATAAAAATAAACCACGAATTTAATAAAATTTAAGGAAAATAAGACATTAGGTTCCAATCAACCTTCCCTAGCTGAAAGATTTAGTTATCCATAATAATGAACAAATTAACGAATGTGTCTTTCAAAATAAACATAGTTCAAAGAAGAAAGAGATGAAGATAAACGAGTTTTTGATTGCAAGTTTAGGCTTCATACTCCTCTTCACCGATGGACTTATACTCCTCTTAGATGCCTTTTTGACTTAGGCCTCCTCTTTTTAGAGCAGATCAAAATTAGGGGCTTGAAAAATAGAAAGTTATGGGCTATGGCCCGTCAGTGACGTCGTGATGTGCGTGAGCCATGTCATGACATGAGCTTATTGTCGGTGTTGTGTGTCTTGGCCACATTGCAACGCGCAAAGTCAATGTCGC
Source organism: Tetrastigma voinierianum (assembly GCA_016808115.1). Classification (NCBI taxonomy): domain Eukaryota; kingdom Viridiplantae; phylum Streptophyta; class Magnoliopsida; order Vitales; family Vitaceae; genus Tetrastigma; species Tetrastigma voinierianum. The sequence continues at coordinate 415,472 of JAEQBH010003034.1, forward strand.
GACGTTGGCTTGTAAGTTAGTCTTTGTCAAGTCGCGATGTTGCCTTTGCATCTTTGGAATTCTACTCTCTATCACGTTGCTACATGGTCTCGCGCCTCGCAACGTAGTCTTGCATTGTTGAACTTCGATTTTCTACCTCTTTATGCTCCATTTTGATCCATTTTTTGCTCCTTTAGCTCTGGACTTGCCCTAAACCACGGTATGAGATAAACAAGCATTAAAACCTTCGACATCACATTAAAAATATGTAGATGATAGGAGATAAATGACAATTAAACTGGTATGAAATACACTTATCAAATATGCCGTACTTAAAGGTTTGCTTGTCCTCAAGCAAAGGAAAGAAACATTCAAAAGGCAATATGAGTGAGTTAGACTTGAAGTGAATGCAAATTGGCCTTAGTGATCTTGTCAAACTATTAACATGGAGAAACATCAAGGTTATGTGAGTTTTAAGAAAAAGATTCAACTCCCAAGTAGAGATTGTTTAGGCCACAACTCTATGCGTGTGT